>CM035434.1:69726147-70103647 GCA_020310875.1 Ceratopteris richardii
ATGACATATATTAGTATAACCACCATACATGTCAGAGAAACAAAAAGTGGTACCTTTGATCATTGATTATCACATGTTTAGCTTGATATCTTAACACTTCCCCTCAAAATCAACATCATTTCTTATAATCCCAACCTTTTTTGAAACTTCTTTAGCTTCTCTGCTTTAAGTGCTTTAATGAAAATATCAATAACCTTCTCATCTGTCCTTAGATAGACATGATCAATATTAGCTTTCCGTGCCTTCTCCTTGAAGAAGCTATGTACCTTGATATGATTTTTTCTAGCATGAAAATACAATTTTGTACTAATTTTATGCTACTAAGATTATCATAACAAATGGTTATATACTTTTGTACTTCTATACCTAAATCTGCAAATAGCATCTCAAGACATGATGCCTCACATGCTTCCATTGTAGCACCTTTATACCATCCTTTGTACTTGACAAAGCAATATAAGTAGATTGCTTCCTACTGCTCTATGTAACAATAGCACTCCCAAGTGAAAATAGAAAACCAATAATAGATCTTCTATTTGAAAGAGTCTTAGCCCAATCCACATCAATATATCCATGAACCTAAAATTCTACACCATCTTCATAAAACAATGCATAATCCATAGTAGCATGACATAACATAGAGTATATCTCAAAGCATCTAAATGTGATCTCTTGGTAACTTGCATAAATTGACACTAAATTCTCACAATGTAGTTTAGATGAGGCCTTCTAATGTTGGAATGGATTAAACTTTCCATAGTCCTCCTTTAAATAGCAGCATTTTCCAATGCTTCACCTGAGGTAGCATCCAATTCCAAATTTAGATCCAATGGCATAGAATTTTTCTTACAATCATCCATGCCATATTTTTGCAACACAATCAAGGCAACCTTGCATGCCAAGCATGATGGAATTTTTTAGGTCCATAAAAAGCCTTCTTCAACTTGTAAATATATTGAGGATGCTTTGAATCCTCATATCCTTGTTGTTGGTGCATGTATTCTTAGTCTTGCAACTCCCCTTCTAAGAAATCATTTTTGACATCCATATAATGCAAAATCCATCCTTTTGTTGTAGCAGATTCCATGTTTATTTATACAGAATGCAGCCATCCTGTCATCCATAGCTTTCTCCCATCTACATTTCCAATTGCATTTTCGAAACAAGAGGGTGGTTCAACTCTTAGCCATGTAAGAAAAATGACAAGACTTGTAACTATCATATGTTAATTTTTGCACTAAACTTCACATCCTCCCATATCTTATTGGTCATGGTCACTCCTTCTTAATGTAATTTAGATGTGCCTTTCTTACTCTTGAAGTCTTCACAAAGAGCAATCCAAGTTCCTCATCAAGTCTCTTTTTTTAATGGCTTGATTCTCCACCAATATCTTCAAAACATGTTAATGTTCTATTACTAGCAAGAATCCTTTCTTTACCTTTCTTGGATGTACTTAATAAATTTTTGGATTGAAAATTCCATGAAATCCTCCACTCCATGGGTTTGAGATGAAATTATTGCGAGATGATGCATCTGCTCCACTCAAAACTTGAGATTATGCACTTGAATTTATAGCATTTCCTTTGTCATTTGAGTCCTTATTAAGTTCTTTTGCATTCACAAAAAATATTTCCATTTCAACAAATACATCTTTGATTACCTTCACTTGGCATATGATTGGGTTGTAGCATTCATATCCCTTTTTTCAGTACCCCATGAAGATAGATTTTTCTACTTTTGGGTCAAGCTTTGTCCTCAAATCATTTAGAATATGTGCATATGCGATGCAACAGAATACTTTCATATGTGATAAGTTTGTCTTTTTAGTTGTAAACTTCTCTTCATGTGTACATTGATGTACAACATTAGTTGGAGTTGTATTCGTGATATGTATAGAAGTGTGCACAATTTTTCTTGATAATAAAGAGTTTTCTTTTTTCAAAGCTCTTTCTATTTGTACAATATGTATATCTTTGCGTTTAGCAATACTATTTTGTTGTGGCATGTGCCAGCATGAAAATTGCCTTCAAATTCCATGACTCTAGAAAATTATTGAATTCATTTGATCTGTATTCACCTCCTCCATCACATCTTAATGTTTGAATATACTTCCCTATCTGATTAGACTTGAAATTTTGAAAGTGAATAAACACCTCACTCTTCTCCTTCATGCAACAATGAATATAACATAAAACTTGTAAGCTCTCATAGATGTGGTCATGGCAAGATCCTAAACATGCACTACTACTAGCACATTCTCAATAGCATGCTTATCATGTGGAAATGATGCTCTTGAATGTTTACCAAAATGACATGCTTTGCGTACCTTCTGCAGCTTTGCAACCTTGAATTGTGGTAATCTGTTGACAAGCTCCTTTGACTATATAATTTCAGCCTTTACATGTTTGCATGTTCAATTCATTTGTGCCATATCTCTATGTCAATAATAACATGTGCACCTTTTGAAAACATGGCTACATTCATTTCATAAATTTTTCACATTTTCTTATACTCTTAGGAAAGAGAATAAGGAACTGCAAAAGTACCCCACACCCCTTCTTCAAACACCATAGGGTGTTTGTTCTAAGGAACAACAAGCTCAAAAGCAAGTAAATCCCACATGAAGGGGATGATAAAATTATCCCTATTCTTTCTCTCATGCAATTTTTTTTAACCTTGATTAATAAAGATTTGTTGTGCAAAAATAAAAATTAAAAAAAAAAGATTAAGACCTGATATATATAGCTAGACAAGATGCCAGTCTAATGTGGTGAGAAGAGTAGTCCTAACAATGTTTTATTTCCTCTCTTACTGAAGATTCCAAATAACCAGGTTGTCAAAGCTTTTTGTTCACTATAGGAACTTTATGTAGGCGAGAGACCTGATAAAAAGAGCTATCAAAATATCAAGTACATCACCTGATGCCTCCCTACAAATAACAAAAATTTTGAAAGTTAGAGGAAAACACTTTTTTTTTAATCAACAGCTTTAAATTAAAAAGAAGAAGAGTACAACAACATTAAAGGTAGATAGTTACAAGCCTTCCGTCCCCTTCATAAAAGATCCATTTGCTTTTTAGTTTGCCACCTTGAAGGACTAACTTTTTTCTTAAAGGAGGTTACATTTGTGATGATTCTTTTACCTACTTATCGATTTAAAAACTCTTTCGAAAAAGCTTCATGGTTGTGTGCACTTCTTTCCTTCCAAGTCTTCCCAGGGGCAGCTGAGCAGCCAATTGCTTCATCTAAAAAAGTTTGTTTCCAATTGATCGGATTGAAGAAGCCTTAGAGACAAACGAACCACCTTCCACACTTTTGCGCTTTTGGGACAAGATAAGAATAGATGTCAATGTCTTCATGTACTCTGAGGCTTCGCTTACACCAAGGTTTGGCATTGCAAATCTTGAGAGCTTTGGCATTGGTCCAGATCCCGCAACGGAGGATTTACCAAAGCAGAAATGACCTTTTTTCTTTCCAAAAGGGAACTTCAGCTCCCATCTGATCCAAGACCAAGAGGTGCACCATTCTTAGATGAGATGGAGAAAAATGCTTTCTAAAACTGCTGGAATTATCATCATTATTTTCCAACACTGACCGATATTCCATTTAGAATAAGGAGAGCTGTGAGTCAGCTAAGCAAAAAATTCAGATATATCACACTAGTATCCTAAGTTATCTCACGTTCTTAATAAATATTCCCATTCCACATACATCAATTATGCAGAAAACATTTTTCGTTTGAACTCAATACCAACATCAAGAAGTGGAGAGTACATCCATACCACAGATATTAGAAGTAGCGCGAAAAGAGATGGAAGGTGACTGCAATGCTGTGAAGACAGTTAATAGCACTGAGCTGACAAACATGAGTAAAGGAAAAGGTTTTAAATCTGTTTTGTCGACTTTGTTTTATGAATATTGTAAGGCAGGTAGCAATAGATAGCATGTATTTTGAGCATCATTATATCGTTTATTCACATGAAGTACTGGCCATGGTAATGTAGAAAATTCTATCGTACAAACTAGATATTATTTCGTAAGACGAGCTTCAGAAAGTCTGACTGATATCTGTAAAGATAGGATTTCCCAATGTAAAGGAAAGACTTTGTATGAGGCCTCTTCGGGTTGTTAACTGTGCAGTATGAACAAATAGTTGCAAACCTCATACAGAAAAGATTTATCCGTTGAGGCCATTTTAGTTGTTTTTTGTGCAGCAAGTGCAAATGATAGCTTACCCTATAAAGAAAATGAGAATATATTAATTGGGTGGGTGTGTGTGTGTGTGTGTGTGTGTGTGTGTGTGTGTGTGTGTGTGTGTGTGTGGGGGGGGGGGGGGGGGGGGGGTACACGCCCGCGTGCATGCATGCATGACCGCACATATGCAATTCTGCACGTATGTAGAGGGGGCAAGGCAAGATTCTTCAGGAACTGCCACAAAATCCCGACATCATGATGAATTTGACTATGTTACGCGCATGTATACACAAGCGCACGCGTGCATGCATGCATAACCGCACATATGCAAGTCTGCATGTATGTAGAGGGGGCAAGGCAAGATTCTTCAGGAACTGCCACAAAATCCCGACATCATGATGAATTTGACTATGATACGCGCATGTATACACAAGCTTTATGCTGTATGTAAACTGATAGACTGTAGTACCACATGCCAATGCAAAAATACATTAAAATGCATTTGCACCACAGAAATGTTTTCCATTATACATAACCAATGGCATATTCATGTACGTACTAATCAGGCACCAAGACATCAGTCCAAGGCTGGGGAAAGAGGAGATAAGGGGGTAAAGAGTGGCAGGAAGGGAGAACTTCAAAACGATTAAAACTACTGTAAAATCCTTATTTCATAAATTGATTCAACTTCAGAAACCATGTGTAATTGCCTTGCACTGCATGCAATCCTTTAGTATCAACATGCCAAGCACAAATACATATAATGTTATCAACTTAACCTACTTCACTATGTGTTCCACTATACACAGGCAATAGCATATTCATGTATACATAAGTAGACACAGGGCAAAAGAAAGGGCCAAAGCTAAGGGTTTCTTTCGCTTTTGCTTTTTTTCTCCTTTTTTCTGGGGGGGAGCTCTATATGTTTGATCCAACAAACATAGGTGATGGCATACTCAATCAAATGAACTGTGCTGCATGTTTCTGTGATATAAACACAGAATTTTGAGGCTGAATTTGGGCATTGATGACTGCCATGAGCTTTTAGTTGCACTTTCATTTGAGGGTGAATTTGGGGTTTGCCTGGGTTCATTCTGGTATATATGGCTGTCATATTAGTGGACATGTAGTTTTCACTTGTGGATTCTTCGTCCGAGTTACGACGAGTTGATAGGTGTGTATACCCTATGAGCTATGGGTTTTCTGTAATTTTTCTTATCTTTTGTTTGCATTTTGTGCCAGGCTTCACTATGGTATCACTTCCGGAAGTGATAGAAACTCAGTTCATAGAGCTTCTTGTGAGTTCATGCTCGTGGTGTGTGCGTGTTGTGGGGTGCGTGTGTGAGCATGTATTCATTCTGAGTTCTATACCCACTATTGGGCACTGATGACATTAGTGGGGATGTCATTGTCTTGAGTCAATACTATGCACAATAGAACTTATATGCTATATAGTCTTGTGGTTAACTACCATGAGCTTATAGTTGCACTTTCATTTGAGGGTGAATTTGGGGTTTGCCTGGATTCATTCTGCTATATATAGATACTAGAGTGTATCACAGGATATGGCTGCTTATTAATAGGAAATTGTCTTTACCACAATATAACCATAAACTTCCAGTGAACTGGTCACAAAGGCACTAAATATAGCTCTAACAATCTGTTTGGTTGTTTATATATAATTTTCTTTCTGCGAACACAGGATGGCATACTAAAGAATACAAACGATCCTGTATGTCTCTTTCAGATGCACATGTACGGTATGTGACAGGGAAATGGCTGCTCAAAAATAGAAAACTGCATCTGTGCCATTAAAACTGTTTCCTATGCATGAAAAGGTCATGGAAACACAATATAATTTTAAGATCATGTCTGTGTTTATTTGTACATAATCATGCACTTGATAGCCTTAAAATTTCAAGTTCCGTTGCACTTCTAGTTGTGGTCTCCATTCCATGTGAGATACCACACCTCTTCCGAACAGTTTGCCTATTAACTCTGCAAGAGGATCAAGAACTGTAAGAGAAGGCTCAACTACCAGTTTAGGCACTCACAAGCTCAACTACCAGTTTAGGCACTCACAAGCAATGGTATGAAAATAGAATGAATCCCCCACCTGAGTGATGACTAGAGCTTCATTGGCCTCCTCTGTATCTCATCATCCCCTGCTTTTCCTGGCACAATGAATCTCCAATCAGCATAATCTGCCATCAAACCAAGAGCAATAAACCCATCTCCTCAAGCTACATCAATAAACAAGAAGGCTTCCGATCCTTCCAATTTTAATAGATGACTGGGTTGTTTGACAGTGTGAAGGATCTACTTTTCCCGATCCTTCCATCAACACATGGATGTAGGCACTCAATCATGTAAGAGCCATCCTCGCCAATTCATCACATTACATTATGCAAGGACAACCACATTTTACACACTTCCAAGCAATATGCCATGGACCTTGAGCCCACGTGCCAAGTGTGTCCGCACCATACATGCCTGCAAGTAATATGTCAAGAATCTTGAACCCATGTGTCAAGTGCGGGTAGACATGGAAGCACCTTAAATCTGGATCCCTCTCCGCACTCTTTATAATCTTCTTCTCTATTAATAAATATCAAAAGTTTTCAAACTGAAAAGGACGACAAGGTTGATGATGATGTTAAAAATCACCATCATGCATTTGTGAGCTTACACAGCACTGACAGAAAATTGTTCAACTATTGACTGTTTTAAAGCAAATATACCGGCTTTCTATTATATTACTCAGTGCAATCTGCAAATTCCTTGTCTACTGTCTTCCTTGCTTATTTTTGCGCTGAACATTTCCTGATTTCAGACACCTCATGGAAACTTGTGTGACAGTGACAATCACACATGAGCTCACGCAAGACACCAACAGGAACGAAATAGAATCTTCAGTTACAAACATTGCGTTATACAATCGGCATAAAATTCTACAATCCAAGCCCTGTAATGAAAATCAATATCAAAGGGATCGCCCTTTATGTGACAAGAATGTGGCGGGAACATGCTCTCATAGAATCAACCCATACGTTCGGAATAGCAAGTCCAGTTCTTCAAGGATCGAGCCAAAACTTTGGATATGCAAATCCAGGATTGGGGGATACTGTGTGTTTCGGTGTTGCTATCAATGTTTCTGCGATTACTCCATTCTCCGCGGGCCCAAAAGCCATAGCGGTGCAAAACCACCTCTAAGCGTTAGATTGAAAAGCTGGATAGATCTCCCTCGATTGAATCTGTGGGAAAACCATAATATGTTGTTCAAACTAGTTGAGCATCTCTCTCTCTCTCTCTCTCTCTCTCTCTCTCTCTCTCTCTCTCTCAGTCAGTCTCTCTCCATATATATATATATCATATCTATCTATCTCTATATCTATCTATCTCCATATTTCTCTTTGTCTCTCTATCTCTTTATCTATCTGTCTCTCTACCTATATATATATGGAGAGAGAGAGAGAGAGAGAGAGAAAGATAGACAGACAAATAGACACACACAAAGATAGACAGACAGATAGATAGGTAGAGAGACAGATAGATAAAGAGATAGAGAGACAAAGAGAAATATGGAGATAGATAGATATAGAGATAGATAGATATGATATATATATATATATATATATATATATATATATATATATATATATATATATAGAGAGAGAGAGAGAGAGAGAGAGAGGGAGAGAGAGATAACAATCAAACGCACACAAATCATTGAGCGGGAGAAACAGAAATGAAGTAAGAACGACGCCATGGGAAGCCTTGAAACTCAAAGAACTGTGATAGGGAATAAAAGAAATGAAACACATACTTCTAGAAGTGGGTCAAGGGGCGTGATAGGGGGAAGATGAGCGCCTAGAGATATGTACAGAGGGAAGCAGCAATGGAGCAGAAAATTTTTTCTTTTTTAATAAAAGGAAGTTCGGCCTTAGCCTAATCTCCCGGACTTTAATTAAAATAAAGAAAAAAGTTACAAGTGGATGGGACTAGTGCCCATGGGACCCCCCAAATCCCACAATGCAGGGGAGGCATATGGCAAGCTAGAGGGCATTACAAATGAGGCGGATAAATTTATCATCACCCTCATGTGGGACCCATTTGGGTTTCAACTTGTTGTTTTCAAGGAGATAAATACAGTGATGTCTAAACGGTGGAGATCTCTTATCTCGGGAGATTCTTTTACCTAGAAGAAACAAGGATTTCTCGATCGACCATTCCTTAGGAGTTTGGCCAAAATTGACAGCACATCGCTCCCTCCAAATCTTCCAGAGAGTCTCACCTCTGATGGCATTCCACAGCCTCGATGAGCAGCCGACCGCCTCACCCAACATCACCTGTTGCCAATTGATTTGGTTCGAGAGTCTCAACGTGATGCTAAATAACACGAGACTTGGGGCAGTCGAAGAACAGGTGAGCTAAATCTTCGCTGCACCGATGGCAACGCTTGCACCATGGCGGCACACCACATATTTTGTTAGCCCTTGCATTGGACCAGATACCTTTATGCAAGATCTGCCACATGAGAACGGACTTTTTTACCTCAATTAGGGGGTGCCAAATAGACATGAATTTTAGTTCCCACCGAAGTTTGGTCCAAGAAAGGCACCATCTCTTGTTAAGAGTGTGGTGAACATCTAAATCCTCTTTGAAGTTGGGGATTCTGGATAGCTTCTTACCATTGCTCCATTTGAGGCCCTCCAAGCAAGATCTTGACCGCAGAGAAGGCGGGTAGTTGAGCGGTCCCATGCTAAACACCTGCTTTGAAGAAGAGTCCATTCCTCAAAGGTAACTCTAAGTCTCGGATCCAGTTCTCCACTGGCTGGTCTCTTGTTTCCAAATTTGTTTCCACTGTTTGAATCCCTTTCGTTCCATAACTGCTTTGCAATTTGGAGGTTCCAAGACTCCACCCCCCTAATGCCGCTGATTGGGAACCAAATAGAGTCATTTTGTCTTATCCCAGCTGCCCACTTCCACTCATCACTGATTTTGATGAACTGTTTGGCCTTGTTCCAATTCTTCCATAAGGAACACACGAGGCTTGAGCCTTTAGGGGACACCGGGTGGGGGGAGAACAAAAGCGTGAGAATCCCTATGTCCTTCCAACCAGGATGGCCAACTAAGGTAAGGTCTTCCGTGTTTCTGAAGATCAATTTAGCCCAGGAGGACTCCCTATTGCTCCAAGCCTTGATAAGCCACTTTACCGCCAGCTTGTCAGCCAACCCAACAATATCCAAAATTCCCAAGCCGCCTGAGTCTTTAGGGCTAGTTCAAGTTTCCCATTTGATTTTGGGAATCCCCCTCCTGTTGGGGTCCCCAGTCCAAAGGAAGTTTCTTCAGATTCTTTCCACTTTGGCCAAGTCTTTCTCCTTAGGTCTCCAACACGATGTAAAGTAAATAATTGTAGATAGCATAAATGTGTTAACTACCATAGCACGCCCTGCCAAGTTGACTTGCATACCTTTCCAATGATTCAGCTTGCTATCCAGCTTGGATAGCACCCAGTTCCAACGTTGGTCCATTGAGATGTCGAATCCCATCGGAATGTCAAGGAGACGGAAGACTTGACCGCTAGGGATAACCTGACAACCCTGGTCCACCAACAATTGGGGAGTAGGTCCGCTGATTGCTCTAAAAGCAGTTTTAGCATGGTTGATTTTTGAACCTGACGCCACACAAAAGGTGTCGAGGCACCACCAAAACACCTCAATGCTGTTTATATCGTTATACACAAAGGCATTCATGTCATCAGAAAAAAGTCTCGCAATCATTTGGCCGTGGTTTAGAGGTAGGGAAAGACCCTTGAGATTGCCAGCATCCATGTGATGCTTTAATAGGCAACTGAGTCCATTCGAGGCGATAGCGAATAGTAAAGGAGCCAGAGGGCAGCCTTGCCTAATTGATCTTTTTAAATGAATGGGCTCAGAGAGCTTACCATTGATATTTATTCTAGTTGAAGCATTTCCAAGAAGAGTGGAAACCATCTTCGTGAACTTTTGGCTACATCCAAGGTCTTTCAATGATTGAAGAATAAAGTCCCATTCCAATCTGTCATACGCTTTGTCGAAGTCGATCTTAAAGAATACCAGATCTTGAGCAGACTCCTCTGCAAAAGCAAGGCCTTCCCAAATATCGACAATTGCTTCAAGTATAGATCTACCTTTGATAAAACCTTTCTGATCCTCACACAGCCATGACTTTAAATGACAAGAGATTCTGTTGGCGATAACTTTTGCAATTATCTTGTATCCTGTTTGGAGCATGGTAATCGGACGCCAATTTTCAATTTTGTTCTTATCTCCCCTTTTGTGGATTAACTTGATGATGCCATTATTAAGACACTCAGGGAGGGCACTGAATGAGAAAGCCTCTTGCCACACGAGACGTAGTGGGGTGGCCACCTCATGTTTGAAGGACTTGAAAAACTCATTGGTGAGGCCATCCGGACCCGGACTTTTCCCATTGGGAAGTGCATCAATAACCTCGATAATTTCATTCTCGGAGATGTTAGCATCCAGCAGAGCAATCAAGTTCTATGGGATTGTGGTTTGAGCAACCCTTGAGATGGTTGCCATGGAGTCGCACCTCTGGGGGGAAGGAGGAGTCGAGACCCTGAGAAGATTGGTAAAGTGCTCGACGATGATAGATCTATTCTCCACTTTCGTGCAGCATTCAGTTCCATTGTTATCGACCAATAGGGGGATGGATTCCCTAGCTTGTTTCCTTTTGAGGATGTTACACATCTCTTTCGATGGTTTGTCGACCTTCCCCGCCCACCAGTCTTTGAAGAAAATTTGAAGATTTTTCCTTTGAACCTCCTCCTCTAATCTTAGTCTTCCCCTGATTTTCAAAAGACCTTGTTGGTAATGTAACTTACCTTTGTTCACCTCTTCTTCAAGCCGTGAGAGCCTCCGGTACACCGTTTCTCTTCTTTTTTTTCGAATATCTCTTATAGCCTTTTGAGTCCTGATTAGAATTTTTCGAGTCCTTTCCACCGCGCTTCTCCAACACTTGGCCGGTTGATTACAGTAAGCAAAGGCTTCCGCCCACACCTCAGAAATTTCTTGGTGGACAGAGGGGAGGGAAAACGATGTCTGACAAGCATGAAACCAAGGGGCTTTCTGGAACATTGGAATCGGTTTGAAAGACAGAGTAATCAGGTAGTGGCCCGAGATAGTTAGGTCCATGTGTTGGGAAATCGAAGGAATGCCCCACTGAAGGATGGTGTTCTGATCGATGTAACATCTATCAAGTCTTGCTTTCCTCAAAGAGTCTCCCGATTGGAGATTTGACCAGGAGAACCCCTTTATGTCTTTCACCTCGACCAGGTCGAGATGGAGCTTGATTTTATCCCATATCTCTTTCTCCTAACGGTCAATAATTTTTCCTTTGTTATTCCATCGGTCCTCAGGAAACTCAACCATGTTGAAGTCCCCACAAATCAGAACATTATGTGAAAGGGAGTCGAGGGAAGCCCAAGTATCCATTCTGTCTGCTTCTCCGTTAGGAGCATAAATTGAGACCACAGTAAAGTGGAAAGGGAACCCGATAGCGGCAGCGATCCAACGATGATTCCGACCTTCAAAAGTCGAGGTCACATTGCCAGACAAGGAGTGACTAATACCGATAGAAGCACCCCCCGTCCCCCTAGGATGAGAAGTGGAGAACCAAAGGTGTGGTTCGGAGAAATGCATATAGGCCGTTTCTGGAGATCCTCTCCATCAATTTTAATCTCTTGTAAGCAAATAAAGTCAGGGTTGAAGCACTTGTCTTTGAACCACTGGCCAAGAATCGCAGCTCTTGACGGTCAGACAGACCCCTGACGTTTAGTGATGTGAATTTCATTATTGATGGTTGCCCTCTTTGAGGGGAGGGACCCGATCTTTTTTCTTCTTGTGGTCTTCTTTTTTCCTCCCAGCTTCTTGACTTAGGATCCTACTCTTGAGGGGGCTCTTCCAAGGCATGCCAGAAGGTTGTTTTCCTTTAAGCTTTGACTTTTGTTGCGGTAATCTTGGAAAGCATACCGGAAGAGTAGGACCAAGAGAGGAACTTTCGTTGTCTGGGTTGTCTTCATTGCTAGTAGTAAAGCCTTCCTCTTTACTCGTGGTGTAGCCTTCTTGGTTATCCTCTTTGCAGGTAGAGCACCCAAGGGTATTATCAGTGGGGTCTTCTTCAAAGTGGTTGTCCCTTGGGAAGTCGACCTCATTAATCTCTTTTTCTAGGTTACAGTATATGTTATTCGAGGGGGCAATTGTCGTGACGTTCCTTGTTGTTGATCTTCGAGGGCTAATTTTCCTCCTGCGTCTTACTTCAATGAATCCTTCTGAATCTGTCTCAGCAACGCGAGGGTACTTTTCTTCAGGGGGCAGTCTTTGATCCTATGACCTTGATGCCCGCACCGGAAGCACGCGTTTGGCAAGTTCTTGTAAGTAACCTCTTGTGTCCAGGTCTTACAATCTCCACTGTTTATGGAGATATTCAAGGGAAGGACCTGGTTTAGGTCTGTTTCAACGCAGATCTGTGGATGCCATCTTGTATTGAAAGAATGCTGAGCACCATCGTAGATTAACCCTCCAACATCCTCTCTTGAGGCCATCGGGCGACCTATCGGTGAGACGATTTCACAAAGAAATCCATACAGAAAGAAAGGCAGATTGGGAAGCTCCACCCAAAGTGGGTAACGAAGAGGCTTTGATCTGTTCGGAACAAAGTCAGGGGTCCACTTAAAAAGGCAAAGGGTGGACCGGCCCACTTGCCAAGAGCTAGCTTGCAGGGCTTGGAAAGCCATCTCTTTGTTCTCAAATACAAGAAGGAGGTGATTCACCGGCAGGAATTGACATTTGCACATAATTAGGCTACGCAGGAACCACTCCTTGCAAAGCCAAGTTCTCACACTTTCAAGAGGGGGCCTTGAGCCAAACATTTGATCGATCAGGCAAGTTTTCATCAGTTCTTCTTGCTTTGCCGCCACAGACTCCTTGCATAAAGAGACCACTGGTGGTGCGACGTCCGCTGGGACGAAATCCATCTCAAGAGGGCACACGGACAAAGGGAGAGCCACATTGTTCATGACAAACGAGGGAATAAGGGTCGGCATCTTAATGACCAAAATCCCCCCCTCCAAAACCACTTTGAATCTGCTTTCTCCTTTTTAAAAGAGCTCCTTTCTACTCACTAAAGGTTCCATAATTTCCTTTTCTCTTTTTTCCCAAATTTACAAGATTATGTTGGCCTCCCTCCGCCTTATCTTTGCCTTAGAATTAAATCCAAAACTCCAATAGCTTAACGTTCGCTACGAGAGGAAGACTTTTATAAAGCCAATTAGCCAAAACGCAAGGGATGAGCTTCGAAGTCTTTTTTAGCGCCCCTTTTAAGGCTTTGATGTCGCTTTCTAAGGAAAAGCTTCACGAGCATCAATGTTCTCGAGAAAGAGGCATTAACTGCATCCCGATAGAAGCTGAGGGACGTTGCGCGATAGACGGTTTCGCCGCTACACTGGGAAAGAGGATTTCGCGACAGACCATTGAAAACTGCTTCGCACGGATGCCACGTGTAGCAGCTGGCACGATAAACCAGCCTCAAGTGTCGCGATAATGCGCTTGAGTGTCGCGATAGAGACTCCGTATCACGATAGGCACGCGGCACGCCGTGTGTCGCGATAGACCGATTGTCGCGATTGTCCGGACACCGCGTGTCACGCAAACGACAGGAGACTCTGAGCGTCGAACACTGCCGGAGAGTCACCGGAGGCCAACCTCAGAGGATGGAAAGAGTGCTCGACAGCAGCGTGAAGGACTATTGAGGCTGCCTGCCGCTTTCTTCCAAGATTCAAACAGAGAGGGCGATGGAGGACACTAGTAAAAAGAAGCCTGTCCTACTTTGGCAACAACTGAGACTGAATGTAGGTCCGTCGCTGTCCATCGCTGGAGTCGCTGGAGCATCTTCGTCGTCCTTGAAGGTCGTACTTGCTAGTCGCCAATGCTCACTATGGAGTCGGAGCTGTCCATCGCTGATGCATCTCTTTGTTCCAGATTTCTGAATCCGGTTATTGGAGCAGAAAATTGCAAAAGCAGAAAATATCTTCAATGATAGAGAGACTGCTTTATAAAGACATTCGTAGGCAATGCGTGCGACACTGGTGGGCCGGCAAAGCGACAATGAATGCACCTAGGGGCACATGCGTGTTTCATCCGGTCATCGGATTGCACTTTTGGGCTCATCGAAAAGAAATTGAGAGCAAATCTATGATGCATATGGCAAAAGAGGCATTAACACTATCCAAAGAAACACTTGGATAAAAATTCTCCAAAGCATCTGGTTTAATTTTTTGTGACTCATAACTGTTCAACAGTCGTAGGGCCAAAGGGCCAAAAATTCTCTAAAGCATCTGGAGAGGCCAAAGGTCCAACCGAACAGCCTCATCTGATAGCATATTACTTTGGAATTGGATTGTTTTCACTAAAGCATTGGAATAGGATTAAAAATCTTAAAGTTTTACATGGAACTAAAAAAATATATTGTTTTTCTAGCCAGCTGTTCACACTTAAGGGCAAAAGTAATATGTCTCAAACTTGTGTCGCTGCTTTCTGTGAATCCAAGAATACAAGAGGGCGAGAGGTACAAGACGTTTTTTTCTTTTCTGTACAAAATATAAGTATATTGACAAATGAGCGAATACATACCTAGATTAGGGTGGGGTGGTCACCCTTGTCAAATACAAAAACACAACAACGGGAAACAAAAACCAAGTCCTTAAGGAGAAACAAGAAGGATCTCAGGTTTTATGCAAAGGAGAAACAAGACGCATCTCTAGTGTTCTTAACCTGGGAACCCCTCCGGCCAATTTTATTAAAACTGAGATAATTTCTTTCTTTCCAAATTTAAGAGCAGCATTTTTCTATCTAATCGAAAACCAAAGGAGAGGGTCAAGGATAGGTGTCGTGCAAAAGAAAAAACTACTTATGAAAGTGCCAACAAGAATAAAAGAAGATGAAAATATAGAGAGGGCATTGACCATCACCAATGCCAAAGGATCTGGCTGATTCTTTGGCCTACATAGTTTTGTGAAGAATTTTCCAATGAAGGGAATTTTCTTTCTCGTTGTTTCCAAGGAATGAGATATTGTTAAAATTGTAGGACCATCATTTAGAGGACCAGATAAGGTTCCAACGGGCATTCAAGGTATGGGTGAGGGACTTGGAGTTGAACTTCTTTTTAGACATACCTTTCCATCAACAAGATAAAGGGGTTGGATTGAGATGAAAGGTCATTGAATCAAAAAGAGAGGAAAGAAGCACGTAGACTAAGGGGGAAACTTGGTAACTTTGAAGAAGAATCTCAACATCGAGCAGTTGGTCAGTATTGTCTAAAAAGAATCCTAGGTTACAATACCTCTCTTTAAGAGCTTAAACCCGGTTCTATGTTTATAAGGCAAGAGGGGGTAGGAGAGGGGGCCAAATTAGACGAAGAAATCTTCTAATTAGAAAAAAAAAGGGGGGCGTGGATTTTGACTCTGAAAATGTTAGGGTAACTGTGAAGAAATCTAAACTTGTCCACAAAGCGTAGTCTTGGAGGGAGAAGGATCGGGACGAGGACTATATAAGGATAGCCCAAAAATCAGCGGAGCTAGTGGCCTTGTAAATCCATTTGGAAAGCCAACTTAATAGAGATGTGGTTGAAATTGAGGAGAGAAAGCCCACCTTTTTCTTTACTAAGGGTGCAAGTTACTCAGCTAACTTTATGGGTCTTTGGGAGTGCAAAGTCCATCCCCAAATAAAGTTATTGAAGGTAAAAGGAGGCTAAGCTAGTAGGTCGGAGGTCTCTCCAACATGATAGTAGTAGACAATAGAGGGGACCAAGAAGTGATTGTGAATGAAAGATCTATGTGGGAGGCTAGAAGCACTCTTATTCCAAGGGTTTATCTTGGAGTGTATTTTCTTGACGATCTAGGACCATCTCTCAATAGATTCTTATGTGAAAATCCTTGGGGATCTCAAGTAGGTAGAAGATAGTGTCATTCTAGATTTCATGTCATCCAAGGTCAGCGAGGAGGATTGCATTAGGGGAATTAAAAGACTTAAAGCTAGTTTTGATGTGGTTAATAATTGATCCATTTGTAGAGCAATAAATTTCAAGCATGTAATTTAGCACCTCTTTGAGGTTGTTCTACACATTCAGAATAGTGAGGTTGGTGTCGTCAGCACAATTCTGCATGTGCATAGGATGGGGATGGTTAGCGATTCTAATACCTTTAATGTTGGGGTTGGAGAGGAAGAGCCAATGAAGGCCATCATCAACAATGTCAAAGAGAAGCGGGGCAAGGGGCTAGCCTTGTCTAATGGATCTAGAGATGCAAGCATAAGTGTTTTTTAGGAGACAAGACATAAAGTGATGAAGTGAGGGCCAAAGTCAGTATTTCTAAGGCTTGTGAGAATGAATTTCTAATCAATAGAGTCATACACTTTATCAAAAATGATCTTAAGAAAGAGAAATTGATCTCTTCTACGGGTGGCTTGTTCTACTCCTTCTAAGCGGGCAAGGATGGCATCAAGAATGAATCTTCCCTTGATAAAACCTTTCTGGTGTTAGGATGGTGTTCATATATTTACTAATATGGTCTATAAGGACTTTAGCAAAGACTTTGTAAATGCACAAGAGGCAAGTAATGGATCTCTAGTTGGAGAGGTTAGATTTGCTATTTTTTTAATGGATAAGCTTGATAACCCTAGTATTGAAGGGCCTTTAAGGGGAGACTCTTTGAAGGGAACAATTCCAAATCTTGAGGAACAAAGAGGGCAAAAGGGCATCTAAGGATTGGAGGAACTGATTAGGGATGCCATCAATATGGAGAGTTTTTTTTTTTTTCTTTTAAGGTTGCAGATAAAAGTATATGGCCTTCTTCTTCTTCGTGAGATGGAACATCTCTTGGCATGGCATGTCCCAATGGTTTTTCCCAAAAAGGTATGAACTAGCGTGTTAGGCTTCCATTGGTCGTACACCCAATTTTGTAAATTATTTGAATACTAAAATTTTGTAATTCGGTATCCTTAAAATTTCGCAAGAATATCAACGGTCAAGCAATGTGTCCATTTATAATGAATACGGGAAGTTAAAGGGAGTAGTTTGGAGGCTGTTGAAAAATCTCAAGGAGAGAACATCGAGACATAGTCTTAAGTCTTTGTAATCTGGTTGTAATCTATTCTATAATGAAACTTGCTTTTCTATTCTACGCTCTGTGTATTTGATTTCTAAGTTTGATGTACTTTGAATCTTTCTTGCAGTAGTGTTTGTGTAATTTGCATACTTAGGGAATAGAAACGCATTGGATTCATTCTCGTAACCCCATTCTTGGAACCCTCTATTGCTATGGAAGACAAAAATCAACAACCATTTGGCGACCATGTTGGAATGGGGTAATCATCAACAACATACGGTAAGGTGATGTGACAATGGTGCAATAAGGAGATGAACGGACGTATTCCTTGAAATGGAGAGGAAGTATGCCAACATGATCGGATAAGTGGTTTTTGAAATATGAGGAATAGAAGGAAACATGGGGAAGAATGGAATCGTCTACTTCACAGTATATGGATATCTTTAGCAGTGGGAATTCTAGAAGTGATCGTGTATCCAAAAAACTATGTGCCTTGCTGGAAATAGGGGTATTATTGTACCTGTTGCTAACACAATTACTCAAGGAGTTGGTGGCTTTTGAGATGGAAAACTTGCAAACAAATGACATAGAAGGATAGTGGTCCGAGAAATGCAATAGGGAGCAGGAGAGAAGATCCTAGGTTTTAGGTGTGGTGCTAGGCTTTTTGGATTCTATTTGGATGGAGAAGCTAGGGGAAAAGCAGATGGTACTGCATAGGCAAGTTGCTGTCATATTCGAGACAGAGTCCCAAGATGGAATAAAGATTGAAGAAGATCAATTCCCATGGATACTTGACAAAAGAGTGGAAGTGTGGCAAGTTTCAAGTCAAATGGCAAGTACAATGCACTAAATCAATGGAGTGTAATTTAATCGGTTTAGTGGTAGAATTGATGATGACCAAGATGTACATGTTCATCTCTCTAATACACAGTATGATTTGTTGGAGGGAAATCCTGACAATGCTAAAAAATGTCAAGTATTTCAGGCTACTCTTGGAGGAGAAGTCATTTGCTGACTCATCGAATTTGCTCCAAGTCACTCTGCAATGTATGATGCATTGAAAACAATGTTTCTAAGATAATTTTGGAAAGCCAAAATTATAGGTCGGTTATTTATCACTTTGTAATATATGGTGCAACAACCGACTCAAAGGATTGTGGAATATGCCTCCTTGTTATGAAGTACCCTAAAATAGAATGTGAAAATAGAGCACCCTCTAGATGATGTGATACATGGATGGGCTTGATTCTTTGCTGAAGAAAAAAATCTATCTTTTTGGATTAGACGGTACTAGCTCTTTTAATAAAATTATAGATTCTATAGTGCAACTAGAATGGAATTTGAAGGCTACAAATCCTATCTGACAACATTCTTGAGAAGCCATACATATAGTAAACTCAAATACTTTGGTAGTGACTGATCTGTATAGCCAATTATATTTTGCAAAATGTAGGAATTAGAGACATGTAGCTTGTGCCTTAAATCAAGTTTATTGTACCATTTGTAACTTTATGAATCATAATATGGATCAATGTAGATACAATACTTGAAATCAAGTAGTAACAACCACTCATATTCAACTTGAACCCTAATATAACAGTCAATGGTATTCATCATCCTCTATATATAATGCTCAGTTAAATGATTCAAGCGATCCCCAAAATATGCAAGAACCAGGCTTTTCAGATAATAGAGATCAGACTCGAACCAATTATCAAGGATTTGGGAGAGGCCATTGATCCTTAAATAGGTATCATGGGGATGAAGGGAATATCAAAAGGAAGGTAAAGGGCCACAATGTTGATTTTTTCTGGAGTTTGTCCATATTCTTACTGACTATCCCGATTCCCAAGACTATGATAGAAGAAAGTGAGAAGCCAAACGTAAGGCTCCAATGACTAACATGGTAACCTTAACCTTTCAAGATCGAGTAGCTTCGATAGTTACTTGATCCAAAAGATTCCATATGAGCACTAATTCCATGGTAGATCTAGATGTTACACACACCACCAAATTTATGAGCAAGTAGTCAGATAGGCTAAGCAAGCTCCAGTTGAATTTTTAGAGGCAAGTTCTATTAGATAGGATAAGATTGAATAGGATAATCTGGTAACAAAAAAAATGAGTACAAGTACTACAATAGTGCAACATTTGGTACCTTAAGATAGTCCTATTCTAGATCATGTACCAGTCACTAAATATATAGAATCCAATATCGAAGTGGGAAGTAATAAGACAATAGATCCTTGGCATTTTTTTTGTAAATAGACAATACAACTACCTCTTGGGGATTTGTTAGAATTAGTCCCTATGTTTTGGGATACTTTACTAGATGAGGCACAGAAACAGAACTAAAATAATATTCATGAAGAACAAGCGCAAGTTAATAAACTTGTGGAAACAACTCAAGATGAATTTTACATTATGTGATAGCTTTCATTTTGATATGGTTTAAAAGCAAGTAGATTTCCAAAGTATTGATTGATGGCCGATCTAGAGTAAGCTTTGCTACTCTTCCTATTTGTAGACAATTGGGATGGAAGGATATCAACCTACACCCTTATATATATGGATGGAAGATAATTCCATGTGTAGCCTATTGGTCTTATCAAGGATATAGCTATTAAAATTCGAAATGTTTCTTTTAAAGTTACTTTTGTTGTTATCAAGATCTTGCTCACACGCACACAAATGTTACGAATGCAAAAAACACACAGAAAAATAGAGATGCCAAGAAACTAGACACAACGCAGTATTGGGTGCAATCTCCCCCCATGCACTCTGTTTCGATAGTCCACAGAGTGCATGTATTTATAAGAATTTTTTATTATGTCGAAAAGAGTGGCTTCAAAAAGCATGCATGAAAGTAAAAGTTGGTGACTTTTGTAGAAAGCCTTTGCTTTCAATATAAAAAATTACGGTCTACAATGACCCTTATTCTAACCAATACTTTTCTAACTATTTCTAACAATAGAACCTTCTACGCGGGTTTATTTACAAACTAAATTATAAATCGGATTTATTGATGTCCTCCCTAAAGTTGGATTATTGATATTTGCCCTTTCACGCCTTTCATGCCCTAACAAACCTTTAGCTGCTATATCAAAAACACCAAAACACATTAATACATTAAAAAATTAACACTCCCAACAATGCCTTGTTCAACACATTCCATAATTTATAACATGCCCCTCAGTTGAAAAAGCAACTAACCTCACTTGATAAAAATAAACATGGATTGCAAGTCACATGTTCCATCACTGAATGAAAATAAGCATGTTCCATGTAAAAAGACATGCATTGAAATGTTGATGGAGAAATTACATTAATGTGTTTGTGTATGATATGCAAAAATTCAGTGGTCATAATGAGGTGTTAATTGTGTTTTATGTATCCATTGACATTATTCAGTAGAGTAATTTTTGTACTTAACTAAATATCGATGATATTGAGTACCTATGCATGTAGTAGTGACATCATGATAAATTATGTTATCAAGAACCAAGATTTCAGATAGTTCTTCAATTAAAGGAGGGTCATCAAGAATTGGAGTGAGGTTGTGGATTCAAATCCTCCCACTTTGGTGAATATAAAACTCCTTATTGCCACTCATAAATTAAAATTGGTTCGCACGTAGCCAGTGGTTGCCAAGGGAGCCTTGGGTGCCAAAGATGTCAAAGTAATGCCTTAGTTATGCTTTAGTTATGGCTTAGTTATGCCTTAAGTTATGCCTAAGTTCTATGCCTTAGTCGACGCCTTGGAGTAAGCCAAAGTTGTAAACGTAGGTATAAACGTAGGTTCTGGTTCTGGAAGTGGAACTGAAGCTGAAACAGAAATAGAAACCGGAACCAGAATCCGAATCTAATTGCAAATAGAGAATAGTGAAATAGAGAACAATCACCAAAACAAATAGAAATAGATCCCTCTGAAGTGACGCATGCAAGGCTCTAATACCACTATTATCAGGATCTTGCTCACACGTGTTGGAGGTAGACGTCTACAGAAGCACGCGAACAACACAAGGAAGGAGAAGAAGCTTAGAGCACAACACACAATACTGAATGTATTACTAGAGAATGTACAAAGATAAGTAGCCCATTAGGGCAATAGGCGTATATACAAGTCAGGGGAAAAAAACCTCCTAAAGAGGGAAAAACGTGCCTCGGTAGTCCTAGAGTGTTCACACACATTACTACCTAAATATATCAACAAATCCCCCCTAGGAGTGATGCGGTGAACAAGTAGCTGGCACTCATGTATAAGGAAGTGCCAAGCTATGTGGAAATCACTCTAGAAAAGGAAGTAAGCCCAAAGCTTTGCGGAAAGCTTCAACCTTCTCCCTAGGCAGAGCCTTCGTGAAAAGGTCTGCAATGTTCTCCTGCGTGGGCACATATGCCAAGCTGATCTCCCTAGTAGAGAACCTCTCCCTGACATAGTGATAATGCACCTCAATGTGCTTAGTGCGAGCATGGAACAGAGGGTTACTCGCAACTGCCAATGCGCTCTGACTGTTAGTGAAGATGGTGGTGGCAGAATTCTGACCAACACCCAAATCAGCCATAAGACATCTGAGCCACACACACTCAATAGTAGATGTGAAAGCTGCCCTATACTAAGCCTCACAACTGAAAGTGACCACAGTAGGCTACTTCTTGCTCAACCAAGATATACATGAGCTATCAAGCATGAAGCAAAAGCCACTAGTGCACACACGAGTGTCATGGCAACCAGCCCAATCAGAGTCAAAAAAAGCATGTAAATCTGGCGGTAGTGATCCCCCCTTGGGATAAAACAACCCAAGTAGCCGAGTACCACTCAAGTAGCAAAATATGCGCTTAACCGCCTGCCAATGCTTGACTCCTGGAAAATGCATAAACGTGCTCATCTGTGAGATAGCAAACTGAATATCGAGCCGAGTAATGCATAAATAAATCAAGCATCCAATAGCCTGCTGATAGAGAACAACATCAAATGCATCTCCAGCATCATGAAGACTCAAACGTAAACCCGTCTCCATAGGAGTGGCAATAGGCTTACAGTCTTCAAGGCCAAAATGCTGCAATAATGTGTCGATATATTTCGTTTGACACAAATCCATTCCACCATCAACTTGCATAAATCGAATGCCCAAATAGTGATGCAAATGCCCCAAATCAGACATCTCAAATGAGGCGTGCAAATCAGCCTTAAAATCAGCAATATGCCTCTCATGAGGACCAGTGAGCAGCATGTTGTTGCTCTAGCACAATGGTGAGAACCACGTTAAGAAGCTCCACCTCCTTAATGTCAATCCGCGGAAGAGATAGGAGTGATATGAAGATCGTGAATGTGAGATGAAGTGAGAGTGAAGGTAAGAAGCATAGAAATGCACACACACATGCACACACACTACGAAGAGACAAGCAAGACACAATGGAAGGTGGGAAAATTAGCTCTATTACTCAAGAACACTATTACAAGCTCAAAATAGCTCTAAGATCTTCTCTACTCCAACAAGCTAACACTAACCAACCTCAAAAATGAGCTCTCTAGCTCTTTTTATAGTTTCTAGACTAGTTTTGACCGGTTTCACATCTAGTGACCGGCATAGTTAAAAATTAGGTCCTAGATGCTATTTGGAAGGGTAAACGATGTCTAAAAATAACGAAAATTGGTACGCGCATTCTACCTAAGCTCCTCAAGCTTGAGGACTCCTCGGCTTGCACAAAATGGAGCTATGGATTACAAAATGGGGTTTTCTATGTTACATATGTTACAATAGTGATAAAAATCACTGTTGGAGGTTTTTGGAAAGTATTTGAAAACATAATTATTTGAAAAACGATTCGACTGGCTCCCTGATCTATCGTTACATGCTTCCGTGTCGTCTGTGCCTCTGGCTGCTTCCAACACCCCCCTCCCTCTCGCTTCTGTCGTCCCTGACAGAACCTTGCTGTGAGGTCTGCCGGATATAGTTCTGTAGGAGGTCTTGAGCGAGGGTGTGCTCGGAGATACGAATGCCTCGGGCCAGGTCTGCCTCGAGTTTCTCCCAGTCGATTGGTTGCGGTTCTTCCAGTGGCGGGAGCTGATAGTGTGTGGAATAGACCATTCGTTCACAGGCAAATAATTGTAATAAATGTGTAGGCCTGCTTATGAATACCTCTGAATGGTATTCCCAGAAGCCGGTTGTGAACATCTCTTCGAATGTCTGCTTGTAGCACGCCGGTAGGTACTTTATTCTGTAGTGCCAGGCATAACACACCCGTAGCGATGGCGTTGTACTCATATCATATACCAGATCGAAATTGCCATGCTCAAAGCCCGGGGTGTTGACATGTGGTGCCTTGACGCGTCGGAAGACTTTAAAAATCATTTGCATCATGTCAAAGATTTTGACAGTCATATGCGCTGCTATATCATCCATATGCTTTAATCTAGGGAGCCAGTGGCGAATTGTAGCCATCATGTAGCCAACAGTTGGTAACTCAATGGGTGGCTTAAAATAGGGGTAATTCAACCAGTCTTGGCACTGCTTATTGTTTTGTACCTTAATAGCAAAGGCAGTCCAGGAGTGGCGTCGTGGCACTGGTCCCCAACACGGATTGTACTTCAAATGCAAAGGTGCCTTTACCCATGTACTCATCATCTCTGGATATTGCTGTAGTAAATCTTTTCGCCACTCTGGTTGATAGATTCTTCCTTTCTGTGCATCTAGTGGCAAATCAGCCGCCTCGAATTGAGTTGCATGCGATGGTTTCTTACCTGTCTCTTTCTCAATGGCTAACTGGTATTCGGCCATTAACATGAAATACGGTTTATATTGTAGCTCATGCCCAGATATGTATCGTCGCGGGGCCAAATGAGCAAAGAATGGAGACTGTAATATTCTTTCTTCTATCATCGCCATGGCATGTAATTGTGCCTCTACTCTCGCTGAGTGCGTTGTTCCAAGTTCCTCAATAGTCTTCATCCACGCGGGGGTCGGAAGTTCGTACGTCATCTGACCTTCGGCTGTGACGCGTCCGCCTGGGATGGGTTGTGGCTCGTACGCTTCTTCAAACG
Organism: Ceratopteris richardii; assembly: GCA_020310875.1. Lineage (NCBI taxonomy): Eukaryota > Viridiplantae > Streptophyta > Polypodiopsida > Polypodiales > Pteridaceae > Ceratopteris > Ceratopteris richardii. The sequence continues at coordinate 69,750,547 of CM035434.1, forward strand.
TTTCCTCCACCGGGATGGTGACCGTTTCTTCCTCCGCTGGAAGCTCAAGTGGGGAATCTGGCCTTGGTGGCGCTTCATATACTGCAATCCTTGATTCAAGGGTCGATACCTGGGCCCGTAATGAGTTGAGTTCCTCTAGGAGGTCAGGAGAGGGGTCCACAGGTGCTGGTATGTCTTGGTGTGCCGGTTCTCGTAACTGGAGTAATTTGTGATCTTCTTTGAGTTTCTGTAACTCCTCGTTCATGCGGTCATATTCATATAGCAATCTCACATGATTGTCTAGCAGCATCCTCATCGAGTCTGAAGGAATGGCTTTGAACCTGCTAGGACTGAGTGGTTGTTCTGGGTGGTCGAGTGCTGCTTCTAAGTTTTCTTGGTTCTGATCCTGTAAGCGCTGGTTTTCTTCCTTGGCGGCTGCTAGGTGTCTTCGTAGTAAGCCCATGTTTCGTGTTAGCGTTGCATTGCGGACTGTCTGGGCTCTTAATAAATTATCCAGGTCAGCAGTGGCTTCCTTGGTCTTTTCTTCGCTTTCTAGTTCCAATTTGTGATAAGCCTCGCGTAATTCTTGGTAGCGGGTGTTCAGAGAGGCATTCTCAATGGACAATAAATTAAGCTGCGACTGTAAGTCATTGGTTGTCCTCTGCAGCTGCTGATAATTATCACCAAGAGATGTGAACTCATGCTAAATGAAGATGCAGTTGGTGTAGATGCAACGGGAACCGGGAATGGGGATGGGAAGGTGGATGATGTAGTGATTGTTGAAAATTGGGATGTGCCTAAAAATGTTTGTGCCGTGAGTGAAGGTAGTGATGGTGCAGTGGGTGGTGAGATGTCCATGTTGGTGGACGTATCTAGTGCGGTGACCGTGAATATGGGTGTGATCGTGGGTGCGCGTGTTGGTGTAAATACGGGATTCACAAATGTTGAGGGGTAATTTACAGGGGGGCTGGCTGGAGCAACTTGGTGGAAAGGGGAAAGAGTGGTTACAGTGGGTCGGGGAGGTGAGACGGGGGAGAAGGTTAATGGCGGGGGGGATGGGAAAAGGGGTCTTGGAGTTGTGGGGAAAGATGGAAAAGATTGATGAAGGAATGGGTTGGATAGAAAGGTGGGTGTGGGAAGGGGTAAATTAGGGCTAATGGGCGCGGGAATTGTGGGGTGAGTGGTCGTAAAGACGGTTTCTGCAACACCACCAGCGAATGAAGATGTGGGTCTGGGGGAAGGAGGGTGAAGAGGGGAGGCTGGATGGACGGGTGGTGAGAGAGGAGCGGTTGGGGTGGTCGGTACTTCAGTGACTACTGAGGTAGGTACAGTTGTAGCGCGGGGTGGGGAATCTACAATGATGGTTTCTACGGCCAATGAACGTTCGGGGACGAGGCGTGCCTCCCTGGCTTGTTCTGAAGATTGTGCTCCGGTTGGTACACGAATGTGTTCGCCGGGCTTTGAAAGTAGTCGTACTCTGCGGGGGTCAAACTGTGGCAGTGGCTTTCGTTGCAAGTACCTGAGTGCCTCGTTGGAGCCTACTGATTGGACTAATTCTTTGAATCCTTTGATATATGCGTCTTCGAATCCGCTTGTGACAAGTTCTTGTTCTATTATTTTTTGGCTCTCTTCCTTTGTCAGCTTCTTGCGTGCCCAAACTTTTTCCATAGTTCTATACAGCTTCTTGATAGCTAAAGTGTAAGCTGCTACCTCGTAAGTTTCATCTTCATGGGTACTTGTATCGCCATGTGTGTCGGTTTGTTGGCCTTGGCCATCTGTCTGATCCTGCTCTTGGGATTCATGTGTTCCCTGGCTAGGTTCGTCGTCTCCTTCGTCGTCATCGGTTGCTGTCCTTTCGTCATCAGAGCTGGACACGACCTATCCTTGTGGCTGATCCCTGGGAGTGGTAGGGTAGCTAGGCCTTTCAAATTCTTGAGAAAACATTTGCCCTTCTGAAAACTGGAACTCATTGGAGAATGCATCGGGCATCTCAAAATCAAAAGTTTGGTCCAATGGCTCTGCTTGTCCTGGTTCTAAATACGGTATTGGAAAAGAGAAAGCTTCCGCACCGATAGTGGTGGGAAGTTCAGCTGTTGTGGTGATAGGTTCTGTGGTTGTGGCTGCTTGAGGTGCGACAGTACTGGTGGTGCCCTCCGTTACCACTGGTCTAGATAACCTTATGCGAATAGGTTGTACTGTGGGAGTGGCTGCTGTTGGTGACTGCTCTGGAGATGGTTGTGGCGAGGGTGATTCTGGGACTTGTAGGCACGGGATAGTACCTCTCATGCGTTTTCCGGCTCTGCCTTTGCTAGACTTTCTAGCCTTCCTAGTGGTGCCTTTAAATGCTTTCAGTTCCTCACTGGTCATGGCACGCTCAATTGGTAAGTCATACGCCAAGCACATATATATGATCCTGGTGAGGGCGCAGCACCCATTGATTACCTTCTTTCGCTCCCACCTATGTTGTGCCAAATAGAGTTGATCAATGATCCAGCTGGCTAGATCAACAGTTTGCGGTCCAGTACATGCTAAGTATAATCCGAACCAGATTCTCTTGTGGGGCATGGTAAAACGATCCTGAGCTGGGAAAGCAAAGTGCTGCATGCATATCCGTAATGGCTTAGAGAGCTCATGTGTTATAGCAGAAATATCCTCCCACTTAGTTACGTCACCACGCTTCATCTGCTCTGGGACTAGCCGTTCTTTCTCCGTTGGAGTGTGTGTTCCATGAATCTTGATGGCCACTCTGATTAAATCCTTCGAAAGATAAAATCTTTTGTAAGGTGGATCATCCACTAAAGAAGGCAAAATAAAGGTTCCTGGGATGTCCTTATTCTCTGAGGCCAGCAAAGTGGTGATTAAGTAATAACACCTATAAAAGTCAGGTTTGGGCAGAGGATCACTGAAATACTCCGTGAAGCCGGCTCTAGCCCAAACATGAGTTAAGTCCTGGGTGTTCTGTAGGCCTTCGAATTCTCTTGAGAAGAATTGATACTTGCCCCATGTGCGGTCATCAAATGTCATATTTGCTTCAAAAATGAAGTCAGCATCAGCTAATGGTCCTGCTAGGCCTTGGAACCAGTGAGAGTTACGGTGTATCTTCTCTGTGTATCCCATAGGTGGGTTATCGATTGGCATGGGTCCCGAAAATCCTTGGAACTCTGGCGGTGGAGCGGTCGGGTGGGATTCTGCGCGTAAAACATTGAGGGGCACCGCAGCCACGCTGGGGCCTGCTTCCGATGGTCCTGCTTCGGTTTGCATGATGACTGATGAGCTAATGGAAAAGACCTGCTACAAAAGATTAACACATTAGTATGGAAATTAATTATGATCCCATTAAGGTGAGACCGCAATCCCTTTCCATAACCGATGTGTAACCCGTGTAGCCAAGTGTCGTGAAGTGACTGATGCAATGATTTTTTTTTTTTGCAAAACTAATGCAGGTCTCTAGACGCCTACATGCTTCAGATTATGCCTGCAATTCTTGATGAGCTTTTATTATGCAAAATGTGGGGTTTGGGTGTATGAATTTATACAAGGTTTGGTTGAGGGTGAATTAGTACAAGGGTGGAGTTTAAACGGGGTGGGAGAATTGTTAGATACGATGGTACAAGAAGACGTCTGGATACGTTTCGGTATCCATCTCCTAAGAGTCTTTGAGTGGGTGGTGTGTTTCTGCTGAGGGACAAAAAGCGGTATCGGGTTTGGTGGTATTGAAGGATGAAAAGATTTCTGAGGGGTACATATTACATGGCTTGAGGGTTGGGCTATAATACATTGTTTGGGTACCCAAATCTGCATGGGTGTGGGTCTATGGATAAGGTATTTCTTGGCGATCCAAATCTGTCGAGTATTTGTACTTGGGAAAGAAGATCGAGGGGACTTTGGATGCTGACTCTGCTTCTGTTGAAACTTTGTCCTGTTCTCGTCTGCAGTGTTGCCAATAGCCTGTGGTTGCTGTCCTTTTGGCACCCATATTTGTTTCGTGCCACTTGTTCTGTGATGCTGATACTGCTGCTTTCCTTGCCTTGTCTGGTGGTGTCGTCGGTCTGGGTTCCTCTGTTGTGGTTGACTCGTTCGTGGTTGGGTTTGAGTGGTCCATTGGACGCTCTGCTTTGGAAAAGAAGGGAGATCCAACACTTGCGTGACCTGCCCATTAGGAAGTGATTCGTTCTTTATCTTTAATCTAGGCCAGTCCGCAGCAAGTTTGGAAGGATGAGCACCGCAGGGTGTTGTGCTCATTTGGCCGCTGATGCAACCCACCTGACCGCTGATTGTGTTCAACTGCCCTAGCGGTTGGGTAGCTGTCCCTTCTAGTTTGCAGGAAGCCCCAGGGAAGATCTCCTGTCGTTCTTCTGATTGACGATTGTCCCTAGCTAAGCCCGAGTGGGTTGGTGTAGACGTAACGTGACTGGTCTGACTCGAGATCTTCCGGTCTTCCTTCGCATGTGTTTCATAGGGTCTAGGGTTACAAACCTCAATCGGAATGCCGTTACGGAAGTCAAGCGGTATCACTCGCTTCTGTTCTAAGGTTCCAATCTGTAAGGAGCCTTGTCTAAGATTTAGGTCCACTGAGTGATCGTATAGCCAATCTTGGCCAAGGATTAGGGGTTCTATCAGGTCGTCATCATGGCACACTAGTAGCTTCGCTGTCATGGTCACATCCTTAATGAGGATAGGAAGGTCCACCTCACCCATGCAAGGGGTTTCCATGCCTCCTAGGCCTATGAGGTATGCCTCAATTGGCCGCATTTCTATTCCTGAATCCTTATAGTGGGACCATCTAATCGCACTAGTCGCAGCACCTGAGTCAATTAAAGCCCTGAGCTCTTGGGAAGGGTTGCCGTGCTCTAGCCTGACTGTAATGAATGGTCTCCTGTCCACTATACTAGGATGAGTGGTTGACTTTACTTGACACATGGCCATGGGATATCTGGGTGTAGTTTCCAGATGGTTATAATGTTCTCTCCCTAGTCCTTGTCTTCTTAACTTCATGCGTTTAATGTGTTCTATTGCTTCTGCCTGAGCTTCCGCTCGTATTCTATTTTCTTCCTCCTTACGCTTCTTTGCCAACGTGAGTCGTCTAAGCATATCCTCAGTAAGAGGTTCCTGATATAACTTGACTCTACAGCCAGTAATGTAATTAGGCATTACGTCTCCTTCTAAGGTGGCTAACTGTACTGCTCCACTTGTTGAGAGTCTGTTAATGATCATAGGTCCGTAACCTCGCTTTTCTAACTTACGTGCGTGTTGCTTTAGCGTATATACTAGAACTAAATCTCCTTCTTTTAAGCCTTTATCTTTCACATGTGCATCAAAATATGCTTTCTATCGCTTCTTTGCTGCATATATTCCTGCTGCTGCCTTTAGCCTAGTTTCTCCTAATCGTTCCAAGTCCATTATCCTCGCTGATAATTCATGGCCGGTCCATTGATGTTCATGTGCAACCTTAAGGGTCGGTATCAAGAAGTCCAAAGGAAGCACTGCATTCTGACCAAAAACCATCTGAAAGGGAGTTGCATTGAGTACGGTCTTGTAGGCCACTCGATATGCCCAAACAACGTGGTGTAACTGTTTGTCCCAATCTGAACGTTTGTTGTTCACGAGTTTCGTCAGTACGTTACAAAGGATCTTATTAGTGCTTTCAGCCTGACCATTGGCATGAGGATGATATGGTGCGGATTTCTTGTGAATCACCATAAAATCCTATAACAGATATTCAATGACTTGGTTTAGAAAGTGAGTGCCTCGATCGCTCACTAACTCTATAGGCAGTCATATCTTGTAAAGACATTCTCAAATAAGAATTTTGCAGTTGTGTGTGCATCATTCTTTTTCGTGGCTTTTGCCTCTACCCATTTCGTAAGATAATCTGTGGCAACAATAATGTATTCCGCATGTGTACCTTTTGCAGGGGGGTTAATGGGTCCTACAAAGTCTATACCCCACTTTGAAAATGCACGTCCGCCCATCATGGGTTTCAATGGCATTTCATCTCTGCGAGTAGGAAACTGAGTTCTTTGGCACACATCACATCTCTTTACATAGGTATGAGCATCCATGTGAAGAGTGGGCCACCATAATCCTGCAAAGAGGATGGCTTTGATTATCCTATCGGGTCCAAAATGACCTCCTGCAACACCTTGGTGTGCAGTCTCTAGTATGCTCAGATAATCGCTCTCATGAACACATTGTCTTAGATATCCATCTCGTCCTCTTTTGTATAGGTTATCGCCAATAAGTGAATAATCTTGAGCTTCCTGCTCTAGACTGCGTTGTCGAGCTAAGGTCATGCCTTGAGGGAATGTGTTCGTCCTCAAGTATGTCACTAATTGTTCACTCCAGTCTTTTGTGAGAGACACGTGATATAATGTAGCATGCTCTACTGGTGGTCTTTCACAACAAACATGGCATTCTTTACACAACCTGTAGACATCTGCTTCCATCGTAGGCCAATATACTCCCAGTCTATGCAGAGTCTGTAATGTTCGATGTTTTGAATGATGTTGCTTTAGTGCACCTACATGTGCTAATTGCAACCAATTCACATGTTCTGATTCATCTACACAACAAGCAAGAATCTTTTGATTATCCTGTTTATATATGCTTCCTGCCATTATTTGGTATCTTTGAGACTTGGTAATCTCTCCCTCTTTGATCTGGGTCCATATGTGAGAATAGGGACTATAGGCTTAGCCCATTCAGGTGCTATCTCAAGGTTAAACAAGTATGCATCTGGTAATTCATCCGCTACTCCTTGAGGAGCTTCTCTTGAGGTTAATCTCGAAAGGTGGTCAGCTCTAAGATGTGTCTTTCCTTTCCTGACTACTACTTCAAAATCATACTCCATGAGTAATAGAAACCAACGTATCAGTCGTCCTGTGTTACATGGCTTGTTGACTAAGTACAATAGGGCTTGATGATCTGTAAAGATCTTGAATTTGTTTGCCAACAAGTAGTGCCTAAACTTCTTTACTGCGTAGATCATCCCTAATCCTTCTCGTTCCGTCGTGGTGTAATTTCTTTCTGTTGCGTTCAATTGTCTACTAGCGTAAGCTATGGGGAGATCTATGTTACCTTCATTCGTGGGTTGTGCTAACACACATCCTATGGCGTAATTGGATGCATCCACATGTACATGGAATGGCTTACTCCAATCTGGGGTAGTCAATATAGGTGCTGAGCACAAACGTCTTTTAAGTTCGTTGAATGAATTCTCACATTCATCTGTCCATTCAAAATTGGTTAAAAGAGAGTACAAAGGCTTGGCTATGATTGCATACATGTGTATGAATCTCCTATAATATCCGCAATGGCCCATAAATGCTTGTACCTCTTTCACATTAGTTGGTCTAGGTAAGTCTGCAATTACCTTCACCTTTTCTTCATCCGTAGAGATTCCATTTTTTGACACAATGTGTCCTAGAATTTTGCCTTGTCTGACCATGAAAACGCATTTTTCTGGGTTCAAACAAACCTGATATTCTCGACATTTGTCAAATATTTGCCTTAACTTTGGGATATGCGTCTGTCTTACATTTGAATGAGCACATAGGTCATCGACATAAACTTCCAAACTCTTGCGTAGGAATTCCTTGAAAACATGACACATGAGTCGCTGGAAAGTGGCGGGTGCATTTGTTAAGCCAAATGGCATCACACGAAATGCAAATATGCCCCATTCAGTGGCAAATGCCGTCTTGTGTTGGTCCTCTGGAGCAATGGCTACTTGATTATAACCTGAGAATCCATCAAGAAAGCTGTAAACTTCCTTGCCCGCAACTCTTTCCAATAGATGTTCCGTGATAGGAAGAGGATAACTATCTCTAATCGTTGCGGCATTAACTTTTTTAAGGTTAATACACACACGCAATTTTCCATTCTTCTTGGGCACAACCACAATGGGGGATACCCATTCGGTATGCTCAATTTCGTAAATGAATCCTGCTTCTATCAAGCGATCTATCTCCTCTTTAATCTTCGCAGCGTAGTTATCATTGTACGTGTAAGGTTTCTGTTTTGTCGGTTTTGCATCTGGAGTCATAGGGATTCTATGAGAACATATATCTGGATCTACTCCTTTCAAATCTTTGTAACTCCACGCAAAAACATCTCTATATTCGCGCAATAGGGCAACTAGCTCTTCTTCTTCTTTAGTTGTCAAATCATGCCCTATGTATGTACATTTTTCTTCTTCTCCTTCTATAGCAACTATTATTTTCTTGGTTTTCTCTCGGTTATCATATACTTGTCCGTCATTCGCCTTTCTATTAGGCATTCGTACCATGATTCTTCTATCTTCGATTTCATATTTCTTGAAATTCTCGGGTACCTCAAACAAAGATTCTTCTTTTTCTGACATGTTTTCTTTCTTCTTTCTTTTCTTGCCTTCACTCTTATTAGTCACTTCTGTGGCTAACCTCACCTCATTCGTAATTTCCTCGTGTCTCTGAGTGTGAGTCTCTACTTCGAAAAAATATTCTTCCTCTGATGCAAAGGGTGGGTCCATGATAATTGATTCTAAATCAAAATCGCTTGCATCCTCAAATGCATCAGTGTTAGGTTCACATTCTTCTAAAATTGCATCGCCCATGATTGGCTCTATCGTGAAAACTGAAATGTCATAGCCATCCTCGTCACAGTGGGGTGTCCATTGTTCTTCATTGATGGCTACATCCATGGTTGCTAGGATTTCTGCCCAACCATGGGGTTCAAACTCTTCGTCTGGGAATACTACAGGTGCATAGGCTAGATCTTGTAGGGTTCGTGGATGTTGTTCTGCACCTAAGGTCCTGGCTTCTAACCTTTCTTCCTCTTGTTTTGCTACTTTACACATCCATAAATGAGTATCCTCATGCAACCAAGAAGGATCTGATTCTAATGAGTGCACGGATTCCGTCTCTATTGGTGTCTTATGGATGGTATTCCATTGTATTGGGGGTACATCTCTTGTACAATTTGCAACTGACGCATGAATGGTCGTCCCAATATCATCTCATAAGCATGATTTTTTGCAAAGTCACAAATGGCGAAAGTATGCTCAAATTCTACACCACAAGTGGTGAGAGATATGCCTTCTAGTAAGCCTAATGGTTTTTCTATGTGTCCGTCAGCCATTTGTAGCTTCATCCTGGTGGGTCTCAATGCTGGCTTACCCCAACGTTTCCATAAAGCGGTGGTAGCAATGGCTACTCCGGCTCTTGAATCTAAGATGGCTTTCGTGGTGTAGCCCTGATGGGTTATTGGAAGATAAGTGTTACCTTCCTCTCCTTCGCTTACATCTCCAATCTTTTCTACGGGTATTTCTGGTACCTTATTTTGTGATCCTATTTGTGAGGGAGTAGTAGCAAGCTCAGGGAATTGATTTGCTACATGTTTCCACAATTCTGGTTTTATCTTTAATAACTCCTCCAGAGTAAGGTTACACTGTACTTTAGTGTTCTTGATCACTTCCGTGTTTCTTGGGATTACTGATTCTTCATTCCTCACTATTATCGTGGGTGCTCTCACACTAATAGACTTTGCTTCCCAAGGTCCTGTGAACTGAGGTAATTCTTGTAAAGAATTAGATTCAAATCTTGTGTGTTCACTCAGTTGTTCTTCCTCTACATCATCGTAAATGGAGGGAATGTCTTGGGGAAATTGCTCCTGCAAGTCGTTTATCTCTTGAATAGGAGGATGAGTTCCTTGTTCCTTTCTCCATTTCTCTTCTTGGATTTCTCTCAAAAATTCATGTGAGTACCTATGTATGGAAGACAATTTGTCTTGATTTTCTGAGTTGGGTACTTGAGACAGGGATGGTGCATTCCTTTCCTATGTCTCTGGGACAATGGGGTTCCTATGCTGATCCTTTTTCTCATTGCTCTCTATCAAATATTCTAGCCTCTCCATTAGTCCTTGAAAGTGTAATTCGGGTTTTGCCATGTTATTCCAATTGAGATATCTAGAGGCTTCGAACAAAGCTTGTGCTAGTTCTACCATCTTCATGCAAAGTTTAGCTCTCTCAATTTCTAGATCAGCTCGAGGGTAGTTTTTGCTCATTTCAGCTACCTGAGGTCCCTCTTTTAATCTAGCCTGATATGCACGAAACATCATGTCTAGATTTTCTGGTATGGGTTCCGCTAAAACTGATCCTGATTTCTGAGCTGGATTCTCTTGATTTAAGTCCTGTGAAGTCAATTCTAGGATTTTGGCTCTAGATTCCTTCAAACTTCCTTCCAACTCCGTTATCTTTTTACTCCATTTTCGCTTAATCCTTTCTCGAGAATCTTTCCAAGATTTTGTCTTTTTACTGCTAGATTCTGCAACTTCACTGGTTCCGGCTACTTTCTCCTGATTAAGTTGTTGGTTCTGTAAGAGCGCCTAGGCTCTTGTTATAGCTTGGATAGGCACGTATGTAGGGTTGGATCCATCTGCATTATTTACAATACCTATCACATTGATCGGTGTCACATTCGAAGCGTTAACTGGATTTTTAGGACAATCTTTGATTATGTGCTCTTTGCCACAATCAGCACAAAAGCCTTGGATGTTATAGTACTGTGATTGTCCTGCCATCGGGGGATGTGGACAATCCTTTATGAAATGATCTCCTTGGCACCTAAAGCATGGTCCTCTAGGGCCTTGTGGTCTTTGTTGTCTTATTTGGGGCCGTGGATTTGGGTTTGTGTACATCACATTAGCATAGTCTGGCTCCCAACTAGGTTCCACTGGTGGACTATCATAATGATATGCCTCCACATGTTCAGGTGACTCTGTGTAATATGCGGGTGGACTATCTACATGCGTAGAGTCAAAATTGTTTGAGTGTGGATCACTCTCTGTGATCAAAGGTGAAGAAGGCACTAAGGCCCTACTTAGGTTCTCTTCTGCAGCAACGTATTTGACTGAGATGACATTCGCTGGTGGGGGTGGCTGCTGAGCTAAGACAGGTTGAGGTCTCTGTTGAGCCTGGTATGGGTAGTTCTGAGGAGGCCTATAGTAATAGGGCTGAGCATTGTATTGGCCTTGATACCTACCTGGCTGCGGGTATGCTTGCGGATAGTTCTGTCTCACGGTTTGTTTGTTGTATGGGCAGTCCTGAGCCGTATGATTCGTGTATCTTCTCTCAATTGTACAGTATTGGCCACTAGGGTCGTCTTGAGGTTGTGGTGCATTGGGACACACATTTGCCGTATGGTCACCACCACAGGTGTAACAACGCTTGTTTGTTAGCACCCTAGGTTTGCTAGAGACTCCTAGTTTCTGAGCCACTTTTTCTACAAGGTCTTCTATTGAGCTAGACAATTTTGTGGATGCTAGAGATGAACAGTCTGAGTCCTTATAGACCTTTGAGAGTTCCAACTCATCTCCTAAGTTGTCCTCAATGTCTATACAAATTCTTACACATTGCTCTAGCGTTCTGGGTTCTTTTAGGTACACATAGGAGCGCAGTTTAGAGCTCAACAAGCCATCTAGAAACAATGACACTTGCTTGGCTTGTGAGGGTAGCTCTTGCATTGGACATCGTTCAACATATTGTCTAAACCTACGTCCTGCCAGTCTTACTGTTTCCTGAGGGGTCTGTTTAAAGCTATGAATCAACGAAGACGTGTCATGTCTAATCCCACTTTTAGAGAATTCCGTGATGAATGACTCTAAAAAGTGATGGATGTCTCTAAATTGCCTTTGTTGCAGAGGTTGGAACCAAGTTAAAGCTATATTTTTCAACGTTAGTCCAAATGCGTTGTATTGCGTGAACATGTCTTCAACTTGTTCGGCTCTTAGTACTTGCTTGAATTCTGCGACGTGGTCATAGGGATCTCCTGTCCCATCAAAGTAATTCTTCATTGATTTTACTAACTGTGTGGGTCTCAATATTCTTGCGTGTTCGCATGGTCTAGGTAGAGGAAAATCATCTCTACCACCTAGTATTCCATGATCTCTTTGCCTATCTACTCTATTAGTGTCCGTGGTTGTTCTATCTCTCCCTATGGGATGATTAAAGCTTACTTCCGGTCTCTCTTTATTTCCCTCTCTTTGATTTCCATGGGCTGGGGATGTTCCTGCCCCTTGTTGACTTGTATTCATGTTCGTTCTAGATGGAGGGAATACCAATTCACCTCTCCATGTGTATGTGTTTTTAACGTGGTCAGGCACCACAAAGACTCTTTCTGAAGTCTCATCCAGGTATACAACCTTTCCAGGTGTATCCGGGTCCTTGAACTCGTATATCGTGATGATACCTACCTCACTAAGTATTTCGGTCTTGTATCTCCAAAAGGGTTCATCAGTTTCTTTATTTACAAACAACTCTATGCTTCTGTTATCCTGAGGGATCCAATCTGGGATTAGTACTCGTGTTAGTACAGATTTCCCTCTAGGTGTTCTAGGCTCTTCTAATGGTTCTTTTCCTTGAGATTTTGCTTCCGTCTCTGGTTGAATCATGCCAAACTCGTTGGTATTGTTTGGCTGCGTACTTAAGATGTACATTGTTCCTTCCTTGTCTATGTACGCGTCTCTCTCGAATTTCACCACTAGATGTTCCAATCCAATGGGTTGATCGGGGTTGTGCATTTGCACCACTTGCCTTTGCAAACCATCCTCATAGATGCGAGCACCTAAGCGGTTGGTTCGGAGAAACTCTAGTTGTGTTCTATAGGGTCCTTCTGGTTTTTCTAAATAAGCTACATTAGACCCTCCTTCTGGTCTATCTGTGCTAAATGCCATTTTTGATTCATTAGTGTCTGAGCTCTCGTAGGGATAATTACTATTCAATTGCTGAGCCCACAATCGTGCAGTAGTTCTTACACTTGCCTCTGATGATCTAAGGCTTCGTCGGTCTGACTTACCTATATGTTTGCCCGATCTAAGGTTCATTAATTTTCTTCCTTGCACACTTAGTACACGCTCAGATCGTCAATGATTCTTTGTTATTACTGTCTTGATTCTATTTAAATTTCTTTAGATTCTTGTCTTAATGTATGCTTTAGGAATTCGACTTTCCGTTATAATTTTGAGTTCTCGTTCCGTCAGACTTAGGTTCTTTCCTTTAGGTTTTCGTGTCACACACCTTTACTTTAGTCTTGGACTTGATAATTTTAATTCCCTTCAACTTGAGGCGTTCCTATCGTCTTAAATCCACAATGCTACCGTTTATCCTAAGCTAAGAATTGACTGAGGGGGTTGAGTAATCTTCCAACCTCGAGTCAGCTTTTCTGGTTGCTCTGATGCCCAAGAAGCCGCGCTTCCCAAGCTTTATGCCCTTCACTGCCTTGCCTTGGTTGCCTTTGATTGCCCTTGCTAGACCTGGAAAAATCCAATATTAGACCAATTCACAGTTGGATGATCAAGCACTTGAGTATATACACCTTTTAAGTCCCTTCCCTTTTGCCCAACTTTTTAATGTTTGCCCCCTGGCTTTCTAGTCCCAAACTAGGTCAACCTCAAAATAGCTTGTCTAAAAATAGACGTATCCTTAAAAAAAAAACAGTTGAGGTCATGTAGTACTCGTCAAGAGCTTTCTAATGAGCTATTAAGCTCAAAAAACGGACTTCGGATGAAAAAGTTATGACCGTTTAGGCCCTGGGGGGTAAAAACTGACAAACAGGTTTTTCTCCAAATATGAGCTAAGGGGTCTCCTATGAGTCTAATCACCCAAAAATTTCCCAAAAATAGCCCCAAAATTGGCCAAAAAATGAAACCCTAAAATTTGCGATGGGGGTGCACAATCGCGATGGTCTGAGATGATCGCGATGGTCTGGGACCGTCGCGATGGCGTGAGGGTGCACCGTCGCGATGGCGTGAAAGTGCACAATCGCGATGGTCTGAAAGTGCACCGTCGCGATGGTCTGAAATTGCACAATCGCGATGGCGTGAGGGTGCACAATCGCGATGGTCTGAAAGTGCACCGTCGCGATGGTCTGAATTTGCACAATCGCGATGGCGTCAGTCAACGGTCAACATGGACAATCGCGATGGTCCAAAGTGAACCGTCGCGATGGTCTGGGCGCGATGGTGTGAGCCAATCGCGATGGTCTGAATTTTTGAAGTGTCGCGATGGTGTGAGGGTGTCGTCGCGATGGTCTGAAGTGCACCGTCGCGATGGTCTAGATTGCCACGTGGCACCGTCGTCGCGAAGGCGTGAGCCAATCGCGATGGCGTGACACAATCGCGATGGTCAGAGATCGTCGCGATGGTCCGGCCAAGCCGTCGCGATGGCGTGAGCCAATCGCGATGGTGTGACACAATCGCGATGGTCAGAGACCATCGCGATGGTCCACCAAAATGCAAATTTTGTGAATGCAGCTATGGATTCCTGTAGGCGTAGGTGTGCTCTTCACGCTGGTGTGGTCGCCTTCTCCAAATTCCGAACTTTGCAGACCATCGCGATGGTCTGGCACAGACGGAAATTTCTGACAGAAACTGAAGTTTTTACCTTTTTGCAGCCTTCCTAATGCACTGGAGCTCTGTACCTGCAAGAAAACTCAAGAAAACAAAAGTACACACAAGCACAAAAGCTCTCTCTCACTCTCTTGCATGCACAAATGAGGGGAAATGAGGAGAATGGGGGGATATAGTGAATTTTCTGATTTTTTTGGAGATGAAGATGATGATGCGGTGATGAAGATGGAGTGTGGGGGAGGTGAAAAACACTAAAAACTAAGTAAAAACAACAACAAAAACTGAAATTTTTACCTTCCAACGCCACTTCTTGCTATACTCTTACCATCACACATTCGTCCTAGACTCGATCCCCGGCAACGGCGCCAAATTTGGTGTTGCTCTAGCACAATGGTGAGAACCACGTTAAGAAGCTCCACCTCCTTAATGTCAATCCGCGGAAGAGATAGGAGTGATATGAAGATCGTGAATGTGAGATGAAGTGAGAGTGAAGGTAAGAAGCATAGAAATGCACACACACATGCACACACACTACGAAGAGACAAGCAAGACACAATGGAAGGTGGGAAAATTAGCTCTATTACTCAAGAACACTATTACAAGCTCAAAATAGCTCTAAGCTCTTCTCTACTCCAACAAGCTAACACTAACCAACCTCAAAAATGAGCTCTCTAGCTCTTTTTATAGTTTCTAGAATAGTTTTGACCGGTTTCACATCTAGTGACCGGCATAGTTAAAAATTAGGTCCTAGATGCTATTTGGAAGGGTAAACGATGTCTAAAAATAACGAAAATTGGTACGCGCATTCTACCTAAGCTCCTCAAGCTCGAGGACTCCTCGGCTTGCACAAAATGGAGCTATGGATTACAAAATGGGGTTTTCTATGTTACATATGTTACAATAGTGATAAAAATCACTATTGGAGGTTTTTGGAAAGTATTTGAAAACATAATTATTTGAAAAACGATTCGACTGGCTCCCTGCTCTATCGTTACATGCTTCCGTGTCGTCTGTGCCTCTGGCTGCTTCCAACACATGTCATCAACATAAACCACAATGATCAGAAGTACATCATAAGCACGCTTAACACATAAGGTGCTTTCAGTTGGACTGTTCTCAAAACCATGTGCAATCAGATAGGCATGTATCTTCTCATACCAAGCATGTGGTGCTTGCTTTAAACCATAGAATGCCTCCTTTAACCTACACACCTGGTTTTCATGCCCTTTCTGCACAAAGCCACGAGGCTAAAAAACATACACTTCCTCATGAAAGTCACCATTTAGAAATGCAGTTTTAATGTCCAACTTATGTGCATTCCAACCATGATGGGCTGCAAGTGCACAAATGCTTCGAACAGTAGCCATACGGCATGTAGGTGCAAAGGTCTCATCAAAATCAATGCCTCTTTCTTGCGCATAGCCCTTTGCAACAAGCCTAGGCTTATACCTGTCAACTGCATCAGGTTTACGCTTCAGCTTGTATACCCACTTAGTGCCAATGGCCTTCTTGCCAGGAGGCAAGTCGCATAAAGACCAAGTACCATTCTTCATTATTGCATCATATTCAGATTGCATAGCAGCCATCCAATTTTCTGAATTTTGTGCTTCATCAAACAAAACAGGCTCATTCTCATCACAAAGACTAGATGCAACCATAGCATAGCAATCTGATGCAAAAGAGGCACTATGAGAGCCTGAACGAGTATGATATGATAGAGGTGCATCTAATTTTCTGTCACGCAAAGTCCGCACTAGCCATTTTGGCATAGTTTTTCATTAGGACCAGCACTAGACTATCCACCTGTAAAAGAGGTAACAAAGTATCATACATGTCTTTGGAGCTAACAGATCTCTCCTTAGTACATGAAAGCAATGGCTGAATAGCATCTTCCACAAAAACAACATCACCGCTAACCAGAATGCATTTAGTCTATGGATGATATAGACGATAGCCTTTAGTTTCAGAACTATACCCAACAAAAATACATTTTACTGCTTTATCATCCAACTTTTTGCGATGTTGTTCAGGCACTAATGCATATGCCAAACAACCAAAAACACGCAGATGAGCAACAGATGGCTTGCAATCATGCCAAGACTCATATGGAGTGATAGAGTGCAACACTTTAGTGGGACACCCGTTAAGTACATATGCTACACACATGACAGCCTCAAGCCAGAAACTATGTGGTAAAGCCTGACTCTTGACCATACACCTCGAAATCTCCATGAGTGACCTGTTCTTTCGTTCAGTAACTTCATTCTATTGAGGTGTATATGGCACTGTACACTGGTGTTTTATCCCACGTTGAGCTAGAAATGCATTAAAATCAGAAGACATATATTCCTCCCCTCGATCAGAACGGAGGGTGCCCATTTTACATGTTGACAGATTTTCAGCTAAAACCCAAAACTGTTTGAAGCACATGAACACTTCGGACTTTTCCTTCAATGGATATACCCATGCATGCCTGGAAAAATCATCGATGAAAGTCACGAAGTAAAGATAATTCCCAAAAGAAGGTGTCTGCATAGGACCACAAACATCATTATGTACAAGCTACAATTTCTTAGTAGCCCAAACTGAACCATCTTTTGGAAAGAATGAATGCTGCATTTTGCCCAAAATACAGCATTCAGAAACATGTTTTCTAGGTGCCTCATGTTTGGGCAAAGAGGACACCATTTCAGATTTCTGCAGGCGTAGCAAACTAGCAAAATTCAGATGACCAAAGCATGCATGCCAAAGCCTTGCATCTGACATAGCCTGAGAATCATTTACTACACATGCCAAGTCATTTACAGATCTTTCATAGTCTATGAGCTTATACAACCCACGACATAAAATGCCAGAAGCAATAATCACATCGCCATTTGACAGATCATGAACTCTACACCTGTCATCAACAAATTTCACAATCAAGCTAATCTTGACTAATGCAGAAACTGATAACAGGTTCTTCTTGATCCCTCGAACAAATAAAGCATCTGACAAAGTGAAAGAACTACCATCAGCAGTAGTCAAAATGATCTTACCAACTCCCATAACAAGATAAGAGGAGTCGTTGGCGCATGTAATAGTATTCCTTGCAGGGGCAGGCTCGAGTGAAGGGAAGAAACCGCGCTGAGAGGTAATATGTTTGGTCGCCCCACTATCAAAAGACCAAACATCTGAGTCTACTACAAACATGCACTGCTCATGAGAAGATGGGTCAAAACTACAGACAGGAGTAAACACGCATTCTTCTTCTTGCACAAGATTAGCAGACTCAGTTTTTGGTGTAGAGGCCTCTACAACAACCATTCCAGCCTCTTTCTTCTTTGCCTCTTTCTTCTTTGCCTCTTTCGTAGCCAGTTTTGGACAGTTCTTTATGATATGATCATTCCCTTTACAGTACTTACAAAACAATTTCTACTTTTTTTATTTCTTCTCATCTTTATCTTCCTTCTTCGAATATGCAGAATTGGCAGATTTTTGCTTACTAGTTAAAGAGCTCCATTTTCCTTTGCCCTTCTGACTAGCTAGGAAAGCTTGATCTGCAACTCGCATAATGGACCTGTTTTGCCTGGACTGATCTTCCTGCAACAAAATAGAGACTAACTCCTCAAATGGTAAGGCATTCAGATTTCCTTTCATCATCAATGAAGAGTAGAAGCAAAAATCTGATATGAATCAGGAAGACCATTCAAAACAGTCTGCACAAGTGAGCTATCTGGTATAACCTCATCAACAGAAATCAACTGTTCCTTCAAATCTTTGATCTTCGTTAGGAAACGGTCCATAGAACCACCTTCATTCATGTGCTCACTCTCCAACTATTTTCGGAGGTAACCAACATGAGCCTCATTCCTAGCTTGGTACAATGTGGTAAGTGTATCCCAAGCATCCTTAGCTATTCTTTAAGAGCGAATGTGAGGAATAATGGCACGTTTGACAGACAAAGCTATCAATGCATGTGCTTGGGCATCTCTGCCATCCCAGCAAATCTACTCTGCAGTAGGTGTAGTAAAAACTGCAGCACGAACAGGAATATGCAGATTATCATCATCTTCGACACCTTCTACATCAGCTTTAGTACCTACAATTGTAACAGTTGCAGGTGTGATAGGATGTTTTTCAACACCCTGCACAATGTTCCACAGTCCTTTTGCAACCAATACATGTCGCATCATATAAGCCCACAATGGGTAGTTGGTACCATCCAACTTATCCTCAATAAGCAACATACGGAATACATCACTGCTTTCAGCCATGGCCGGTGACTAAAATACCTTGATGCAGAAAATTGACTGTATCTCAAAAAGTTGAACAAAACTACCCAGATGAATTCCGCTAGACGTGTAGCAGACTTCGAGATGCTTATACTGGCGAATAGAAACTGGTATATACCTTTGGCACAAAAAGACAAAATAGCCTGCACAAGCGCTATGATAGTGCGTTCGGAGGCCGAAACGAGCTCAGATTGCTCACCAAAATTCGTGTGATTCTGAGACTGCAAACGGAGGAGTGTCGATGGTGCCCTGGATGAAGCGACGACCTGCTCTGATACCAATTGTTGGAGATAGACGTGTGTGGAAGCATGCGAACAACACAAGGAAGGAGAAGAAGCTTGGAGCACAACATACAATACTAAATGTATTACTAGAGAATGTACAAAGATAAGTAGCCCATTAGGGCAATAGGCGTATATACAAGCCGGGGGAAAAAAACCTCCTAAAGAGGGAAACAAGTGCCCCGGCAGTCCTAGAGTGTTCACACACATCACTACCTAAATATATCAAAAATATGCACACAAAGGTTACGAATGTAGAAAACACATACAAAAATAGAGATGCGAGGAGACTAGACAGAACGCAATATTGGGTGCAATCGCCCCCCATGCACTGTGTTTCGACAGACCATAGAGTGCATGTATATATAGGAATTATTTATTATGTCGAAAAGAGTGGTTACATGAGAGTGGCTTCAAAAAGCATGCGTGAAAGTAAAAGTTGGTGACTTTTGTAGAAATCCTTTGCTTTTAATATCAGAAATTGCGATCTACAAGGACCCTTACTCTAAGCACTAATTTTCTAACTATTTCTAACAATAGAACCTTCTATGCGGGTTTATTTACAAACTAAATTATAAATAAGATTTATTGATGTCCTCCCTAAAGTTGGATTATTGATGTCTACCCTTTCACGCCTTTCATGCCCTCATTTACGTTCAACTGCTGTATCAAAAACACCAAAACACAATAATACATTAATAAATTAACACTCCCAACAATGCCTTGTTCAACACATTCCATAATTTATAACATTTGTGGTAATTGATTTAATTGGTAAAAGTAACAATTATAACTTGTTACTTGGATGACCATGGCTCAAGCAAGTAAAGGTTCAACAAGATTGGGGATCTCAAGTAATCACTTTTAAGAAAGGTCACAAGAAATATTCTATCCCTCTAGAAGATAAACAACATTATCCGAAGGTTTATTTGCCCTCAATAGCAGAAACACCCCATATGATTGAAAGATTAGAGGAAGATGAAGAGCTCCAATTTCTAGAAGCTAACTGTAATTTTTGGTTGGTAGGTCTTATTGATATATGTGAAATATTGTCGCAATTCTAGCAAGACCCTATTGAAGCTATCGTACACCCTAAATCTGTGTGTTTCCAATCCGAAGAGGAGACGTCATGGCTTTCTAAGGAAGATCTTTCTACTCAAACTAGTCTGCACATCCAAGAAGATCAAATTGAACATGTAAATTTAGGGTCTAACAATGTACCTTAGATAGTCAAAATAGGTGCTAGTTTTTGGAGGGATTTCAGAAGGACTTAGTTATTCTCTTATCCAAATTTAAGGATGTTTGGTTGGGATTGCTCTGATATGCATGGGTTGGATCCTAGATTTTATCAGCATAAGATTGTGCTAAAACAAGATGCTTCCCTAGTAATTCAATAATGGTATCGTATGAACCCAATTTTGCTAAACAGGTTAAGGAAGATTTGGATAGATTATTGAAGGTGGGATTTATTGTACGTTTGATTATCCGCAGTGGGTATCTCCTATTGTAATCATCCTTGAGAAGAATAAGAAGCTACAAATTTGTGTAGACTACTGTAAGTTGCATGTAGCAACCATTCTAGAACTTTTCCCCATCTAATCTGAGTCTTTTCAAAGTCCTACCTATTTGGTTTTCAACAAGAGCAACATACTTCTTAAAGCAATTACAAACTTCATCCTTGTGCTTCATGAAAAACAGAATGGTCCACTTGCTACAATCATCTATGAAAGACACATAATATCTTGAGCCTGATATAGATGGCTCCTTATTAGGACTCCACACATTTGTGTGCACTATATCCAAAGGATTTTTATAGAGATATTCCTTCCTATTGAAAGGTTGTCTATGAGCCTTGCCAAATTGACAAGCTTCACACTTATAAATCATGTGTTGCCTTGTGATATTAGGAAAACCGAGTACACTTTGGTGCCTTCAAATTTTGTTGTTTGAGTTTCCTCTCACCAATGTGAGCAAGCCTTTTGTGCCATATCTCCAACTCTATGAGAGTTTGAGATCCAATATAGCTAAATAAGGCTATGTTCTTTGTATCTTCCACTTCAAAAGTGAAAAGCCTTCCTATCTTTTCTCCTTTGGAAATCCTTCTAAAGCCTTGCCTTGGGTCTTCAACATATGCTCCAAATCGGTTGAATCTAACCTGCAATCCTTTTTTAACAATCTACCCAACAGTTATTAAATTTTTGGTAATTCTAGGGACATATAAAAATTTTCTTAAGAGGTTCATATTCTCATCTGATGTCTTCACATTACCTATCTTCTCCCCTGAGTGCTTTGTATCATCTCCTATTTGCACTTCATGTTTGTTGTGAGGATCTTCCAAATGAGAAAGTAAAGCCACATTTCCTGCTACATGATTGGAGCATCCCAAATCAATGTAAGGATGTGATCATCATCCTTACCCTTCTTCACTGATAGATGTGAAGAGAGATGGTGGATGCAATCCAAAGATGAGTAGGTGCAGCTACAACCAGCTTCACACCAGCCAACTGAGACTTCAGATTTGATTAGTAGACCCTTTGAGCTTCCTAAATCCACCAAAATATCAGCCAAGTGCTTTGGAACATGTATCCCAAAAGTTTAAGTCAAGACAGACTAGTTGCGAAATGACTAGCTCCCAAAACTTGCTATTTTTGGACATACACCTGCTGGAAAAAATGAACAGTGCTCTCAACCTGGTAGGAATTAGAAAAATTCCTTTTGGACATAGCAAATAGACTTAGCAAGCTTCCCAATCCAAGTTAAAACACTTCAAATGATGGACTGAGAACTGAGAACAAGTTTCAACAATTTCTGGAACATCCCCACAATTCTCGGGGCTCTGTAGAGATAGACTAGTAAGCAGTTAAATGCAGATATCTCCAAAACTATAAATCCAATGACCTTGAAAATTGATATGC
This sequence comes from Ceratopteris richardii, assembly GCA_020310875.1. Taxonomy (NCBI): domain Eukaryota; kingdom Viridiplantae; phylum Streptophyta; class Polypodiopsida; order Polypodiales; family Pteridaceae; genus Ceratopteris; species Ceratopteris richardii. The sequence goes on from CM035434.1 coordinate 69,772,378, forward strand.
AAAAACTAGACAGTAAGAGATATCAAACGCATGTTCAATCACTAAAAAAGGATCAGTAGAAATCGATATATGACCTTTTGAAGGTACTGCTCTGAGTGAGTATAGCAGAGAACAAAACAGAGGAGTAGATGATAATAAATGTATAGATTCACATACGATTACAACCACATTGGCAATGAATCTTTGCACAATGGGAGTAGAATGATAGAGCTATGGAGTAAGCTCTTCAATCTCTACAAAATGACATGAAGTGGTCACGTACAAGGCTTGCTAATTGCCTCTTCCTTCTTGCTCCTTTTATAGCTATTCTTGGAGGGAGTTTTGAATTCGAATTCGAATGGCTCCACCTAAAAGTGATCCCCAAAGTTAGGAGATATTCCTTCAGCTCAAAGAGTCATGGGTTTTGGTAGTTAGAGCCACGAAATTGCTTTTACATCATGCATGAGGTAAGCCATCCTTTTCCTTTTTCTTTTTTCAATTACAAGAGATAAATATGAACTCTATTACAAGAGGTGTTCACATGACTACTCATGTGACTTACAAATGAGGATAATATTAAGCATATCAAGCATGTAGGCTTGGGCAAAATGCACGAACAGCTCTCCCTCAAGCCTAACATGCTTGACCTTCAAATAAGTCTTCAATTGTCCTTGATTTCCTGCAAGCCAATCATCAACTTGAATCTACTTAATTTTGTACCATCAAGAGCTTTAGTCAATATGTTGGCACATTGCATATCTGTAGAGACATAGGATAGTTGAATATCGTTGCTCATTAGCTTCTCCCTTACGTAATTGTAGTGGACTTCAATATGCTTGGTTCTAGCATGGTATACTGGATTAGCTGCTAGATGTAGTGAGCTTGTGTTGTCACCAAAAATGTGAGGTGTTGAAGAATGAAGTCCAAGATCTGTGTACAAAGACTTTAACCACATGATTTCTTGAGTTGCATTAGCCAAACCTCTATATTCTGCTTCAGTAGAAGATAATGCCACGGTTGGTTGCTTCTTCGATGACCAAGAAATGATTTTTGAACCTGCAAATGATATATACCCTGATGTGCTTCTTCTATCATCTTTAGATCCGGCCCAACCTGCATCTGAGTAGACCTTTAGCTCAATATCTGAAGTATATGAATAGAACAAACCTTCATTCATGGTCCCCTTTAGGTACTTGAGAACTCTCTTGGCCGCTTCCATATGTGGTCTTCTTGGCTTATGCATAAACTGACTCAATATGCTAACACTATAGCATATATCCACCCTTGTGAGTGTTGCATAGTTCAAACTTCCAACCAAGCTTTGATAGCTTGTGATGTCTTCAATTGGCTCTCCTTCATAAGCACTAAGCTTATGATTTTGCTCCATAGGTGTACCTGCACACTTGGTATTTTCCATCTTGAACTTGACGAGCATGTCATGGACATACTTCCTTTGTGTGATGTATATACCTGAATCTGTGTAGATCAACTCCAATCCAAGAAAATAAGTGAGTGGTCCGAGGTCACTTATTTTGAACTCCTCCTTCATTTGACTCTTTACCTGTTTGATTCCTTCAAGATCATTGCCTGTGATAATAATATCATCAACATACACAGATAAATAGATCACTTCAGATCCATTCCTCTTTATGAACAAAGAGGTATCCGCCTTGCTAGCTTTGAATCCTTGGTCCTGCAAATAAGTCACCAATCTGAAATTCCAAGCTCTTGGAGCTTGCTTCAATCCATACAAAGCTTTCTTTAGTTTGCATACATAGTTAGGATGATGTGCATCCTCATATCCAGGAGGTTGTGCCATATACACTTCCTCAGAAATCCATCCATTCAAGAAAGCATTCTTTACATCAAGTTGATAAAGATTCCAATTTATAGATGCAGCAAGACTAATGAGAACCCTAATTGTAGGAATTTTTGCAACAGGAGAGAAAGTCTCCTCATAATCAATACCATGGGTTTGAGCAAACCCTTTAGCAACTAACCTTGCTTTGTGTCTATTTATACTTCCATCTGGATTCCTCTTGATTTTGTATATCCATCGAGATCCGATTATCTTCATAGATGGCTTGTTAGGTACAAGCTCCCAAGTGTCATTCTCGTTCAAGGCTTCCATTTCTTCATCCATTGCATCTCTCCAAGCTTTCTTGCTTTGTGCTTCTTCAAATGTGGTAGGTTCTTCATTGGTTGAATCCTTTGCAATGTAGATTGAGTGCTTTGTGACCATGGAAGTATCATAACCAAACCTCTCTGGTTTCTTCTTCTCTCTTGAAGACCTTCTAAGTGATTGATGTGAGCTCTCGGGTCCATATGTAGCATCCTGCATCTTTGCTTTTCCTTTGTTCTTCCATAGCTTTAGTCTTTCCAAGTCTTCTAGGTCAATCTCCGAATCACTTTCTTCAATCTGCTTTGGCTCCTTTGGTTGAAGTGATGGAAAATCTTCATCCAAGTCATATGGCAGCTTCACTTTCCTGTCATCATCAAACCATGATTTGTTTTCATCAAAAATTACATCTCTACTCACAGAAAATCCTTTATTGGTTGGATTGTACAATCTATATCCTTTTTGGTTTTGATCATAACCAATGAATACACACTTCTCTACCTTGGGATCCAATTTCCCTCTTACTTGAGAAGGAATGTGAGCATAGGCTAAGCATCCAAAGATTTTGCAATGCTCTATACTAGGTCTTCTTCCATTCCACACTTCATATGGAGTGGTTCCATCTAGTGACTTAGATGGACGTCTATTTATGAGATATGTGGCTGTCGACACAGCCTCTGCCCATAGGTAGTTCGGCAATCCCTTTTCGTTGAGCATGGACCTTGCAGCTTTGACAATAGCTCTGTTCCTCCTCTCTGCTACACCATTGAGTTCGGGTGTATACCTTGTAGTGACTTCCCTTTTAATGCCTCTTTCATGCAAGAAGGCATCAAATTCAGAAGAGAAGTATTCTCCTCCACCATCTGATCTGAATCGTTTCAAAGTCCTACCTGTTTGGTTTTCAACAAGAGCAATATACTTCTTAAAGCAATTAAACACTTCATCCTTGTGCTTCATGAAAAACAGAATGGTCCACCTGCTACAATCATCTATGAAAGACACATAATATCTTGAGCCTGATATAGATGGCTCCTTACTTGGACCCCACACATCCGTGTGCACTAGATCCAAAGGATTTTGATATATATATCCTTTCTTATTGAAAGGTTATCTATGAGCCTTGCCGAGTTGACAAGCTTCACACTTATAAATCATGTGTTGCCTTGTGATATTAGGCAAACCAAGTACACTTTGGTCCCTGCAAATTTGTTTGAGTGTCCTCTCACCAATGTGAGCAAGCCTTTTGTGCCATATCTCCAACTCTCTTAGAGTTTGAGATCCATAGCTAAACAAAGCTATGTTCTTTGTATCTTCCACTTCAAAAGTGAAAAGCCCTCCTGTCTTTTCTCCTTTGGCAATCCTTCGAAAGCCTTGCCTTGGGTCTTCAACATATGCTCCAAATCGATTGAATCTAACCTGCAATCCTTTTTCAACAATCTGTCCAACACTTATTAAATTTTTGGTAATTGTAGGGACATACAAGACTTTGCTTAAGAGGTTCATATTCCCATCTGATGTCTTCACATTACCTATCTTCTCCACTGAGTGCTTTGTGTCATCTCCTATCTGCACTTCATGCTTGTTATGAGGATCTTCCAAATCAGAAAGTAAAGCCACATTTCCTGCTACATGGTTCGAGCATCCTGAATCAATGCAAAATATGTGATCATCATCCTTACCCTTCTTCGTTGATAGATTCATAATCAATAATGAATCTTCTTGACTTTGGTCCTCTGCATAGTTATTTTAATCTCTTCTTCCTCTATGGCCACTTTGATAGTTGTTGTTGTTGTAGTAGTAGTTTTTGTTGTTGTAGCCTCCATTGTATCTACCTCTATTTGATCCATAGCCACCTCTATTGAATCCTCTTCCTCTTGAGTTCCTTGGGTTCCTGAAACATTCTTCAGTAGTATGGTTAGATAAGCCACATATGTTGCAAGGTTGAGATGATTGGACTCTCCCCTTGCTTTGCTTTCCACCTCTGCCTCTTCCTCTAGCTCTTCCTCTACCTGCAAAGTTTGCTTGGAAAGAGCTTCCTTCATCTTCATTCTTCCTATTCTTTGACTTGTCCTTGACCTTAGCTTTATCAGAATATAAGGCACAAGTTTGATTAACTCTTGAGGACTCACCACCTTTGCTAATCTTTGCTTCATGAGTGAAGAGTTGGCCCATGAGTGTGTTGAGGTCGGGTACATGCATATCCATGTATAAATCCATGGCTGTTGTGAATGAATCCCACTTGTCGTCTGCTTTGATTCCATTCATGATTTGTCTTATGATTTGCTCCTCTTCAATTACCTCTCTAATGATTCCAAGTCTCCTTCATCTTTGTGACATAATCAGTCACATTTTGCTTCGGGCTTTTCTTCATTGTTGTGAACTCCATCCACAATTGGTTCTTCCTTGCTCGAGTGTTGGAAGAGAAGAAAGAAGCAAGTGCATTCTAGGTCTCTCTTGATGTCTTGCATCACTTGACATGAGGTAAAAGAAAATCAGAGATTGAGTTTAGAATATAGGACCTTGCAAGTGCATCCTTCGAACACCAATTCGAAAGTCCTTCCACTTCTTCATGTGATGGTTGCCCTTTGTTCCTCATGGTTGGCATTGCTTCATCTCCGGATATGAATCCATATAGATTCCTCCCTTGAAGGTAAGCCTCCATCCTTAGAGACCATGCCGGGTAGTTGTTTCGATCCAATTTGTCAATTGTTGATGGAAATCCATCTCCCATGTTGCTTGACTATGCTCTGATACCACTGTGAAGAGAGATGGTGGATGCAATCCAAAGATGAGTAGGTGCCGCTACAACCAGCTTCACACCAGCCAACTGAGACTTCAGATTTGATTAGTAGACCCTTTGAGCTTCCTAAATCCACCAAAATATCAGCCAAGTACTTTGGAACATGTATCCCAAAAGTTTAAGTCAAGACAGACTAGTTGCGAAATGACTAGCTCCCAAAACTTGCTATTTTTGGACATACACCTGCTGGAAAAAATGAACAGTGTTGTCAACCTGGTAGGAATTAGAAAAATTACTTTTGGGCATAGCAAATAGTCTTAGCAAGCTTCCCAATCCAAGTTAAAACACTTCAAATGATGGACTGAGCACTTAGAACAAGTTTCAACAATTTCTGGAACATCCCCACAATTCTCAAGGCTCTACAGAGATAGACCAGTAAGCAGTAAAATGCAGATATCTCCAAAACTATAAATTCAATGACCTTGACAATGGATATGCAAAAACTAGACAGTAAGAGCTATCCAACGCATGTTAAATCACTGACAAAAGATCAGTAGAACTCGAGATATGACCTTCTGAAGGTACTGCTCTGAGTGAGTATAGCAGAGAACAAAACAGAGGAGTAGATGATAATAAATGTATAGATTCACATATGATTACAACCACATTGGCAATGAATCTTTGCACAATGGGAGTAGAATGATAGAGCTATGGAGTAAGCTCTTCAATCTCTACAAAATGACATGAAGTGGTCACGTACAAGGCTTGCTAATCGCCTCTTCCTTCTTGCTCCTCTTATAGCTATTCTTGGAGGGAGTTTTGAATTTGAATTCGAATGGCTCCACCTAAAAGTGATCCCCCAAGTTAGGAGATATTCCCTCAGCTCAAAAATTCGTGGCTTTTGGTAGTTAGAGCCACGAAATTGCTTTTACATCATGCATGAGGTAAGCCATCCTTTTCCTTTTTCTTTTTACAATTACAAGAGATAAAAATGAACTCTTTTATAAGAGGTGTTCACATGACTACTCATGTGACTTACAAATGAGGATAATATTAAGCATATCAAGCATGTAGGCTTGGGCAAAATGCACCAACAATAGATTCATAACCAAAAATGAATCTTCTTGAATTTGGTCCTCTGCATAGTTATTATAATCTCTTCTTCCTTTATGGACACTTTGATAGTTGTTGTTGTTGTTGTAATTGTTGTAGCCTCCGTTGTATCTACCGCTATTTGATCCATAGCCACCTCTATTGAATCATCTTCCTCTTGAGTTCCTTGTGTTCCTGAAACTCAATACTATGATTAAATAAGCCACATATATTGCAAGGTTGAGATGATTGGAATCTCCCCCTGCCTTGCTTTCCACCTCTACCTCTTCCTCTAGCTCTTCCTCTACCTATAAAGTTTGCTTGGAAAGAGCTACCTTCATCTTCCTTCTTCTTATTCTTTGACTTGTCCTTAACCTTAGCTTTATCAGAATATAAGGCAAAAGTTCGATTACCTCTTAATGACTCACCACCTTTGCTAATCTTTGCTTCATGAGTGAAGACTTGACCATGAGCACGTTGAGGTTGGGTATATGCATATCCATGTACAAATCCATGGCTGTTGTGAAGGAATCCCACTTGTCATCTGTTTTGACTCCATTTATGATTTGTCTAATGATTTTTTCATCTTCAATTACCTCTCCAATGCTTCCAAGTTGATCTGAAATCTCCATCTTTGTGACATAATCAATCACACTTTGCTTGGGGCTTTTCTTCATTGTTCTGAACTCCATCCTTCTTCCTTGCTCGAGTGTTGGAGGAGAAGAAAGAAGCAAGTGCATCCCAAGTCTCCCTTAATGTCTTGCATCCCTTGAGATGAGGTAAAAGAAAATCAGAGATTGAGTTTAGAATATAGAACCTTGCAAGTGCATCCTTTGGACACCAATTTGAAAGTCTTTCCCCTTCTTCATGTGATGGTTGTCCTTTGTTCCTCATTGTTGGCATAGCTTCATCTCCAAAAATGTGTATCCAAATAGATTCCTCCCTTGAAGATAATCCTCTATCCTTAGAGATCATGTTGGGTAGTTTTTTCTATCGAATTTGTCAATTGTTGATGGAAATCCATCTCCCATGTTGATTGACTATGCTCTGATATCATTGTAGAGAGAGATGGTGGATGCAATCCAAAGATGAGTTGGTGCTATTACAACCAGCTTCACACAAGCTAACTAAGACTTTAGAGTTGGTTAGTATACCATTTTAGCTTCTTGAATCCACAAAAAAAATCTCCCAAATGTTTTGGAACAAGTATCTTGAAGGTTTGAGTCAAGAGAGACTAGTTGTAAAATGACTAGCTCCCAAAACTTGCTATTTTTGTACATACACCTGCTAGAAAAAATGAAAATTGTTCTCAACTTGGTAGGAATTAGAAGAATTCCTTTTGGACATAGCAAATAGACTTATATAGCTTTCTAAGCCAAGTTAAAACACGTCAACTGAACACTGAGAACAAGGTTTAGCAAAACATTAGGGGAAAAAACCAACCCTGCATGGGCCTTGTAAGGATCCCTAATTTTTAGGGATTAAGATTAGCAAAAAGAGGTTAAAGGCCAAAACAAATACCACTAATGGTTTTGAGAATAAAATATTTGTTCTTAAGTTTGTGCTTAGTCAAATTGGGCTTGTGGGCATTCTTTGCCCTTGGATATGATTGTGTCGACGGCTATGATTGTCCGTAGTGTGTCTGTCACAAGGAAACAAAACTCTCTCTAAAAATGGAAAGTCATAGGTGCTCTTGTCCATTTGATGAGATGCTCATGGATGGTTAGGATCGTGGACTTAGAGTCTATAAAAAAAAAGGACAAAATAGAACCATTTAATGAGCTAAGAGAGGGTTTGGACTAGCACAAAAAGACAAATGAATGCGCGTAGTTCCATGGCAGGATAAAATATGCTCCGTTTGATGGATCACTCATCCAATGATTTAGAAAAAATATTGGGATCCTTTTGACATTAATGCTTCACAACCATCAGATCCAACAAGGATCCAACGGAAGACATTCAAAGTGGCCCAAACGTAAACGGAGTTAATCTAAACCATTGCTTTTTGGATCCATCGAACGATATAGATACAAAGGCATATTTTTTCTTGAGTTTTAAGGTAGACCATTAGATCCTTGTCACATCCAATGGAAAAATTGCATGCCAACTTTTTTCTTGATATTTAACATGAGCCATTGGATCTTTCAGTTCATCCAATGGCTATGGTTGAAACTCTAGGCCTATCAAACCACATTTATAAAAGAACTATTAGTTTTGAGTCATTGCTACCACCTTTGACCACAAATAAACAAGGGAAGCCTATGCCTACTCTAGGTTATGAAGGGAGTAGATTGTGGCCACCACCCTCTTCTCATTGGTCCATCATTAATCACCTCTTAATCTAAAAGGCCCATGTAGGGTTCACTTTTTCCCCTAATGATCTGGAACATTGCCACAATTTTTGAGGCTCTGGAGTGATTCGACCAGTGAGCAAAGAAACACAAATTTCTCACAAATAGTAAATTCAATGACCATAAAATTTTTAAGAAAAAATTAGACTTAAATAGCAATTCAATGCACTTTAAAACTCTGAAAAAGGTTTTGTATAGCTCGAGATATGAGCTTATGAAGATACTATTTTGAGTGAGTATAGAAGAGAATAAAATAGAGAAGAAGTAAATGATGAATGTATAGATTCACATATAATAACAACCATATTGGCAATGAATATTTGCACAATGGGAGTAGAATGATAGAGCTGAGTAAGCTCTTGAACTACAAATGAACATGAAGTGGGCACAAATCAAGCTCTCTTAGCTACTTTTGGAGGTAGTTTTGGATTTGAATTCAAATAATTCACCTAAAAGTGATGCTAAGAATTAGGAGATATTCTCTCAGCTGATGGATTCATGGTTTTAGGTAGTTAGAGCCATGAGTTTCCTTTTTACATCATGGATGACTTAAGCCATTCTTTCTTTCACAATTACAAGAGATAAACTATACACTTTTACAAGAGGTGTTCATATGTCTACACATATGAGTACAAATGAAAATAAATCAAATCATACCAAGCATGTAGGCTCGGGTAAAATGTACCAACAATTGGTACCCAAGAACCCATCTATGAAGATCATAGGTTCAAGGTGGATATATAAGGTAAAAAAAAAAAAGGAAAATCTAATGGGACTATTAATTGATACAAAGCAAGACTACTGGTCAAAGAGTATGAAAAACACAAGGGATTCATTATGAAGAGACTTTATCACCTATGGCAAAGATGCCAACTATTAGAGACCTTTTCAACATTTCAGATTCCAAGAATTGGAAGATCTACCAAATGGATGTTAAAAATACATTTCTAAATGGATGGATATCTAAAGAGGTATACATGGCTTTGAAAACTCATCATGGCTCATTTTGAAAACTCATCATGGCTTGAGTATTTTTGATAAAGAAGGGATTTATATGCTTTAGATCAAGCCCCAAGTGCTTGGAATCATAGGTCTCCCACTTATTTGCAATATAGAGGATTTATTATGAGCAAAGGAAATCCTTCCCTCTTCACAAAGAAGAATCAATCTGAAGTCATATAGCTCTGTGTATATGTTGATGATATCATAATTACAGGTAATGATGTTGAAGGCATAAGGAAGATCAAGCTTCATATGAAAGAAGAATTCAAAATTAGTGATCTAGCTCCACTCACATACTTCCTAGGGAAGTAGTGTATACAAAAAAGGCTATGTATCTTACTTAGAGAAAGTATATCAAAGGCATGCTTTCAAAATTCAAAATGGAGAATTCAAAAGTTGTAGGTCCACCTATGGAGATGAACCTGAAGATAAGTGCTAATGAAGGTGAGCAAATTGAAGATATAGCTAGCTATAAGAGTCTAGTTGTTAGTCTAAACTATGATACCTTAACAAGGGTTGAACTTTTCTATGGAGTAACTGCCCTAGCCCAGTTCATGCACAGTCCTAGGAAACCTCACATGGAAGCAGCCAAAAGGATACTGAAATATCCAAATTGAACTTTTAATGAAGGTTTGTATTTTTAATAGGCCTTTCGATAGTGAAATAATTCATTTTGAACTTCTCAAATTACATTGCGAGGATAATGTTTAAAATGAATAACTAGTCATTTTATGTGTGTAGGCAAAATTTAGGGACGAAAAGTTTTATATTATCTCTCTAAACCTTATCCACATCATGTTTTTCTAGTTGAAAATTGAACGTGAAGATGAAAGAATTAAGATAAATGTTGTATGAGAGAAAGGTAGAGCATACATAAGAGAATAAAGGTGTCTCTGTAACATTTCTCTAAATCATGTTTTAAGTACCTCATTTAAGGCTCTACATTTAGTTCACTTTAAGAAAATGCCATGACTTATTCTCTCCCTAGAATTCTAAACTTGCAGGGCTCAAACTTGATACTTGGAGGTGGATTTGGATCTAGTTCATCTCTAACACTATTGTGTAGATCAAAAAGTTGAACATTTTTTTTTCTCACAAGCTTAAGCTAACTCCTTACCATTTTTGAGTTATAAATCTTGGAAAAGTTCCTTTTTTTAGGTAGTTAAAAAAAGTGGGCGTCTCTATTTCTAATAAAATTTGTGGTTTTGAAGCATACATGTTGCCATGCTCACTTATGGATATCTTTGGATATGTCGTTTTCATTGGCTTTCTTCTATTTTTAGATAGGTACCACTAAAGAAAGCTCTTGACTACTACAAATGTATGCTTTTGCGAAGGTTTTGCATGTAACATGGGGAGAGACAAATTTTCTATATTTGGTGGATCATGATGATAAACTTTGGTTTGAAGGAGATTTGCTGTGTGAAGTAAGGAGAGGCCAAAAATCAGAGAATCACCTTGTGATTGAGAGTGATAGTGAGAGTGAGAGTGAGAGTGAGAGTGAGAGTGAGAGTGAGAGTGAGAGTGAGAGTGAGAGTGAGAGTGAGAGTGAGAGTGAGAGTGAGAGTGAGAGTGAGAGTGAGAGTGAGAGTGTGATTGAGAGTGGGAGTGTGAATGAGATTTTGATAGCTTAGGGGAGGCTCTGAGGTAGAGGCTTCATCAAAAATCTATTTTTCAAAGCTATTGTATTCATTGATTCAAATCTATAACACCAAAACTTCTGCTTCTATGAGTCACATCTTATCTACTCTTCCCTGTCAAATTTTCTCTTATCTTGTTCAAGTTCTGCATTTTGTCACTTCTCTTTTATCCTTGAGGGATCAAAATCTTTGAATTGAGGACAACTTGTGATCAAGGAAATGATATAAATGGTATCAAAGTAGAATCATTCCTCAACAATGATGGAAGGTTTGAAACAAAAGATTCGTGAGCAAGAGTAGCATATTTAGAAGCTTTATTGAGAATTACAAAAAGAATGAGCGGAAAGCAGCCAAAAGGCACAACAACTTTGTTCATGGAGCTAAACAATGAAGTGGATGAAGGTGCAAGAACATCTAGTATTCCTAGAGGAAGATAGAAACACAATTATGAAGATATAGAGGGGAGTTAGTTTTCCCAAAACCAAGTCTTCAAGAAGGCAAAATTGAATGATTTTTATGGTGAGAAGAAAAGCAGTGAAGCTCTGGATGTATGGATTGAAGAGGTAGAGGATTTCTTTGATCTTAGATAGTTCAATGAGAAGTCCAAGGCAAAGGTTGGGATCTTACACCTTTGTGGCATCACAAAGCTATGGTGGAAGTCCTATATGTAGACTCAAATGCGTTCAGGTCTAGTTCAAGGAGAAAAGCATTACTATTCTCCACACTACCATATTGAGAAGAAGATGGAGTGTTACAATGTTGGACAACACGAGAGTGCCAAGCATAACTTGTTTGTTGATGAGTACAAAGAAAAATTGCTATGTCTTCACAAATATGCATTGGAGGTTAGTGGTGATGCTTTCAAGAGCAAGTATATTGAAGGACTTCATGAGGAGCTTCCCTATCAAGTGAGGGGATCTAGATGTGTTGAGTTTTTGGATGCTCTTGCGATGGCCGAGAATTTGGAGAAGATCAATTTGAAGAAGGCAAACAGAACCAGATTAATTGCGACGCGACATAGGCCATAGAGACCTGCTACCACGAACATGAATAATTAAAAGAATACTTTATCTTCTAATAATCAAGGTAAGAGTCTTGTTTAGGTGGCAAATCAAAGGAGGCATCAACCTATCCATTGGTAGCAAGACCCTGATTTTATTGAGCAGGCAAAAGACTTGGTTTTTGTTTCCATTCCAAGGAGTAAGGGCATCAAACATATGAATGCCTAAACAAGGCAATCTTTTGGCCTGCACAATCAAAGGTGATAAACATCATTGAGAAAGCAGATGATGGAGCTAAGTTCCCTAACTCTACTTTGTGTTGCACGTCAACTAGTTCTTTCCCAAGGGCTTTCGTAATTATGATTTTGGGTATGGTTTCTATGCACAGAATCATATTTTTGATTGATTTGGGTAGAACACATTGTTTTCTATCTTTCAAATCGGTACAAAATTTAGCGATACCGCTACATATGTAGATAACAAGACGTGTAGAGATGGCCTACGGATGATTACAATATATAGAAGGATACATTCAAAACATTGCATTTAATTTTACTGATAGGTCTTTTTCTTGGAGTTTCCATGTGATTGAAATCAAACAGAGTGATGCAATTATAGGCACCAATTGATTAGTTCAGTATTCTGCAACAATTGATTGCCAACAAAGAACAATGACTTTAAGGCTAAACAATGAATCTATCCACATTATAGGTGATGTGGATGATCCTAAGCCTATTCTCATTTCTGCTATGTAGATAATTAGAGGTATACATGATGACTATAGAACATTTGTATATATGTGAACAATCTGCATAAGGAAGATAATGATCAAAGTCTTCTAAATAATGTAGAAAATCTTTTGAAAGAATATGCAAATGTATTTCCAGAAGACTTGTGTGGTATTCTTCCACCTAAGTAGATTGACCATGCCATTGATTTGTATCTAGTGGGTTAACCATATTCTAAAGCACCCCATAGATTTAACATGGATTAATTAAAGAATCTTAAGATTCAATTAGATGATCTTTTAAAGAAAGGCTTGATAAGACCGACTGTTTCACCTTGGGGTGCAACTATTTTATTTTAGAAGAAGAAAGATGGCTCTTATAGATTATGTATTGATTATAGGGGGTTTAATAAAATAACAATTAAAAATAAGTGCCCACTCCCTCACATAGATGAATTATTAGGTCAATTAAGTGGAGCGGCTGAATTCACTAAGATTCACTTAAGATTGGGATATCACCAAATTACAATCAAAATAGAAGATATACCCAAGACACATTTTTGAACATGTTATGGCCACTACGAGCTTACCATTTAACCTTTTGGATTAAAAAACACTCCTATCATATTTATGTGCTTGATGAACAATGTTTCTCATGATTACCTAGACAAATTCATCTAGGTTATTCAAGAAATTATGTTGAAACAAAAAATTCTTACTTTTGGCCAAGTATGAAGCTTTGATCGCTTTGACTTTGACTGCTTTGAATTTGACTCTTTGACTTTGAGTGTGGTTGACTTTGACCAATATGACTTTTATGGGCTCAACAAAGTTGGATGAAGTACTTTGGAAAAATTAAGAAACGCATAAAAGAAGCTCATAAAAGACAAAATAAATTCTATGATTTGAAGAGAAGACCACTGGAATTTCAAATAGATGACATTTTTTTCTTAAAGTCAATCCTCATGAATCTAACTTGTTGCTAGGAAAGGATCATAGACTTTCTCCATGATACACAAGTCGTTTTAAAGTTTTGAGAAAGATTGGATCTCTTGCTTATTTGTTGGAATTACTTGAACATTTAAATATGCATCATGTATTTCATGTTAGCTTACTTCAAAGATATGTACCTAATGTTGCTCATGTTTTGTAGGACAACTATAATCTGAAAGATGATGGTTCTTTTCAACATTGATCTCAAATAATATTAGATAGGAGGGAAACATTACTTAGAAATATCTACAGTAGAGATTTTGGTGAAATGGTGCTCATATATGATTGAAGATTTGACTTGGGTGAGCTTAGAATATTTTCTAGTGCATTATCCTTCTTTCCACTCCTAATGAAAGAGTTCGTAAAAGGGGGAAGAATTGTAATAGGCCTTTTGATAGTGAAATAATTCATTTTGAACTTTTCAAATTACATGATGGGGATAATGTTTAGAATGAATAATTAGGTCATTTTATGCATGCAGGAAAAATTTAGGGATGACAAGTTTCATATTCTCTCTCAAAAATTTATTTGCTTCATGTTTTCTAGTTGAAAATTGAACGTGAAGATGAAAGACTTAAGAGAAATGCTATATGAGAGAAAGGTAGAGCATACATAAGAGAATAAAAGTGTCTTTGTGATATCTACATTTAGTTCACTCTAAAAAAAATAGGTCACCTCTACAACTATCGTGTTGATTGAAAAGTTGAAAATTTATGTGTCTTACAAGCTTAAGCTAACTTCTCAACTTTTTTGAGTTACAAGGCTTGGAAAAGTGCCATTTTTTTAGATACTTAAAAAAAAGTGGGCTTCTCTATTTCTTTTGAAGCATACATGTTGCCATGTGTAGTTATGGATATCTTGAGATATGTCTTTTCATTGGTTTTCTTCTATTTTTGGATAGGTATCGCTAAAGAAAGCACTTGACTAGTACAAATGCGTGATTTTGTGAAACTTTTGCATGCAACATGGGGAGAATCGATTTTTCTATATTTGGTGCATCCCACACTTCCTTGGGGCCGATAAACTCTATTTTGAAGGAGATTTGTTGCATCAAACAGGGAGAGGCTGAAAATCAGAGAATTATCTTGTGAATGAGAGTGAGAGTGAGAGTGAGAGTGAGACTGAGAGTGAGAGTGTGATTGAGAGTGCGAGTGTGAATGAGATTGTGATAGCTTAGGTGTGGTTGGGAGGTATAGCCTTTTTCAAGAAGCTATTTTCCAAAGCTATTATATCAATTATTTCAAACCTATAATACCAAAACTTCTATTTCTTCAACGTCAGATTTTCTCTTATTTTGTGCAAGTTTTGCATTTTTTCTCTCTCCTCTACTATTCTTGAGTGATCAAAAGCTTCTGATTGATGATATCTTGTGATCGTGGAAACACTACAATATTACCCTTACACAGCCAATATGGACATCAAGCTTTTCTTTGATGAAGATTGGGCAGGCTCTAAAGATGTCATATGAAGTATATCTGGATACCTCACCTTTGTAGGTGCAAAGCTTATTTCATGGTCCTCAAAGAAGTAATCTATTGTTGCATTCTCATGGACTAAAGCTGAATATAGACGACTTGGTAATGCAACTCAGGAAGCAATGTGGATTAAGACCTTGCATGATCATTTAGGTCTTAAGTCATCTTTTCCCCATATGTAATTCCAACAAATAAGCAAGAGATAAAATCTTTTTCAAAACTTTAAAGGGACCTATGTATCGAGGAGAAAGTCTATGATCCTTCCCTAAAAACAAGTTAGATAGGTGAGGATTAACTTTAACAAATACCATATCATCAGTTTGAAGTTCAAGTCATCCTCTCTCTCTAAATCGTAGAATTTCTTTTGCCTTTTCTGAAATTTTTGTATGTGTTTCTTAATTTTTCCAAGTTCTTCATCCATCTTATGAACCATTTCTTTGGACACTTCTACTTTATTTGGAAAACCCAAAAACGAAGGTGGAGTCAAACAACTATAATTGTACATAGCCTCAAATGGAGTCATTTTAATAGATGCATGCCATGAAGTATTGTATGCAAACTCAACCAAGGGTAAATATTCACTCCAATTGTCCTGCTTTTCATTCACATACATATGCAACATATCCTCAACTACCCGATTAACCCTTTTGGTTTACCCATCAGTTTGTGGACGGAAAGTTGTACTCATACAAAGTTGAGCTCCAATCGATTCAAATGTTTCTCTTCAAAAGTTTGATGTAAATCTAGAGTCTCTCTCAAAAATTATTCTTTTAGGCATTCCATCCAATCGAAAAATTTCTTTTACAATGACTCTTGAAACATTCAAAGAATTTTCAATCTTTTTCATAGGGAAGAAATATGCCATCTTGGTAAGCCAATCGACTACAACAAATATGGTGTCATGCTTACTTTTGGTCATAGGTAATTTAGTGATAAAGTCCATAGAAATAGACTCCCACCTTTGATTTGGAATGTCCAAAGGTTGAAGCATTCTAGGCATTCTCTTAAACTCAGATTTCAACTATTGGCACTTTAAACATTCACTAACATATTTTTTGATATCCCGCTTCATACATGGCCAAAAGTAAGAATACTTTGTTTTAGCATAGATCCTTGAATAACCTCGATCTGTAGAGAAAGGTGCATCATGACAATCATGTAGTATCCTGATACATTGATCCCTTGTTTGTATTCAAAAAATTCAAAATAGGTGTATAAAAGGAGTCATGTTTCAGTTCTTCTTGAATTTGACTGAGAAAATTAGAATTTATTATAGAAAGAAAATTACATAAAGGTCTTTGACTCAATGCATTAGCGACCTTATTTTCCTTAGTATCTAGATGCTTAATGTCAAAATCATACTCCCTTAATAATTCAATCCAATGATTTTGCCTATTGTTAAGTAATGGTTGTGTGAAATTGTATTTTAGACTCTAATGATCTATTCTCAATTCAAAATTAATCCCTAACAATAGAGGTCTCCAATGCTTAAGTGCATGCACAATAGCAAGCTTTTCTAGATCATGACTAGGATAATTAGGTTCATGTTTTCTTATTTTTTTGGACTCAAATGCGACTACCCTACCATCCTACGAAAGAACACATCCTATCTGACTACCACTTGCATCACATGCAACAACAAAAGGCTTTCCCATTTTTGGTATTTTCAAAACACAATTTTCAATAACTTCTTGTTTCAATGTTTCAAATGATTTTTGACAGGCATCACTCCATGCAAATCCTACATTCTTTTTAGTCAATTCTTTGAGGGGAATAGCTATCTAAGAGAAGTCGTTAATATGCACTCTTTCATATTGCACCAACCCAAGAAAAATTCTAACATCCCTTAGAGTCTTAGGAATCAGCCAATGAACTTCTTTTTACTTTATCTGCGTCTATATGGATTCCTTCTTTGGATATGACTCTTCCTAGATACACAAGTTTATCCTTAGCAAAGAAACACCTACTCTTCTTTCCATACAATGTGTGTTCTCTAAGATTTTGCAAAGTCTTCTTGAGATGTACTGTATGCTCAGGATCATCTTTAGAGTATACAAATATATCATCAAGAAATACTAAGATGAATTCATCTAGGTAATCATGAAAAATATTGTTCATCAATCACATAAATGTGGCAAGAGCATTTTTTAATCCAAAAGGTAAAACCATAAACTCATAGTGACCATATCGTGTTCAAAAATTTGTCTTGGGAGTATCCTCTGTTTTGATCCTAATTTGGTGATATCAAGATCTTAAGTCAATCTTAGTGAATATAGTCACTCCACTTAATTGACCTAATAAGTTGTCTATGTGAGGAAGTGGATACTTATTTTTAATTGTTCTTTTATTCAACCCCCTATAGTCAATACATAATCTATAAGAGCCGTCTTTCTTCTTTTGAAATAATATAGGTGCACCCCAAGGTGAGACACTCAGTCTTATCAAGCCTTTCTTCAAAAGATCATCTAATTTAATCTTCACCTCCTTTAATTCATCGATGTTAAATACATAGGGTGCTCTAGAATATGGTTCACTCCCCGGATATAGGTCGATGACATGGTCAACCTGCGTAGGTGGAGGTATACCAAGTAAGTCTTCAGGAAATACATTGGTATATTCTTTCAAAAGATTTTCTACATAATTTGGAATACTTTCATCATTTTCTTCCTCATACAGATTGTTCACATAAACTACAAATGTTTTACAACCATCACATATATCTCTAATTATCTCCATAGTAGAAATAAGAATAGGTTTAGGATTATATGCATCACCTAGAATGTGGATAGATTCACCATCTAGCCTTAAAGTGATTGTTCTTTGTTCGTAATCAATTGTTGCAGAATTTCGAACTAAAAATCAGGGTCTTGTTGCCAAAGGATTGGTTGATGCCTCCTTTGATTTTCCACTTGAGTAGGATTCTTACCTTGGTTATTAGAAGATGAGTCTTTCTTAAATTTTTCATGTTCATTGCAACAGATCTCTGTGGCCTATGCCCCATTGCAATGAATTGGCTTCTATTTGCCTTTTGCAAATTGAACTTCTCTATCTTCTCAAAATTCTTGGCCGTCACAACATCCAGATCCCTTGACTTGATAGCTAAATTCCTCACGAAGCCCTTCAATAATTTTTCTCTTTAGAGCATCACCACTACAAGCTATGCTTGTCACTTTCATGTTGTCAAAAATTATAGAACTCCATCTTCTTCTCCATATGGTACTATGGAGAAAATAGTGTTTTTCAGCTTATTGTCTAAACTCCTTGCATAAAGCCCAACAAGAATGCATCTGAGTCTGCATATAGGACTTCCACCATAGCGTCACAATACCTCATAGGTGCAAGATCCCAACTTTTGCATTGGACTCCTCACTAAATTGTTGAAGATCAAAGAAATTCTCGAGCTCTTCAATCCATGCCTCAAGATCTTTGCCACTCTTCTTCTCACCATCAAAATCATTCAACTTTGCCCTTTTTGAAGACTTGGTTAAGGGCAAACTCACCTAGTTCCATATCTTCATAATTTGCATTTTTTTTTCCTCGAGGTACACTAGATGTTCCTGCACCTTCATCCACTTCATCGTTGAGTTTCGCAAATAAATTTATTTCACCTTCTGGTTGCTTTCCACCTTATTCTGTGTGTAATTATCCAAGAAGCTTCTAAATAAGCTCCTCTTGCTCATGCACCTTCTGTGTCAAACCTTCCATCATTCCTGAGAATCAATTTTGCTTTGATACAACTTGTAGCATTTCCTCAACCACAATCTATATCCAATCACAATCTTTTGATCACTGAAGAATAACAGAGGAGAGAAAGACATAGAGATTGCAGAAGATAAGAGAAAATTTGATGCGAAAAAGTAGAAAAGATATTACTCATAGAAAGAGGAATTCTCATATTATAGATGAGAATCAATGGTTACAATAGCTTTGGAAAATAGCTTCTTGAGGAAGCCTCTACCTCCCGACCACCCCTGAGCTATCACAATCTCATTCACACTTGCACTTTCAATCACACTCTCACTCTCACCCTCACTCTCACTCTCAACCACAAGGTAATTCTCTGATTTCTTTGCATCCTCATTGTTGATGTACAGGTCCCCCTATAGCAGAGTTTGATCCCCACCCAAAGAAGTGTGCAATCCATCAAATTTAGAAAAAGTCGAGTTTCTCCAAAATTTTTGCAAAAAGCCATGTGATTGTAGTATGCTTTCTTTTGTGTATCTATCAAGAATAGGAGAAAAACATCAAAAATAAATATCCAAAAGTATCCATAATTAGGCGTGGTGACACATAAGCATCAGAATCATGGATTCAAATAGAATTAGAGAAGCCATCTTTTTTTGAAGTGTTGGAAAACGGCACTTTTGAAAGCCCTTTAACTCAAAAATGGTGAGGAATTAGCTTAAACTTATGAGGGAAACTATTATTCATTTTTTTGATTTGCACAATAGTGTTAGAGACCACCTAGGTCCAAATTTTCCTCCAAATGCCACGTTTGAGCCTTGCAAGTTTCAAAATTCTAGAGAGAGAGAGTAAAATCAAGACATTTTCTTACAATGAACTAAATGTAGAGCCCTGAATGAGGTATTATCAACAAAAATTTCACACAAACACTTTTATTCTTTTATATTTGCTCTACCTTTCTCTCATAGAGAGTTTTTCTTAATTCTTTCATCTTCACCTTCAAATTTCAACTAGAAAACATGATGTGAATAAGGTCTAGAGAGAGCATGAAACTTGTCATCCCAAAATTTTTCCTACATGCATAAAATGACATAATTATTCACTCTAAGTATTATCCCCACAATGAAATTTAGAAAGTTCAAAATGATTTATTTCACTAGAAAAGAGGCTTGTTACACTTATTCTCCATGTGTGCTTCCAATATACAATAACCAATGAATTTTTATTTACTCAAAGTCTCTCATTGAGCAACTTAACAACTTCTTCAAATCCATCATTTCCATGCTTCGAACCATCAAGTGTACACTTTGATCTCAATAAAGTACATTAACCACTTTTTAGAAAATTTAACGAAATATCACATATAAACCACACAAGAAGTATGACGAATGTAATATTACAAAGGATAATAAATTTTAGCAAGCCCCCTTCATTAAAGCTCAAGTATACAAAATGAGAAGTCTCTTCGAGGAGATGTACGTATTCACTTATACACATTCTCAAAATGAAATAACTTCTAGTTTTGTTCTCACTTATAATGTCAAAAACAAATATTAAAACTCATTCAATGACTATCTAACTTTACGAGTAGCTTCCAAGAACCTTTACAAATACGATTCCAAAGTTTACAAAATCCTTAGCTTTTATATTCATCTTTCAAGGCTTATTACAAATGTCTTCTAAAAGTAAACTAGTATACATCAAAAGATCCGTAGAAAATATCTAGATCATCCTTATCTTGAAATCATGTTAAAATGCTTCACTAATCATGTCTGCATCAAATCTTAAGCATGAAAAATGTCTCTTTATTCCTTGATTTCTTACTACACACTTGCTAAATCTAACTGTATCTCTACCTTTTACATTCATTTATGTCATTGACAAGCTCATAGATAACTTCTTTCATCAAATCTTAAGCATGAAAAATGTCTCTTTATTCCTTGATTTCTTACTACACACTTGCTAAATCTAACTGTATCTCTACCTTTTACATTCATTTATGTCATTGACAAGCTCATAGATAACTTCTTTCAGAAGATCCACTACATTTATTCTCTTAGAGTCTATATATCAAGTCTCATATGCCATTATTTTGATAACATATATGATCCTTAGTCTTTTGTTAATGGTTGTGTAACTTCTCTTAGCTTGGTGAATTTTATTGCAAACATAAACCATTAGGAAATCTTACTTTGTATCATAATCAAGTTGAGTTAAAATGCAGAAAATTGCAAAACTAGAAGCATCAAAGTGTACATGGAAAATATTTTCCAAACTGGGACACTTCAAAATTCAAGCTTAGCTTAAGAATTTTCAATCTTTGTAAATGCCTCTTCACACTTAGTGATCAATTTGAACTTAGCAATAGCATACAAAGGTCTAGTGTAATAGCATAGTTATGGAGTAATCTCTTGAAGTATCCACAATGTCTAGTGAATTCTTGAAAATTTTTCACATTAATAGGTTTAAGAATATTGAATGAATCTCAATTTTCCCTCCTCTTTTCATATTCCGTTCTTAAATACAATATGTCCTAGGATCGTCTTTGTATCGCTTAGAGAAAATAATTATTAGTGAATACGAATACCCTATGAATTCTCCATCTATGAAATATATATCAGCCTCTTAGATATTCCATAAACATATGAAACATTAGCCTTTGGAAAATTGTAGG
The DNA here is from genome assembly GCA_020310875.1 of Ceratopteris richardii. Lineage (NCBI taxonomy): Eukaryota > Viridiplantae > Streptophyta > Polypodiopsida > Polypodiales > Pteridaceae > Ceratopteris > Ceratopteris richardii. The sequence goes on from CM035434.1 coordinate 69,793,855, forward strand.
TGCATTCTCAAGCTAAATGGCATAAATGTAAATTCAAAGATATCCCATTCTTTTACGAACGAAGATTTATTCTAATGATCTTGGATTAGAGCAACTTATTTGTAATGAGAGGGACCATGTAGGACACTTTAAACTTCTCTAAAAAACCATCAAGTAAATGAATTTTAATACGAAGTGGATAATTATCCCTAATTGTAGCTTCGTGGGCTTTCTTGAAATTAATAAAAACTTCAAGTTTCCCATTCTTCCTTGGCCGAACTTACAATAGGTGAAACCTACTTTGCATGTTCTATTTTGTATACACCCTAATGAGAACATGTTTTATATTTATTCCTTGATCTTTGCTACATATACATCTGTGTATGGATAATATTTTTGTTTTGTTGGTTTAGAGGGAGGGGCAAGTGTAATATTAGGGATGTACTCATTTGATATCTTACTAGGTCCATTCAAAGACTTCCCTATACTATTTAATCGATTCAAGAAAAGCTCGTTCCTCATCTTTTGAGACATCATTGGTCATATACATCCTTAAATCTTCACCATTCTCTAAAATAATTTTCACTTGCCGCAATTCCTTGTTATTGTCATAGGATTGGACTTCCATCACTTGTCATTGTGATTGAAAGATGAATTTTCTCTCTTCAATTTGATACTTCTTGAAATGCTCAAGCCAATATAAAATTTTCTCTCTTGAATTTTCTTCTTTTTCTTCATTGGCGAGTTTTGACTTCACTCCTCATTTGTCATGACTTTAAGTTGTGTATGTATATAAAATAAAGACTTTAATATCATCTTAGCATTAACAAGTTCCTGCTCATTATGCTCTTGCATGATGGATTTCATCATATTAAACAATAATATATCAGAACCTTCGGAGTCACACATCTTCATAGAATATTCCTCACGTGTTGCCACATTAAAAGTAGGGAATATTTGATCGTGAAGGCTCAAAAGACGCTGTCATCAAAGGACATAGGGATGTTACTAGGATCTTGAACTTCTATCTCAAAGTTTGACTCTTCCCATCTTAAATGATAATTATCTTCTTTTAAGGGTTACATATCCATAGTTGATCGTTATCATCAAAATCTAGATCTCTTGTTGTGCTAGAGTCTATAGTTGTTTCCTCTTCCTTGTGCACCTTCTTCTAGTATCTTAGGAATATATTATGATACGATTCGTCCCTAAAATAAGCTCTAGATACATTTCCTTGATGTTGAAGGTATGAACAATCATTATCTCAATCCTCAACATTTCTTATGTTTAAGATACTCTATGGAATCGAGTCGTGATCCCTTTCCTGCCATCACCATAATCACCCAATTTTCATCAACGGATATGGAGTATCAATTTTGGTCTTTTCATCTAATCTCTTCTTGGACTTTCATTGAAAAATATTCTAGAAAAGTAGGGTTTTTCTTAAATAGATATTTTTTTATGGAATTTCACATGTTATTTACAACTCTTCCTAATTGAATGTGTTATACTTTATGGGATAATAGAATGAGTTACTTATTCAAATATTTTTTAAGGTAATCAAAAGATAATATTTTAGATATTTTTTGTAAAAATAGTACATCACTTAGAAAGCGACATCTTAGTAGTAGATCCTTAAAAAGCAAAGATTTTCATAAACACACACTTTTTGAAGTGCTACCCTCGTGTATCTTCTATTCTGGACATAATGAGAAATACCTATAAATACACATACTCTGATAGACTCGTCCATCAGAGTATGTGGAGGGAGATTGTACCCAATCTTGTGTCTCTTTCTGTTTTGTTTATGCTTTTGTGAAATTTTTTTATGTACTATCTCTGCGTATGTCCATCCGCAAGATCCAATCAACCATGATATTAGAGCTTGTACGCCTCTATGGAGGTGTATGTATTAGTGTTCGATTGTAATTCATTGCATCTGCTCATGATTCGGCATTTGTTTTGATCATCCGATTTAGGTTTGAGCGTTTTTCAATTCATGATTTTTTTTGGTTCATCGGCCAATGTCTTTCACATTTTTTTTTGATATGTTATTGTGCTCTATACTCTTTGCATTGTGCCCTATTTTAGACGATCCTCTACTTCAAGAGAATGCTAGAAATATTTTAGTTCTAGAGGAAATAGTTGATTATGATGTTACTACTACATGCACATGTAACCAATATCATAAATATTTATTTAAATATAAAAATCACTCACTTGAAGAATATCAATGGATTTATAAGACATCATTAACTCCACATTATGATCATTTTATTTTTGCATATCATTCCCATTCACATTAAATTTTTTTCATGTGATTGTGTTTTGATTTAGTAGGTGAAGAATCATGAGAGCATGAACGCATTTGGACTTATTCAGATATTTTTGAAGATATTCAAATGATAGTATTTTAGATATTTTTTGTAAAAATAGTAAATCGCTTAGAAAGCAACATTTTTATAAAATTAGTAGACTACTTAAAAAGTGATAATTTTGTAAATAAAGAAAACTTTTGTAAATGCACACTTTTCAAAGCACCACCATCATGTATTTTCTATTCAAGACGTAATGTGAAATACCGATAAATACACATACTTTGATAGAATCATCCATGAGAGTATTTGGGGGGGAGATTGTAACCAATCTTGTGTGGAGTCTCTTGTCTCTTTCTATTCTATTTATGCTTTTGTGAGATTTCATTTTTGTACTATCTTTACATATGTGTGTCTACAAGACCCATTCAATAGAATGATTTTCATTATTATCTTGCTTGTGAACTTTAATTTTGGAATAATTCACACTCTCAAGCTCCTCTTTCCTTTGATGCAATTTATGCATTATGAATCTAGAGATAAGCTTACTGAAATTTGAATCTATGTTGATATATTTTTGTAGTGCTATGGGTGAACATACTTAGGACATACAAATCCCTTCTATCACTCTTAAGGAGGTTTTTTTACCCCAGATTGTATACATGCATATAAGCCTAATGTGTCACTTATCTTTGTACATTCAATTTGTAATACATTCTGTGTGTTGTTGTTATCCAAGCTTCTTCTTCTTCTTCCATATGCTATCATGTGCTTTTGTAGACCTCAATCTCCAACATTTCATAGCACAATAGGTAACCGCTTCCTCTAGGGGGTCATTGACACCCCTCTAACCACTATAGCACAAAAAATATTGAGCATGTTCAGGGTGGTTAGGAGTTCAAAAAAAGGTTGTTTAGGTGTATTGATTATGCACAAATGTCATCTCAACTCTAAGGTAAACTTGATACTAAGGGAGATGGATGTGTTGTTGTAGGCTATGAAATAAATCAAAAGGGTTATAATCTATATAACCATGGGAATAAAGGTTTCACAGTGAGTCCAAATTTAGTGTTTGACGAAAACAAATCTTGGTTTGATTATGATTGTGGGAAGATCAAATTGCCATATGACTTGGAGGTAGCAACATTCTCAATGAATCTTACACATACACTTGAAGATTTAAGTGATTAGAAAGATGATTTGAAGACTCCTAGGAGGGAGATCAACTGATGGAACTCCAAATCTAAAGCAAAGGTACAAGATTTGAGGGGTCTCGTAGAATCCTCTCAACAAATCAGTAGAAGATCTACAGGGGAAAAGAAGAATCCAAAAGGGTATGGATATGACACCTCATTGGAAACTAAACTCTATCTATATAGCTCATGACTTCAACTCAAAAGAGACTTCATTTTATGAGAACACCAAGCATGAACAAAAATGGAAAATTTCAATGGAAGAAGAAATTGAAGCTTTATAGGAAAACAACACTTTGGAGTTGGTACACAAGACACCCACCATGAAGGTCATTCGATCTAGCTAGATCTACATGGTAAACAAAAATTATAATGGAAGTATTAACATGTACAAGGCTAGACATGTGGCCAAAGGGTATGCTCACATCAAAGGTATTGACTATGAGGAGACCTTATCTCCTATGGAAAAGATGCTAACAATCAGAGTTCTCGTGAGCATTACAACATCCAGAAATTGGAAGATATATCATATGGATATGAAGAATGTGTCTGTCAGTTTTTGGATTTCAAAAGAAGTATACATGGCCCAAAACCCTAAGTTCAAATACTCACATTGTCTTGAATATGTTTGTAGATCTAAAGCAAGCTTCAAGAGCTTGGAATCATAGGCTTGTGGCCTACTTGCAAGAAAAACTATTTGTGGTGAGCAAAGCTCGTTAGACAAGATTCCGTGTTGAAGAAAGGGAAGGGAAAATATCATGGGATTGAAATGAAACCATAGAGATTTATTCTTCTTAAAGAATGGTTTAAACATTAAAATAAGAGGGCAATGATGAGACATAACAAAATCCATGTTTTGATAGAGGGAACATAGCCCCATATTATTGATGAGACTTTGCAAAATGCAGCCTTTCGCAAGCCTATCTTTTTGTAAATCAAAACCATGTTGGAGGTTAGAACAAGAAAACTTTTGAGATTCTTTAACCTCAAAAAATTCATGATAAAGCTTTTATAGATCCAAGCAACATTTCACCAAAACTTGAATAACACAACCTACCTACTCCTACCTATCAGAGAGAACTTCCATAATGCTAAAGTAATCACAAAGTACTATATCAAAGGGAAGCGATTATAAATTGGTTTGCACGAGAGGTATTGAATCCAATCTTGAGGACTCCCTTTATCAAAATGGAGGGTTCCCAATTTACATGTTGATAGATTTTTGGCTAGAACCAAAAACTGTTTGAAGCACATAAACAACTTGGAGTTTTCTTTCAATGGATACACCCATGCATACCTATAAAAATCATCAATAAAAGTCACAAAGTAAAGGTAGTTTCCAAAGAAGGTTTTTGGACAGGACCATAGATATCACTCTCAATAAGTTGTAATTTTTTATTAGCTCTAATTGAAACATCTTTTGGGAAAGAGGAACCCTGCATTTTGCCCAAAATACAACCTCCATAGACATGTTTAAAAGGTGCCTCACATTTGGGTTGAGAGGACACCATTTCAGATTTCTATAGGCATAGTAAACTAACAAAATTCAAATGACCAAAGCATGCATGCCAAAGCTTTGCATTCAAGATAATGTGAGAATCTTGAATTCCTCATGCTAAGTCATTCACAGATTTTGCATAGTATGCTTATACAACCCATGGCATAAAATGCCAAAAGCAATAATGACATTGCCATTTGACAGATCATAAACTATACATCTCCCATCCACTAATTTGAGAAACAAGACAATGTTGGCTAATGTTGAAACTCACAAAAAACTCTTGTTGATCCTTGGCACAAAGAAATCATTTGACAATGTGAAAGCACTACCATTAACAATAGTCATAATGATCTTACCAACTCCCATTCCGGGATAAGAGGAGGTGTTAGCACATGTAACAATAGTTTTTATAGTGGCAGGCTCAAGTGAAATGAAGAAACTATGCTGGAGGTAATATGTTAGGTTGCCGCACCATCAAAGTATTGCACATATGAGTCTATTGTAGACATACAATATTCATAAGAAGATGGATTGTAGCTACAAAAAATAGTAAATGCCCATTCTTCATTATACACAAGATTAGAAGACAATGTTTTGGGTGTAGAAGCCTCTACACCAACCATTCCAGCCTCTCTTTTCCATGCCTCTTTTGCAACCAATTTTGAACAGCTCTTTATGACATGATCACAAATATTTTTGCTTTTCTATTTTCTTCTTGTCCCTGCCTTCCTTTTTTGATTGTGCATAAATAGTAAATTTTTGCTTACTAGTAGACGAGCTCCATTTACCTTTACTCTTCTCACTAGCTAGGAAAGCTTGATCTCCAACATGCATAATGGACTTGTTCTGCATGGATTGATCTTATTGCAACAAAAGAGAAACTAAATCTTGAAGTTTCAAAGAATTTGGATAGTCTTTCATCATGAACGAATGAGTAGAAGCAACGCTTTGATATGACTGTGGAAGATTGTTAAGAATAGTCTACACGAGTGAACTATCTAGTAAGACTTCATCCTTAGAAATCAATTGGTCCTTCAAATCTTTGATCATTGTAAATGAAATTGTTCATAGGATCACCTTCATTCATATGTTCACTCTCCAACCATTTTTTGGAGGTAAGCAATAGGAGCCTCATTTCTTACTCATAGTTGTGTCTCAAACATCCTTTGCTATTTTGCAAGAGTGAATTAGAGGGATAATGGCACGTTTGATAGATAAAGCTATCAATACATGTGCCTCAGCATCTCTACCATCCTAATGAATTTGCCTTACACTAGGTGTAGCAAGAGCCACAACACGAATAATAATTTGAAGATCCTCATCTTAAGCGTCATCTACATCTCCTTCAACAACTATATTTGCAAGTATAGTAGGTCATTTTTCAACACCCTACACACCATTACACAGACCTTTTGCTAGCAATACATGATGCATCATGTATGCCCATAATAGGTAATCAGTAACATCTAAATTGTCCTCATGGCAACCAAGATACGAAATACATAATTGCTTTTCGGCATGCCACTAACTAAATACCCTCATGCAAAAACATGATATTATCTCAAAAACTTGAATAAAACTACCTCCTTGTGCTCTGCTAAACATATAGTAGACTTCAAGGTATGTGTATTGACAAACCAAAACATGTATATATGTTTGACACAAAAGAACCTAGATGAACTGACCACCTTGTCTAATACAGATTGATGGAGTTTGAGGTCTGGGGAAGCACTCGAACAACACAAGGAAGAAGAAAAAGTTTTGGAGCACGACACACAATAGTGAATGTATACCAAGAGAATATACAAAGATAAGTGACCCATTAGGGTTATAGGCATATAACAAGGGAGAGAAAAAAAGCCTTCTAGAGAGGAAGAAAGTGCCTTGGCAGTCCTAAGTGTGTTCACACACATCACTACCAAAATATATCAACAATCTAATTTTTATTTTCAACGTGTTTCCTATCAAACATTTTTACTTCAGCACCTACTCAAGTCAATTTACCTCTTATTTTGCACGCTTATAGGGTTTATGTAAGGATCATAAAAGGGGAACTTCACAAATTCTAAAGTAATGAATTTTCCTCTAAACTTTCTCACAATAGGATGGCCAAACTAGTAAGATTAGAGAGGCATGTTGTGTTGGAATTATATCTATACATACTTCAAACTCTATACTTGACTTAACTCAAGTTTGTCAAATCCAAAGGATTGCTTGCGTTAATAACTGCCTTCAAGCTAAGGAATTCCCTTGCCATGGTTAAAAGGTGAACAAAGTCCATTTTAACTTTTTTTCATTTGGATGGCTTGAATCCTTTTGATGCAAGAACTTCTCAAATATATTTGAATTGTCATACACTCTTCACTTTTAGGAAGATTCTTCATTCTCCTCTACGTGAAGCAAGAACTACACAACAAAGATGTTAACATAGTGGAAAATATGGATTGGGGATTCTGTTCAAGGAAAAACCTATAAAAAAAGAATCAATAACACTTTAAATTGAAAATTTGTAATTAATAATTTATCTAATCAATGTTTTCTATTTTGATCACAAGAAATTTTAGGAAAACAAATAAAGAATGCAAGATGAGTACTTGGAGTGGATACATTAAACATTATGAATATGAAGGATGAAAATCAAAATGTTGAATACAAATCGTGGAATGTTTCCATTAACGCTTATATTTCTTATTCAATGCATAAAATGTTCAATCACATTATGCATGTGCTTCACATAGTGGTTATTGGATAGGTTTGGAAGAATCAAGCAGAAAAAAAATAAGTATTAAATTAGCGTCTTTACATAAGATGCATGAACGACGAAATCGTTTATATAAATGCATTTGACTAGTGGGATTTTGTGAAAGATGATGCATGACCGAATCCTTATATACATTAGTATATGTGAAAAGCCTAGAGAGGATGGAATCCTGGGATCCTACCATTAGTCTCTTGCTAAATCCTATACTCTAGGTCCGGTTTTGTTTGCACCTCATTTTTTCAATGCCAATCCCATACATCCAACCATCATAAAGAAAAAAGGAAAAAATAAAAAATCATAAATAAAATGAAAAGGAAAAGAAAGAAAAAATAAAAGTAAAAAATGGTTAGCTGAAGGGAGATGCGGATATAACATGGGTTCATATTAAAGAAAACAAATAAAAAGAAAAATGAAAACAGAGAAAATATATGAGATCCTATAAGTGGAGAGAAATTTATAGGGGATAAATTCAGACTCTATCAATTTGAATAACTAAGAATCGTCGTATATGTGTATGAGATGGCTCATTAGTCGTTAAAGGGTTTATCAAACAAATGAAGCACGTAAGTCTTTAATTTGATTGCACTAAGCAAGCATGTAAGATCAAATATAATTCTTGAATATTTTAGATTCTCTTAATTATTTTACAAAAAACTCAATATGTTTTCATTAAATCAGCATACATCATTGTTTATTTGAAATGATCTACATCCATCTGATTTCGTGATTCTCATGTTTATTGATTTGAATGTAGGATGGTGCATATAGAGGATGCAAATGTCTAGGGAGGTGGATTTTTAATGAATTGATCCGAATGGTTGGCTTGCAGTGACTAGATGATTTGTTAGATTTCATATGCATAGGTACCCGCATATAGAGTTAGAGCATGTGCGCATATATGTATATTTGTGTGTGTGCATATATATATATATATATATATATATATATATATATATATATATATATATATATATATATATATATATATATACACACACACACACATATACATATACATATGCGTGTGTGTGTGTATTTCCATTCACATGTATGTTTTTATATTTTGGGAATGGCAAGTGGCTATGCAGGAGGAGATCAAGGCTTTGAAGAAAAATCACACTGGGACACTAGTGCAAAGGAAGAAGGATATGAAGGTTACTGGAGACAAGTGGGTTTCTAAGGTAAATTGGCATTCAAATGGTAGTATTTCTAGGTACAAAGCTAGGCTTATTTTTGCTCAGACATATGGAATAGGCTATGAAGCTCCATCTAGCACTCTCTCTAAGATGACTGCCATCAAAGTAATCATTTGTATTGCAACAGACTAGCATTGGAAGATGTATTAACTTGATGTGAAGAATGAATTTTTGAATGGAGAGCTAGAGGAGGTAGTATACATGGACCAGCCATTAGGGTTCCAAGGAGGTAGTATACATGGACCAGCCATTAGGGTTCCAAGATAGAATCAGAGATGGTTATGTTTCCAGGTTGAAGAAAGCTTTACATGATCTCAATCAAGACCCAAGGGCATAGAATCAAAGAATTTTGGACTATTTGTTCAGTTGTGGATACACTCAACACTAACCAAATCCATCATTGTTCTGTGAGAGAAAATGTGAAGCATGTGTCTACTTATGTGTGTATGTAGATGACTTGACTATTACATGTGATATCTATCCATCCAACGAAAGAGGATGCCAAACTCTACTAAGGTTGGGCGAAGAGATGACATTGAGCCATGTGGATGATGCTACAAAATGCAACTCTCTACGCGCATCGTGAATGGCATATGAATAGAAACGTGATGTCTCGGAAAATGGTTCTCATCATCAAAAGCATATAATGATCCTCTAGAAGTGATATACAAGTTATTTGTCTCCGTGTGCTTGAAAAAAACGAGAAGTTACTTAGGAACTTACGATGCAAGAACAACACTTAGATGACAATCTCGTGCTATATTTTTTTCGTTAAAAGTAATTTGAACTGTATGGTACGGACTAAGGACACATTTATATGTAGGTCAAATGATCATAGAGGAATATATTTGCATCTTTGTGTTTTCTCTGAACTGGAATCAATTTCATTCTAAAGAAAACAAAAGTCTACGAGAGGGCGAATAGAATGAGGTCGCTTGCATCACTTATTGCAAGTTACATTTAAATTGTGGAGGGAGATTGATTTTCATCTCCAATTGATGACCTCAATTCAATTCATAATGAGTGCATCTCCTCCAGAAGCAAAGCAAGGTAACCAAGAAGATGCCACATCTAATAGAGCGGATGGTCTCACCTCCATAAAAAATGATAACCCTAACAGTGAAAGTTCCATTGTCGGTTCCACATTTTTGGGATGCGATGTGGACTCCTTGGCGGGGGTGGTTTCTTAGATAGGGAAACTCCCTACTTGATTGCCTTGGAAGAGCCCGCTTAAAGTTCGTTTTGTGTGCGAGCAACCATCAACCTCAAAAAGAAGCTAGGTAGATAAAAACATGAAAAAGAGGGACAACAATGAATACGTGAAAAAAAATAATACCTTCTTTTGTAAATAATTGTTGTTTCTTACAATATTTCAAGGTTCTCCAACCCCTCAAGAGTCTCCATATTTGGCCGAGCCTTTGAGATAAAAATGTCAACCCAGACTTTATCTATCCTTAAGGGATCAAAATTGACAACGTCAAACTACAAAAAAAGCTAAAGTGTATTTGGACATCTCGTGTGCATGTCACCACACAACACTCGCATGGGAGAGGTGGTGGAGCTATAGGCTTCAAACTAACGTAGCACTCCCTCTTAGTGGATACTATGACACATGAGTATCAATGATAGATTTCTAGGTCTTTTAAGGGCTCTCTTTAACTCACCATTTTCCTCGTCATATGCTCCCAATTCTGAGCTGAAAGACTAAATACTTGGAGGTCTTTAAATTCTCTATCCTTTGAGGTCATCTTGTGCGGGGAGTTTAATATGGTGTAAGTCAAATATATGCATGGTTTCTCTTGGTCAAAACTTCTAGTGAGGAAAAGATTTACAAAACCTTGGACTTGCTAGAAGCTATATCACACAGAACATTATTGAAAATTAGGGTTCCCCATCCTTTTCTCAATGTGTGGACTTAATTTTATGTGATCACTATCCAGTGACTCTCAATTTCAAATCGCATCTTATGCACAAGAAGGCCCCCCTAATTTTATGTTTAGTCCTAAATTCTCTCCCTTCCTTTTGTTCGATAGGTGATCTCCATGATCTAGACTGAGCCCTTTAGTTGTGTAACCTCTCTTGCTAAGTGCTAGAAGTTAGTTGTCAAATGGTCCCAAGCTCTTCTTTACAAGGCCTAAAAAGAAATTCTTAGCATTTGACGTGTGAGAAGGGAAAGTCTATATCACTACCTTTTGCATCTTGAGACAGAAGTAAATAATAGTAACTCCCCCCTCCAATACCGACTTCAAAAAACTAGAAGCAAAATAAGATACAAAGAGGAAATTGAAATAAGGAGCCTGTAGCTTTATTTCCAAGATTGGTTGGCAGGGAGAGAAGACAAATGGATGAAAGAGATGTGTAAGCTCGTGGAGAAGAAGAAATAGAAGGGAGAGATCCCTACATGATAGATAACAACGAGGTGGGATGCAATTCTCCAAAAGATAATATTGCCCTAATTAACAACCACTTCACTCAACTTTTGGGGGTACTCTTGCCACTCACTTCTCACAAACAAGATTGCATGTCAACCATCTCTAGAATCAGATAAATAAGATTTACTCAAAATATCATGCAACTTCTCGACTTCTCTTTCACTGACAAAGAGATCTTAGAAGTCATTGATGTCCTACCTTGTGGTAAAAGCCCTCGTCTGGATGGTCTTTCGAATGAGTTCTTCAAGTCTTTTAGAAGTCATGGTCAGGGCTGATCTTTGGAAACATTACTTGCCTCACGCTATCGAGTGCCCCAAGGTGGCATGGCCTTAACCTTATCACTCTTACGTTTTCCCCAATCACAGTTACCCCAAAGGGATATGTTTTGATGTCCTCCCTTTGCTTGTCATGGAATAATATGAAACTACACTTCATGGTTAGCAATGATTCGAGATGGGCGGGAAAGACTAGAAAAATGACTTAGTGAAACCATTACTCTTGATGTGGAAGGAGGCCCCACAATTCAGCATGCTTCCTAACTTTCTTAGTGAAGGGTCATTAAAATAATTCACAAGAAAGATAGAGAAAATAGGATTGAAAAGTGGAGGTCCATTACTATGCTCCAAAATGGATTTAAGAACTTAGCAAAGGGTCTTCTAAATTGCATTTCCTTCCATCTATGTTCATGGATCATTGAGAATAAGAATGGATTAATAATGAGTAGATCCATATTGGAGGTCATTATTCATGAATGAGAAGGCCTAGATTTTGCTAAGGAATCTTAATAAGATATCCTACTCATCAAGATCGATTTTGACAACGCATATGATTGTCTCGGGTGAGACTTCATTCTCTAATCCCTCGAAGATATTGGTTGTGGCTCAAAATTCCTCAACATGATCTCTATGCTCATGGAGAATGCCTCCTATCCAATAAATCTCAATGGTGAACTACATTAAGAACTTAGATTAAGATGCTCTATTAGATAGGTTTGTCCTCTGGCTCCACTTCTTTTTGTCATTGGGATTGCTGGCCTAAGCTCATTTGGTAACCATCAGACCCACCTTCCCCATATCTAGGGTCTTTCGATCTCTCTTGGGTAGAGCCAAATGCTAATGAGACTCTGTGATGATGATACAAATGCTTTTGTGCATAATGACCCCAATAGCATTTACACATTTTGGCAATGTCTAAATCTTTTTTGCACAACATCTAGATCTAAAATAAATCACTCCAAAAATAATTTCAAGGCCAAATTTAAGGAGCTAAATAGTGGAAAAATCTTCAGGCTCCTTGATATCTCATGTCAGACATTGACCCATAGGGATCATGACATTGATCCATAGGGATTAGTCCATGTGTGTGAGGGACAAGGGCAAGCTAGTCAAGGTCCAAGCTCAGGGGATAGCCTAATGGAATTTGGTAGTAATGGGAATTACTTGGGTAGTAATGGGAATAAGTGTTGCATGAGGGCCACATGTTCACACTAAACTATTCTAGATCATTGCTATTTTTAGAGTACATCATTACTATTGTTAGAGTACAAGAGGGTATATATGGATGGGAGGAGGATCACACACTTCATTCAAGTCTCTTTCTAACAATTGGTATCAAGGCCAAATTCTCATGCATTTCTATGTTTGTTTTTTTGTCATCATTTTTTTCACTCACCATCTTCCTTGTCGTCGTCCTTCTCGAAGATTGTTGCCACCGTCGGATGCTTGGAGTAGAAGTTAGAGAAAATAGCATGCATCGTGATGGGAATCAAGTGAATCTCCTCCCATCCAGGTGCTTACGTGGTTGTCCACCCAGTAGAGATCCTGCCGACGCTGGCTGAATTATGAAGTCCTCTGTCGTGCTCAACTTTGGTGTTGCTTGAAGAGGAAAGAGCACTTCTTCATGTTGCCTCTTGAGTTGAAATAATAGCAAATGTTGTATTTTTGGAGTTCAACTGCCTATATGGGATAAGACCCATGTCTTGCGTGCTCGGGCTAATCGCATGGCTACAACCGCTTAGAAGTTTTTTGAAGTTACTTTTGAAAAGCCGTAGTAAAAAGCTTTCGAATTAGCCAATTTAACCATCTTCTTCTACTTTATTGGCCATATCTTCAGCAACTGATATCCAAATTTAGAGATTCTTTTTGCTATGGCAAGTTCTCTTAGAGCTCTTTCCAAAGAGTCATTGGAAGCCATACTTTGGTTTTAATCCTAGTTATTTTCAGAGTTTTGAAGTTTTTTGTTCCTCTTCAACACCCTCTTTTGAGCATAGTTTTGAAGCATTGACACTTGGAAGGGTGTTGGCACGCTATTCCAATGGAGTATGGACCATCTTTAGCACTTTCACACACCGGAAAATCACTTTTTGAACCTCCAGATAAGTATTTTGTCAATTTATATGCATCGTTGCTCTTTTTTTGCATCATATTGAATATAGGACATGCAAAATTTTGTATAGTACCTAGAGTAGATGCGTAGTTAAGATGTGGCTTCGTATTGTGTGGTGCATGTATTCTTTTTTGGAGGGAGAGGTAAGTATTTTTATGTAGGTTAGCGAGGAGAAAAATATAAATTTGTCAAGGTGTGTAATCCCCTTTCGGTCTACTTGTAGTTATATTGTGCCTGTCAGCATTGCAAAATTTTTTAGGGTGTGTAATCCCCTTTCAGTCTATTTGAAGATAGATTGTGCCTAGCAGCAACATTATCACAAAAATTGCTTGTCATAATATTTCTAGTTTTCAAAATATGTGCTATTATGTTGCAGAAAGGTTCAAAAAATTAGTATGCATATGCATTCAAGAATATAGAGCATACTAAAAGTTTCTTATTTGTTCATGTCCATTGAGCAAAGGCTTGTAATTTATTTATTTTCCACTGCCACTTACTTGTTTAAGTATACATAGAATATCCAAACTATATCATGATCAAGATAATGATTAATAGCATTTTGATTAGAGATTCATATAAACTTGTGGATATCTACTAGATATCCCTATTTGGGAAAAATTAATACAAGGATAAGCCCAAGGGCAGTCTTAAGACAAGGGAAATGTTTCCAAGGTCATTAGAATGAGGAACTTAATAGTTTCATAGGTAAGAATTCTAGGATTTCTAGTTAGAATCTAGAATAGAGGATAGTTCATCCTTAATGATTCCATGATCTAGAAGAATGCAAGTGGCATTTTGATCAAAAGGAATAAATTCAAGATTTGAAACATGTAAAGTAATGCATTTGGAAAGAGATGAGATTCTTTTTCAAGTCAAAAAAATTGCCCTTTTGCAAAAAGGACAAAGTGAGACAAGGGCTAGTTTTACAAAGGTCTCATGAGAGAAACTTAGAGGTAAGAAGTCTCAAGGTAATTTGACACTTTGAAAGAGAACTCTAAGAACACCTACAAGTTTAGGATGCTTATAAATTAAGTATCTAGTTCATAACTAGTTCCTATAATTATAGAGCTATGAGTTCTGATGCACATTTCCATGTGTGTTGAACAAAGAAGTTTATTTCAAAGAAAGTATAGACTTCCGATTTGTGGAGGAAAAAGAGAAAATCAAGTTTGATTAGAATGCTATAATTAGAAATAGTCAAATACAAGTCATCTAAGAACTTCCTCAATTTAGGAGTTGAGATATATACTTGAAGTTTCTAGTTCTATAATGAACCATATCTTGATTCTATAATAGTTTACTATTTCAACAGGGATTTGAAGCATTTTCTTTTTATCTTTAAGAGAAATAAGCTAGATTCTCAAAAAGATGCAAAGAAAATAAAAAACACCATCCAACCACAAGATACTAGTGTGGTAACCAACATCAGTGTGTCGACCCACTGAGGTTCTGTTGATGAGTTTGGTATTCAAATAATGCTTCACTTGAGACTAAGTTCAGGTCACATTCAGTCTTTTTGACTTCTAATCGTGAATGCAATTCTTGTGCATTTCTTTGAGTCTAAAAGAGTGAATTTTACCAAGTTACACTAGGAACTTGATACTTGACTTAGTCAATTGAATCTTTAGTTGAAAAGATCAACTCAAAGTCAAAGTCCAACTTCTTTCATAAATTTATCAAATATTTCTGATCAATAACACTTAAGCTTGAAGTGTTCTAAGAAGATCTTGGAAGTTACTTACTTCATATCTTCAGTTTCCTTGATCTTGAAGTTACCTTGAAGTATCATAAGATACTACTTTCATTCTTTACGAATTAAACTTTCCTTGAAGTCTTAATTCCCTTGAGGATGAAACCTAACTTCAAAAATCCAAACTAGGACTAAAAGATAATTATCATCCCACGGTCCGATGTCCCATACCATCTTTCCTACATCAATCTTAGTATAAAATCTGGTGTCCCATACCACCCTATTTTATATTCACATTAATGTGTGGGTGATTCTTATCCTAAAGTCTAAACATCTCTTGATAGAGTACCTTATCTCTTCAATTCTTTTACGAGAATTTAGAAGTTCCAGGTATTACCTCTAATTAGATTTTCTAGGTTTTGATTCCTTCACATGATCGTCTCACAATCATGTGCTTTACCTTGGGAACTTAAAAACCTCTTAACAGAATATCAATTCTTCTTTGCTAGGGTTTTCAAATGAAAACCAATCAAAATTCCAAGTACTTGAATTTTCATAGATTCAAGTTCAATTGGATTATTCTTGACCAATTTTGTAGTGACAAGAGCTTTTGACTTCTTGTCTTTAGATTCCTTTGTTTACTGTTGCTTTAGGTACCTACCCTGGGGACTTTATTTAGGAATCTCTTTACTGCTTAAGTCTTAAGCATCCGCTCATGCTTTCTGGATTTGTACCAAAATCCCTTTAAGGATAGGCAAACATTAAGTTTTACCTTCCATAGACTTAATTACCGTCTTCACGGTTGCAGACTACATTCTTGGAATTTTCTTTACTCTGTTCAGACTTGGAACAACTTACTCTTTTTCACAGTTTTTCATCGAATAAATGGAACCTGAGTGAATAATTCCCAAAAGGAATTTTATTACCAATACTTGGGCAATCTACAAAGTAGTTCGAATCGCACATTACTTGGAAAATCATGGCCAAGATTGATCAAGTCTGGTTGATCTTGCGACGAAAATAAAGAATAAATCTTTATAATTAAGATCTCCTAACTATCTAAAGCTTCTTTGCTTACCTGCAGGATTTTTAGAGATCTTTTCCAAGCATACACTAATGCCTCTTAGATTCCAAAGCTAAGAATCTTTGATATACCTTTAGGTTATATCACTATTTGGACTTAATTAACCAATACTGATGGTTTGGGAATTGCTAAGGAACTACTTACAGACTAAAGAGTATGAAGAATTTCATTCTCAATACTTGAAAGAATGAAATTCTTCAAAGACTTGAGATTCCTTCTAAGGAATCAAATAACTTGAGCAAATGATTCATCTTGGAATCTTTTGCAATGTTAAAAGAACATTTGAAAGAAATTCTTTCAAATAATATCCAAAAAATTTACTGATTCAATTGTATTCATTTCCTGAGTATCAAACTAGAGACTAAATATCACCTTTTGGATATGGTTTCCCATGCCACTATGAAAGTTTGAGTTGACTTTTGTTTATGTGATATCGACTTCTATTCTTGAGTTTGATACCAGACTCATTATTATTGGTCAATCTTCAGATGTTACTAGAGTCCTTTAAACATATTTCACTAATCAAATTTATGTTTAAAGTCCAAGAATCTATTGATGATTGATCCAATAGTAATGCAACTATGAACACTTTGAACTTTATAACTTGTTTAGGAGAAGTTCATGGATTTAAGATCCATTTCTTGGAACTTTCTATTCCTAAATGAAAAGTTCACACTTGCTTCAAGTCTTTAGGAACTTATATTATTTCCTAAAGACTGCTTAGCTAGTTGCATCATTTACTAGAGATGCAACTATAGAACCTAACATTCTTTTATTGATGTCAAGGATCAATTGATGTTGAGGTTTAACCTTTGATTTCCATCACCCCTTGGGATGAAATCAAATGAAAATTTATAAAAGCTTGGTACCTTTATATCTTGGCAAAACATTTATATCCTAAAGAGGTTTTGCTTTCATCATTCCTTGGACCTATCATATAATATGAATTTATGTGTATTTTGGGAAGAGTTCATGAATCAATTAAGATCCTCTACTTGGAACATCTACCTTTCCAAAAATAAATTCATCTTGACCATGGTAGGAGAATGATCTCACGTGAAATAGAAGGCTTGACTATTTCATATCTCAATTCCAAAAAGTTACTTACCGAGGTTTCATCATGAGATACAAATCTTGAAACCACAAAGAAACTTCTTTAAACTTTCGAAATCTTCTAAATACAAGAGTGCTCATGAAACTTGGAAATATAGTTGACGTTCTTTATATCTTGGCAAAACATTTATATCCTAAAGAGGTTTTGCTTTCATCATTCCTTGGACCTATCATATAATATGAATTTATGTGTATTTTGGGAAGAGTTCATGAATCAATTAAGATCCTCTACTTGGAACATCTACCTTTCCAAAAATAAATTCATCTTGAACATGGTAGGAGAATGATCTCACGTGAAATAGAAGGCTTGACTATTTCATATCTCAATTCCAAAAAGTTACTTACCGAGGTTTCATCATGAGATACAAATCTTGAAACCACAAAGAAACTTCTTTAAACTTTCGAAATCTTCTAAATAGAAGAGTGCTCATGAAACTTGGAAATATAGTTGACGTTCTCATCCAACCTTGGGATGCTTGAGAAGTTACATAAAATATGTAACTAATCAAGTAAAGCTTATCCGCATGACTTTCTAAGTATCATCATACATCATAAAAGAGTTTGCAAGTAATTAAATTTATTACTTAACTTTCTCTTAGTGCTTACCTATACCTAGCGAGACATCTAACATACTTTATTGTCATTAAGTATTTATCTTTGATAGCAGAGTATAGACTTGGGAAGAAATCGACTAATTACTTGAGTTGCAAACTAGAACTAGTATGTCTTTGCAACTAAATAGTCCTTGGTCTTCCCTAATGTCAAACTGCGAGCTTTATAAAGTAAGCTAAATACTAAGAGAGTACATTCTCATATCTACTTGCAAACAACATTCCATTCTATCATGCAAATGCATGTATCTACATGCAAAAGCATATGCTCACATGCGTATGCATGCATGTTCTTTGCATGCCCAAGAAATAATACAACAATCATGGATGAGCTTGATGCATGATTTTTTCCTTGTACTAAGAATGTATATCATGCAATCCTGATGCATGTATATCCTTTCCTTTGTCCTAATGCACTATGATATAAAAACATACCCTTGAGGTGCAATAGAAAACTTACTCAATGGAAAGGAAATATGTATTTAAACTACCAAAATACATTCTTTGATGCACAAGGATCTTTTTGAAATCAAGTCTTTCCTTAATGCAAACTAATGCTTCGAATGAGAAATTGATTGTTTTCATTATCCTAATCTAGACTTAATCAATTGAAATCTTGGCTATTTCAATGTGCATCTAGGATTAAGTGTAGAATAATGAAAACAAGATAAATCAAGCATTAAGGCCAAGCAAAAACTGGAAAATACTTAGCTTTGATCATAGCTTCGTCCATCCCTTGATCCTTGCCAAGAGCTATTCTCTAAAGACTTTGGTCCGAATTCAAAGTTGGTTTGACTTGATCACCAAAGGCCTCTACTTCAGTGGATAAGTCACTGTAACCAACTCCTTTTTGTCTCCCTTGACAAAATCTTCTTCTGCGCGGAGATCAAATCAAAGGTATACGCCGGCGGACCAAAAGTTGTGGATGCCTATTTGGCCTTATGGTTGGGCGACTATACTCCTCTCTGAGAGGTTGAGGGATCGAATCCTAGGCGCTCTCGTTATGTCCTACGATGGAGCTTCAGTTTTTTGGCCGCTCCAAGAAGTCTGCTTCTGCGCCATAAATATAGATTCTCAAAGCTATTCTTGCGAACGTCTGTGGCCTTATGGATAGGTGAATACGCTCCAAACCAAAGGTTCTAAGTTCGATTTCCGTGAAAACTATCGGCAGAGGTGGTGTCCTTTTGTGATTTTGCTCTTGGATGCGTCCTTCTTCAGCCCAAAAGAGAGACCAGTATAAACTGCGACAGAATTTAGTTCACGTCCGCCCGTGATCTTTCTGGATAGGCTGTAGACTCCTCATCGTGAGGATGCGGGTTCGAGTCCTCTACTCCTCATAGCAAGGGTGGTCCTTTTTATGATTTCCTCCTTGAGCTATGTCCGCCATGACGAAATTCGGCACGCATTTCTGGTCAGCCGCGAGTGGAGTTTGACGAGCAAGAAGCTATGGAGAGAATGATAAGACTATTAAGCACATTCTAATGAAGAAGATGATGAGCCTAGCAAGGTCACCATGGAAGCTTGCCTAGAGCTCTGATACCAATGCAACATCCTAAGAATTACGACCACCACATGCTTGAGAGATAACTCTCCTCCCAACCTTATGCCTGTATATATAGATGCTTGAACTAATGAGGACCACAAATGTAACTAGAGTCCACTAGTGCATGTGCAATCTCCTCCACTCCTTTCATATCCACCACTAGAGTCTATTAGTGGCTGGAGTGATCTCGACCACTACTTTAGTACCTTCCACTAGAGTCCACTAGTGGTTGTTGTATTGACCTCTTGAGTTAAGTCCAATGGACTCAAGTTAACTCACGTTAACTTGAGTTAGAAGGCTCTAGAGCTCTTTGGGCAAAACTCTCTCCCCATGCTCCCCATGGGAGTTGAACCCAAGACCTCCTCCTTCACAACCATGAGACTTAACCACTAGGCTAAGTGGATTACTTGAATATGAGAGCACATTAACTTATGATTGAGTCTACTCTTGAGATCTTTGGTCCTACAGACGAGTGACCAAACGGTATCCGATTTCAGATTTGTCTGAAGCAGTCGGATCCCTAGACCATAGACTTACTTTATTCCAGTAGTGATGTATTCATTTAAAGTCTAGAGACACTATCTTTATAGTGTAGATTTTTAGGTATACACAAATCACCATACATTTAAGTATTTCTCTAGTTACCTTGATCTTCCAGGAACTCACACTTGTTGATGAGCTCATGCAAGAGTTTCACATGGAAAACCTATATAGAAGAGCCAAAGAGAATATTTTTGTTGATGCATTATCACGGATAATGTATCAAATGAGCTTTACAGTTCTAGAAATCTCATTGCTTCACGAAATCAAGGAAGCACACGTGGAAGACCCACATTTTTAACAAATTATTTGAGCCATCAGTGATGAATCTATTATAGGAGACGACACAGTTCCAACTGTTTCTTCCCCTAGCAGAGCGAACAAGTCCATTCTGTATTCTAATGTCTCAGAGGAGAATGGAATAGTCTCATGAAAAGGAAAGGTTTGCATACCACATTCCTAGGATTTGAGAAGAAAAGTCATACATGATAACCATGATGTGGCTTGCGTAGGACATCCGAGTGTTGACAAGACAATATAGCTTGTTACAAGAATATTTTGGTGGCCTAGATAGCCAGAGATGTCGACACTTATGTTCAACAATGTTTTATGTGTCAAGTCAACAAAGTATAAAGGGTAAAGAAACCAAGTCTTTTACATCCTTTATAGATTCCATATCATAATTGGGATAATGTATCCACGGACTTCATAGTCAGGCTATCGTGGACCCAAAGGAGGAAAGATACTATCCTAGTTGTGGTAGACATATTGAGCAAGGTGGCTCATTTCATACCCACACAGGAGACAATAGAAGCTTCACAGGTAGCGAAGTTGTTTATCCAACATGTCTTTAGATGTTATCAACATCCATGGTTTCAAATAGGGATGTAAAATTTACAAGACACTTTTGGAAGTTTGTATTTGACAAACTAAAGACATTTTGAGGGCATATGTGTATGCGAGATAGACAGATTGGGATAGTTATTTGCCACTAGTTGAGTTTGCTTATAACAATAAGCCTCACAAGGTGATAGGTATTTCTCCCTTTGAGATGAACTATGGCATTAATCCCAATGCTCCCAGTACCATAGACATGCCAAAGAAATGGCCTAGTGTTTCAGAGTTCTTAGTGAACATCCAAGCAAGTTTAGAAATAGCTAAAGCCAAGATGTAGCAAGTTATTGATAGGGCTAAAGAGTATGCTGATAGGAAGGGATTTCCTAGATTTTTGAGGAGGTAGATAGAGTCTTGATTCTCTCTTAAGAGGAGATTGTTCATGAACCAGTTTAGCATCAAATGTCAACTTATGTTTGGCACCTTGTGGCATCCTCTCATTGAGAAAAAAAGTGGATCTAATGTGAACCATCATAGCTATTACCCTTGAGGACCATTCTACCCATGTGTTGTGCGATACAAGGGATCCCAAAAGAACTAAACCCATTCACTATATATTTGTTCTTTTATGACTTCAATCAATGGAGATAAGGCTCCATCAAACTTCGTATTATAAAGGAAATCGTGAAGCAGTCTAAGGTGCATCTTCAAAGAATTTCTTGTAAGAAAGCTTTTCAAGTGCATCTTCAAAGAATTTCTTGTAAGAAAGCTTTTCTACAACAGCTTGTGCGAATCAATTTATCTATGAGTTGAGATGCTTATAGGGTTTATGTAAGGATTGTGAAATGGTAACCTCACACATTCTATAGTAATTTTTTTTAGCATTTCGCACATTACATTGACCAAACCACTGACATTAGAAAGGCATGCCGTGCTGGAGTTATCCCATACATACTTCAAATATGTGTTGTTTTCCCATATCCTTTGGCTTAAGAGAACTCTTAAGAAGGCAAAACAAAAAGTGGGAAACCATCTTACTATATGTCTACTATCTTCCACATACACTCAACTTTTTAACCATCGCTCCCATAACACAAACATCAATCAAGTGTCTTTATTCCATAAGACATGATGTATTGTTAGTGGATTAATACTATAAAAGCCAAATGTGGAACACTATGTAGATAATAAACCATATGAAATAGAATAAAATTCCCATAATAAAAATGATTTCAAATCCATATTGAACCAATATAAAAGGTTTTCTAACATACCACTTGAGGTGTTCCAAAACTTAAGTGTTATCACAAGAAATAGTTTTAACATAAACTATCCTTAAGTTCTACGCAAAGTCCATCATCATGGCTCATATATCGTTGGTTTGTCATCCATATAATTTGGACTAAAATCTATTGGAAAAGCTTTGTAAATGGAACAATGTTGCTAACTATAATTTTTGTCTTCACCTTAGTTTTCCATACAAAGGAAAAAACATTCTTCTATGAGACTCAACAAATCCATACGTACCAATTTTTTTAGATGATGCTATATCATCATCCTCATGTTGCAACAATAAATAAGAGATCACTCCTTGTATGGTTCAGATTTATCCACATCTCTTCTAACTCTAAAATGAGAAATCATTACTCTATTTCTGCAATCCAATGTCAATAATGAGATCTTCCTCATCTAGACAAAGACCATCACTAGAAATAGTCATAATAACCTCTCAACTTAAAGACTTCAAGTGAGACTTAATACAACCACTATGAATAAATGATCTCCTTGTTGACTTTGATAGAATAGTGCCATTATTGTCTATGAAATCTAAAAGATAAACTCTCAACCTAGAATATTCCTATAAGAGAAATCTAGAGTTACTTCCTAGAAAGAAATCCCTTTAAATTTATCTCTAGAAGTAAACTAGACTTACTTCCACTATAGTAATTTTTGCTAGCCTTTCTATACCTTCCCTTTCCATTGAAAGACATCACTCTAAATGAAGCTACATCCATTCTTTAAATTGAATCATAATATCCACACTATTAGAAAATCATCTATCATTAACAAATAAAATCGATGAAGATAAAATCTCTTAACCATACTCTCTTGAAAGAAAAAATATTCCCAAACTCATGTACTAAGGAGACATTCTTCTTCTAGTTCAATGACAAATGTTATCTTGAGTCCTTTTGTTCCTATGTATAAAAAAAGATATCTCAAAGGGAATTTGTTTCCACCATGCCATACTAGAGAAGCCTCCTTTCAATCCATGTATCACATCCTCATCAAACCTACTAAAAATTCCACATCAAGGTGGAACTCTAGTACAATCCAATTGAATGAAATCTTATAAATATAATATGGATTATGCCAAAATTGAATTCTTGTAACTATGGAATCTCATCAATCCCCTTTTCTCCTAAAACAATTAACTTGGTGTATTGATCACTTGATCTTTGGATATCCTTATAAACTACTTAGTCCTAAGCACCAAAATAGAGTCGAGGTACTAATGATCTATTTTCTTGATCATTGTTCGCATTCTTGTGCTTCATTTATACAATCTCATACTTCCATATTATTTTTTCATAGCAGAGAAAGATAACCATGTGAGGAATCCAGCAAGAGGGAGATTCACATGTAGATGGTGTTCAAAGGGAACCTCGCTACCATAGGAACTCATCTAAATACACTTAGATGACTTGCTTCCTCCAATCCTTTCCTACATACTTTACTAAAGTACTGGTAGCTGATGCTAGGCTTTACAAGCCACACATCTTTGTTCCTAAGGTTTCCCTTAAGATGTAGCATTTACTTTGTAACATTTTATTCCCCTTAGCTCCATATTTTACTCAAAATGGCATTGTAAGGCATCCATAAACGAATTCTAATGATTGATCCATTGGCTTCTATGCACAATAAAATGTATATAGTCATCTATAGATGTTTTTTTATCTATATCCTTCTCTTAAGAAGACTCTTGGAAAGTCAAAAAAAAAACTCTCTATTGGGAATTGCACACATGACCTAAGCGCTTGCTCCAAAAGCCATGGTTGAGGATTACTTCCTAATCCTCCCTCTTAGGGTGTGGCACAACCATCTCTTGCTAGGATTATATGAGATTCATTCCCCCTTAGATTGGGCATTGTCCTCAATGCTCACTTATGGACCCTTCTATCTAACTTGGTTCCCTTCCCACGTTTGAGTGCCTCCATTAGCCTCAAATTCCAATGCATGGATCTATTTTGGACCTATTCCAATGCATCAAAAGATCAAAGGATGAATTCACATATGCAAATTTATTTACTAATATTAAGGCTGAAACAAGTTTGGTAAAACCAAATGATGTATTTTCTAGAACCATGTATGCCACCGAAATAATATTAGGAGTTCAGAGAAAGAAGTTGGCATGGAATATTTTTTTCTTTTTGGGATGATAGTGGGTTTTCTATATAAAAAGCTATTGATCAAATCCTAAGAAGGCATGTTCTTGATGATGAATAGTAGATGATCTTATGGGATATACATGCCAGCAATATGGCAGGACACTTTTCAACAAAAATTATAGCTAAAAAGATTTTACAAGTAGGATTATGGTGGCCAATGATATTTAAAGATTCATTTACTTTTTATTAAATGTTGTGAACAATGCGAGAGCAACAATTGAAATTTAGAAAAAAAATAGGATTACTTTTCCGCCAATCTTACCACTAGATCCATTTATAAATTGGGGACTCGATTTTGTTGAGCTAATAAATCCACTAGCTAAAACATCACAAAATAAATATATCTTAGTTTCTACATACTATTGTAATAAGTGGGTGGAAATGCAAGCGATGAAGGACAATAAAGCTAAAAATGTGGTTAAATTTATGTATAGACATATCATGACACAATTTTGATGTTTTATGGAATTAGTATCTGACAAAGGGGTCCACTTTATTAATCAAGTAATTCAAATGCTAACAAATACAAATATGGTTTTTCATAAGAAATGGACTACATATTGTTCACAGATGAATGGGCAGGCCAAACCTACCAATAAGACATTAATACAAATGCTCAAATGGATGGTGTCAAATCATCAAAAGGATTGGGAAGTTAAATTGCATTCTTCATTGTGGGCATTTTGAACAATATATAAAGTAACTACATGAATGGAACCATTAAAATTAGTAAATGGATTGGAACCGATTGTAGTTGTGGGATTCATTGTGCGTAGTTTAAGGTTGGTAATGAAATATCAAATATTTGAGGAGAGTTCATAAATTTAAAGGTAGTCTGGTTTAGGTGTTCGATTATCGAGGATCTCCCCTTCTTTTGTAGAGGATGACAAAAAAAATCAATGTAGGTGATGATGAGCCTGCCAGCCCCAAACACAGAATGCCACGAAGAAACTCTTAAAAAGCTAACCACCCAGTGGCATACTCGTTCCTTATTATCTGGATCTCTTTGCATAGTCAAATGAGTCCCCAAATGACCTCACACATGGGTGCCACATGGCACTCATGTGTGAGCCCATCTAAATGGAGCTTAGAGGTGGTTCTTAACTCTCTCCATAAGGGCCTCCATATAGCATTTCCTTCCACTTCACTCCATTTCCGTCCCCTACAATGACATTGGAAGGTCTAATAGAAAGAGAAAATCAATGGAATGTATTCAAAATACATGGTCATATCTCCGTGTTGTTTCTTCGTGTCCTTCCCCTTAAGAAGACCCTTGGGAAGGTAATCTACATCTGGGAACCCGTCTATGAAGGGTGCTAACCCACTGCCATGTGGCACTATATTTTGAACTATCTTTCCACTTAACTAGGCACTCTTTATATAAGTGACTTCTTGTACATTTTTCTCAAGTGCGTAATATTCTCTCAAGCTCATGTGGAATAGATTGAATAGAAATAGGATCACCTAACTCACTATCTAGAATGAGCTTATCAGATTCACCCAACCTTTTCTTAATCAGACTAACAAGAAAAACTGGATGAATCTGGTGATTCTTTGGAACTTGGAGCTGGTAAGCCATCTTTCCTATCCTCTTAAGTATTGGGAAAGGCCCACAATACCTAGGAGATAGTTTTGGAAAATGTCCCATCTTCATGGTTTCAGATCTACATGGAAGTCTAAGGTAGACTTGCTGTCCTAACTCAAAGTTGATGTCTCTCTATTGAGGGTCCACATAGGCTCTAGCCCTGCTATGAGCTCTTCTAACAGTGTCCTTAGCAAGCCTAAGCATATCGTTCATCTCTTGCAAGAAGCCTGGTGGAAGAGTGCTTGGCACTATAATATGAAAACTCTACTATAGGTTAGTACTATTCCAAATTAGTTTGCCTTTCATTTACACAATCTCGAAGCATATCTTCTAGGATTTGATTAACCCTCTTTGTTTGCCCATCGGACTCATATGCTCGGAAGTACTCATGCTAAGTTTTGTGTCCAAACTTTTAACGACCGCTCTCCAAAAGTGGCTTGTAAACTTCTTATCCCGATTAGAAACTATGTCTAAAGGAAGACCATATAATCGGTATAAGTTCTCTACAAATAGTCTAGCCAACTCAGGTGGTACATGTTGGAATAAACCTAGCTATTTTGGTTAACCTATCCCTAACTACCAAGACAAAGTCATGCCCTCTTTGTGTCTTAGGTAATCCAACTATAAAATCCATGGAGATGCTCGCCCACTTCCCATTGGGAATGTCCAATGGGTGGAGTAGTCCTCCAATTCTCAATGTCTTCGTTGTATTGACCTAGCATTTAGTGCACTTAAGCACATAATCTAGGACCTCCTTATGAAGTCCAAGCCAGTAAAACTCTGTCTTAAGAAGATCATAAGTCTTGTTAACTCTTGGGTGTCCCACACTAGGTGTGTTATGACATGCATACAGAATGTGTCATCTCATCTCAGGGTCTTTAGGACACACATCTTACCCTTATATAATAGATATACATCATGGATACTGTAATTCTTCCACTTGAATCCTTCTTGAGTACCTGTCAATACTCCATCCTGATTGGAAATTCGTCTATCACAATCCCATTTCTCTATGGCTTCCCAAATCTCTAAATATGTAGAATCAAGCCTACATTTCCCTCTAATGGACTCAAGTAGTTCACAAGTGATCTGAGTAAAACTCATTCTATTGAGCATAGGCATGTGGCTAAGCAAATCAACTACTACATTAAACTTTCCCTTCCTATACCTAAGCTCATAATCAAAATCCTAAAGGGTCTCTGCTTATTGGGCCTTATGACCTTTAAGGTTTGTTTGATTAGAAAGCCACTAAATTCTCTCTTGATCAAACACTATCATGACTTTGGCACTATATAGATAATGATTCCACTTCTTCAAAGCATGGACAATTGGATACAACTCCTTCTCATAGATGGAGTAATTCTTTTGAGTAGGTTCTAGTTTCTTACTCTCAAAAGCTACTCGCGGACCACCCTCAACTAAGACTGCTCCTATATCAAAATCACTCATGTCAATCTCAACCACAAATGGATTATTGGGATATGCTATATGCAAAAGTGGAGCTATAGCAATTGGTACTTTCAATTTCTCCATACTTTCTTCTATTCATCTCCCCAATGAAAGGCTTTCCCTTTCCGTTTAAGTTGTTCCATCATTGGGACAACAATTTTGGCATAATTCTTAATGAATCTTTGATAGAATCTTGATAGACCTAGGAAGATCTACAACTCTCCCAAGTTCCTAGGATGTGGCGATTCCATGATAGCCATTACTTTTTCAAGATCCATTTGGATTCCATTTTTGGAGACTATATGCCCAAGGTATCTAACATTTGTTTTTAAGAAATTCAGACTTTGACTCCTTAGCAATGAGTAAATTTTCCCTTAACACTTGGAATATTTTTCTCAAGTGTTCCAAATTTTCTTGTTTTGAACTACTATGGATGAGAATATAATCTAGAAAATCTACTACAAACTACCCTAGATAAGTCCGTAACACACTATTCATCAGCTTCATGAAAGTGGCAGGAGCATTGGTGAGACCAAAAGGCATCACCAAGAACTCATAGTGCCCATATCTAGTTTAAAATGCCACTTTGACACTTTCTTCTTGATCCCTTAAGTTTCAGTATGATCTCCCTATAGTGGGATACGTAGACCATCAAAGGTCTACCTCTCTGAGTGATCCTATCCCACTCATCCTAGTTCATCTCTTCCTCATTCTCAAGAAGAAACTCTTTCAAGAAAAGAGTTTCAGTTTTAGCTTAGTTCGTAGGAGTAGAATTCACCTCCTTGAGACTCATCCACCACTTATAAGCACACGGGCCAAGTGAGAGACTTGCCTCTAGTACACGATACTCAGGTGGGGTGCCCTTCAATTGATGCAAGTCATTACACTTTTGCAGAATAGTGTAGACCGCATACTCATTTCTCTCACGGCCATGCCTCGTAAAAGTAGGTGGCTTAAGGTCCTTTAGGAGGGGAGATTCCCTAGAACAATCTCCTTTATGTTTGCTAAAAAGGGACATCCTTCCTAGCCATCTCCATAGGAAGAGTAGGCATCTCTCTTTCATTCCTAGCTAGAACAGAGGTAACATGTGTCTCAAGTGAGATCATCTGAGACTTAAGCTATTTAGTGAGAGAATTCATGCTACCAATATCTCTCTCTAGCCTAAGGGTTTGTTCCTTGAACTTTGTGAATTGTTTGTGTCTAACGAACTCATCATAGAGTTCCACATAAGAGTACTCCTCTTCTTGTGGCTGTTTTCCCTCTACTTTTTGCTTAGTTTCTTGCTCATGTTCTACCTCTTCCATCCTATGGTTAGAGTCCTCTATTTGTTTCTCTCTAGGTGGAGAAGTGTACTCTAAAGTTTGCTTACCCTTAGGATTTATATTTCATTGCCCCCATTTACTAGCTAGAGTGTATAAAAGCAATGAGGAAGTAAATTTAATATGCAAGAAAGAGAGAAAAAATAGTACTAGAGCACTTCTTATACAAATTAGTCCTTTCAAAGAAACTTTGAAGCGGTCTTTGAAGCATGAAGGTGCTGATCTACAATCCTCAGTAGAAGCAAACAAAAATTTGAAATGTCCGATTGGCCCAAGGAGGCTCTCAATAAAAAATACCAACAAAAATGATATCAAAAGTGTATTGAAATAGCTCAAAATATGCAAACTGAGAAAAACTGAAACATTTTCTGTCCTCATTAGTCCTTATCAGTCAAAAATGAATGATCCAACACCTAACATGAAAGCTACAAGGCTACTCCAACTGATGAAAGGCTACAACAGATCCATGGTATACCGAGGTTTTTACCTAGGAAAATGAATGTGGCTTTATTTGCCACGACGTTGGTGTAAAGGTCGGTATGTGTGTCGGTACCTGCGCATCGGTATAAGCATCGGTATAAGAGTCGGTATAAGCGTCGATATAAGCGTCGGTATATGCATTAGTATATGCATCAGTATATGCGTCGGTAATACCGGCGCTCATACCGACGCTCATACCGAGGCCTCTGCTGGGTGTTCCGTTGCGTACACCGTCGCCTGCTGGGTGTACCGACACTTATTCCGATGACATTACTTGGAGTACCATCACGTATACCAATGACAATACCTGCAAATTTTGTTTTGGGGAGAGTGTGTTGTCTTTTGCTATAGCAACATTACCATGATGTTGCTTAACAAAAGACAATACACTCTGCCCAAAAAAAAACCGAGTACATGTGATGTGTACTCTAATGTCAACCGAAATATGATTTCATGAAACAGAGTATTATTGGACACAAAAGGGATAATCAAAATGAACCATGAACCATGTACAAAAGAAGTTATATATTTCAATAATGAAGCATGTACAAGAGTGTGGCAAACCACTGTCATATATGACGCTTTTACAAAATGTGGCAAAGCAATGCATTGCCATATGAAAATCAAATACAAAATTTTGGTGTTCCACTTCCATACACATGCAAAGAACGTTCCATATCAACAGTCCTGCAACAAAGAACATTAATGGAATGAGATAAATTCACATGAAAATTACAAACAACAAGTAAAAACCAAGTTTAGAAATTAATTACCTCATCGCAAATGCTCCCATGAAACGACTGCACCGCGTACCTCCAAGTCCTTCAATAGTGCAATCAACCCATGACGATATCCGTAAGACCCCTCCGTTCGTGTTGGAGGACGACCCATTGCCAGCTCCTGAAACAAATATACAAAAGATTAGAGGAACATACATGAGAAATTTAACACAAATAAATTCAATAAATGAAATGGTACTTACAAACTCATGATGCATCGTGTCATATCCGCCGCTGCCCAAATGTGACGGTCCAACTGTATCTAAACGTGTGGCTGCAGCATCTCGCTGCTGGCGATATCGGTCAGGAATCTGCTACTGCTCGTCACGAATCACGTCCCACTCCTCAGCATTTAACCATACAGGCTTTGGTAAGCCTGCTCTGAAAGCATCACAAGCCTCGCATCGTCGATGGGACATAACCTCACGTGTAGTGTGCAGAATCCACTCTGAACTAACAAGAGACTGTCCATCGGCTGGTCGGAACTCCTGATAAATCATCTGTGTGATATAATTCTTCCGATCTTCATCCTATTCACTCCATTTCAGCATGATAGAATGTCCGAACTGGATGGAGCAAAGCTGTCATATGCATGCACGCATTGCTTTGCCAACCGCATCCATCACCGGAGCTCCATCTCAGATACTATACACCTTGGAGTCATCATGGTCATGAGCACCCCAAGATGTACGTGGTGTACTGCATGGCGTACCTACATCTGAGATACTCGTCCTAGAGTAGAAGCGGGCGACACAACATCTGTCGCACTGCCAACAACCGCCTCCTCCGCCTCCAGACCTACCTGTAGATCCACTCCTAGAACCTCCTACTCTAGAGCGTGACCTCGATCTACGAGACGGGCCAGAACCTGTATCGCGCTGAGGTGTTGAATGCACATGTCTACTACATTAGGAAAAAAAGTGAACCCTGCATGGGCCTTGTAAGGATTCCTAATTTTTAGGGATTAAGCTTAATCTTGTACTTTGTTAAGGGGACAAAGTGCATTTAATAGAGCACTTTTTGGTAGGCTGAAGTAG
This sequence comes from Ceratopteris richardii, assembly GCA_020310875.1. NCBI lineage: Eukaryota > Viridiplantae > Streptophyta > Polypodiopsida > Polypodiales > Pteridaceae > Ceratopteris > Ceratopteris richardii. The sequence continues at coordinate 69,825,130 of CM035434.1, forward strand.
GCTTTTTTTTAGGCTGAGCTAGGACCTTCTCTCTCTTCTGCACATAGAGAGAGAGAAAAACCACTTTCCACCTCATCAAATCCGTCCATCTTTATGAATAAAAAAATGAGTTTTCTGAAAAAGTCTCTTTTTCAGCTATTCTTTATTCAAAATGGCCCATACTTTTATGTATATGTCAGAACTTAATTTTTTTAGACTTATTTTTATAAAAAATACTTAAAAAACATACTTTTCAAAATCCCTCCAAAAGTTAAGTGCCACATCATCAAACTTGTAACTTTGGTTGCCCCAAAACATGAATTTTTGAAAAAAAACTCATTTTCCCTCTAACATACTGAAAAAAGTCATTTTGACCTATCCACATACCAAAACACACTTTTTTTCTTGCACATAGCTACTGTACTAGCCATTCCAGCCATCTGTGTGCTTCTTCCCATTCGGTGCTGGAGTTTTGGAACATCATGGTGCTCACATGTATTACGAACATGACACTAGCACCAGCGCGTGCTCCTCACTCAAAGAGTGTACATGTTCGTGTTCCTACAGAATTTGCACCAACAACTAGAGGTAGCAATGACATAGATTCTCAAAATGCACGACGTGCAGCTGGAGAGAAGAATATTGATCTTTGGGTCCATGGTGCTTTGTATCCCTTGGATCCAATGGCTAATGTTCATCCTAGATTCCATACTATCTCCACATTTCTACAATTCCTTGGTTCCCATGAAGATGGACTCCTAGGCTATTGCAAGCGATTGTCTAACCATTCTACATCTATAGCAAATTATTGGATGCAACAATGTCATCACAACCATTTCAAGATACACAGTTTAGAGAGTGCTATACACACTTTAGAAAGTGCTATCAAATCTTTGGATGAGCACAATAATAGTCTCAAACAAGATGTGGAAGAAAAGGAGAGCACAATTACAAAGTTGAAAGCCAATCTTACACAACTAAAAGAGACTCCACTTGGGATGAGATTTAGGAAACGACCATTATCATCCTTTCAAGCTCTTTCAACTGGTGGTGGAGCACGGAAGCGACGTGTTTACGCACTTAGGTATGTATTTCCTTTGTTTAGTTATGTTAAAAGACTTTTAGATTGAGATTCTTATTGTGCAGATCATTTGTTGAAGATGCGAGTGCTTCCTCAACAATGGAGGATCAATTGAAGTTTCTGAATTCTTGTCTTAGCAACAAACATGTGCTTATGATCTTGGAGTCACCAATAGGAAATCACATCAAAACCCAAGTGATTAAAGATTTTGCAGGCAACTTAGAAGATATTATTAGTCCTAGTGAGGTACAGATGGTATGTGATGAAGCAGGTGTTAGTACTAGAGCGTACACTGCATTGTACAATCTTTTGAAGCAGGCTCTACAAAACAAAGGTATTTTCCAGAGCATTTTTCCATGCCCTTACAAGGTATCTGTGAGGAAGAAGATAACCAATGAGGATGTAGCCAATACTCTTGGCAATTACCTGCATATAGAAGATGTTATGCCTGCATCCATTTATCATTCATCTACATCAAAGAAAGAGTTGAAAAACACATCTAGACAGGGATTCATCTACACAAAGTACAACAACATATTTGTCAATTTGGAGAGGCTCCAAAAGGAAATGGTTAAATTTTACAAATCCACACTTCAAGGTATATCCATTGTTTTGATAATGACATTCATAGTATTTTTAATAATATAATGTTTGTTATTTGATGTAGATTGTGGTTCCAAACTCAAGTTTGTATTGAAGCTAGACGAATGTCAAATCATAAAGGGACGCCGTATGGAGAGACTTAGTGTGACACTCATGAACGAAGCTATGGCCCATGCTATTATTGATGATAGTGAAGAATCTACCCATCACTTTACATATAGTGTCCAATCAGAGAAAGATATATGGTGGTTAGGTGCTATTGAAGTACCTAAAGAATCCAATGATGTTCTTACATGGATTTTCAATAGGATCCCATGGATCACAGAGGTGATAACTTCTCAAATTCATGGTGCCAAAATCAATGTAGAAAGCCTTGGTGATTTTGAAGTAGAGTGGCACTTAGGTGGAGACTTAAAGACTATCAAATGCATGTTAGGGTGCAAACAAGGTGCATCTACTCTCTATCCTTGTCCATATTGTACACGAGGTTATAAACAAACAAAGAGAAAACAAAACAACATAGATGATTTAGTTGATGACACAGATGCAACTCCATCTGTTGAATGGGATACACCTTTAATGAGGTGTCCCATGTTAGGTACACCTAATCGTGACATGTCAGATAAGGATTGGAATCCCATTATTCCATTCCCTTTAGTCAATGTCCACTTTTGCACCTTGCATGCCTTCATGAGAATTTTTGATAGACTATTGAAGCTCCATATAGAATACGCATTTGCCATGAAGCCAGTTGATAAATCTATTCAAGCTATAAAGAAATTGGAGGAACTTCTTAATTCAATTGGTTGTCATGGTGGAAATGTAACCCTAGTTGTTAAGAAAGTTGGAGAATCTCAAGATAGCTTGCAACAAGTGTCAATGACAGGGAATAAAGCAAGACATTTTTTTAGAAGAGGTACTAGCACTCAAAATAATGAACGTTATGAGCTGTGGAAAGACCTATGCATGATCACAACAGACAATGACTCTCAAGTTGATCTTTGTAATAAGAGAAAGAAAGTTTGGTCCCAGGTAAGTTACGAGATTCCTTTCTCTCTCTAGAGGCAAAACCTGAACATAGGGGAATCCTGTCCCCTCATCCCCCTTCAGCCTAGTGATTTATAGGCTATAGACTGTGTCCACCACCCTCCTCTCATTGGTCCATCACTAATCACTCCTTAATCCAAAAGGCCCATGCAGGGTTCATTTTTTTCCCTACTGAGTAGACCCAATAGGACATGGCTGAAAATATGGTCGTGGTGGAGTCACAAAGCTAGGAGACATACCTCCTACGGGAGTAGCACCACCCGCAGGAGTGACACCGGAAGGAGTGACACTAGCGGGAGTGAGGCTAGCATGAGTGAGGCCGGAAAGAGTAAGGCCGACAAGAGTGAGGCCGGGATGAGTGCTACCTCCAGCGATCCAATACTGTGATGCAACAACCATATATGCGGGAGGAACCTGAGAGATGAACTCCAAAAACTCCTCCTCTGTCATGGAATGTGGAATGACTGGAGGATTGTCTCCCATTGTGCTCTGTAATAAAAGAACTCAAGAAATCAACATGCGATAATAAAAGTAATATAGAGAATAAACAAAAAAAACAAAAATTGGTACGTACAAGTGTTTTATTCAAAAGTCCTCTAGTCTAGCATCCTCTTGAAGATCCGATGCACCTAGAATATCTATCTCCATATTGATGGCTTCTTAATCGCTTGCTATGCTGGTTTCTTCCTGATCATCGTCTATTGATTCGTCTTCTCGAACAATGACCTCTTCTTCAATGAACTCTTCTTCTCGAACAATGATCTCTTCCTTCTCGACTATCGAATGAATCTCTGAGTCCACTAGAGATGGACTTTCTTCTACATCTATGTTCTCAAAAAATTGTGTACTACATGGAGCAACTTGTAAAACAAATAGCCACTCTGGTTCTTTTGAATCTGGTATAAAAACAACTTGCTCACAGTGTTCGGGAAGTACAAATGTATCCCGTTCATCTGTCCATAATCTTGTGGAGTCGACTTGAAGCAAACCGCTTTTATCCGATCTCACTATTGCGTGTCTTCGAGAGGTGACTACTTTGAATCATTTCACATAAAAAACAAAGTAATCAAACTTTTTGAAAGATACTTTCAAGATGTCTTGAATCACACCATAATAATCTAGCTCGCCTTCTAGAGCATTATCATCTCTTGCACTCGCTCTACTTTTTTGTAGAAAATTCACCATCACTCCACTATCAAAAGTAGACCTATTTTGATCGATTCGTGCGACTCGAAAGTGTCATCCATGAGACCATAGTGCACCGTATTTAATATACTCCAAATCACATCCTTTTGCGAGTTCTTCCTCTTCTTGAGAGATATCTTCACCCGCTGCCTTTGCTTGTGAAACTGCTATATCTAGCCATCTGCTCGTTGGAAAAGGTGGAAGAGGTCAAAGACTTTTTGGAAGAGGCAAAAATCGAGTGGAACGATTTCTTCGAAACTGAGCTCTTTCCTTTGCGTTAGTTTCCTTAACAAGCTCATATCTTTCTAACCACTTCTGCATAGGCTCAGAGTTAACTATGCAAAACTTCATTGCCTTCGCTCTGAAAGCTGCATCCATTTTTCTCTGCAATCCTTTACCTTGTGGTTCATTGCCTACGAGATGAACATCTTCATCATCACTCCATAAGCGAGGCATTTCGGGATCCGACATACGTAGAAACTCAGTTATGAGTACAAGAGATTCTTGTACAAGCCATCCCTCTGCCATGCTGCCCTCTGGACGTGCTCTCTGTCGAGCGAATCCTTTTAATGTCTTCATAAAGCGCTCTAAGAAGAACATTCATCGACTATGTACAGTTCTTGCTATTGCAACTTCATCTATCACATGAACTAGTAAATGAAGTTGAATAGTGAGAATACTTGTGGGAAAGTATTTCTCTACCATACAAACAGCCTCGATAGCATTGAGTTTCACACTCTCTATGCTATCTCTATTTATCTCTTTAGAAGATATCCACCGTACTAAAGAACTAATTTTATAAATGGTTCTTCATACATCCTCTAAAAGACAATCTTTTAGAGCTACAGGGAGCACAAACTATAAAAACTTGTGCCAATCATGAGACTTGACTCCTGCAAGATCGTCGTTTCGTGTGAAAGTAGTCTTTAGACACCTCATGCATCTAGTAGGTGTTCGAATCTCTGAAATTGTTTTCTTCCATCCTGCGAAGCACCCAAAGAGCTCTTGGTAACGATATTGTTCTGTTGGTCTTAGTAATTGCCCACAACTCTCGCATACGACCTCGCTCTTCTAAGTCCTCCCTTTGTGCTTTTCTTTCTTTCTTTCCGATCAAAGTTTTCCAAAGAATCTCTCCCACATTCTTAAAATATGCATCGGGTCCACCAAATGATTGATCAACAATTCACTCCAATAAGGGAGTTCATGAAAGATGTACAACCGTTTTATGCCAGCAACTGGATTTTCTGAATCCCATAGTTGTTTCCAATCGCTAGCTTTCATTTGGTGTTACGATTGTCGACCAATTTGTCCTTCACGTAAAACATGTCCATCAGGCAAATATCTATGATGTCCTTCATAGACAGTTTTACGTAGTGCTTTGGAATAGCATGCTTCGAGTCGTGGTCCGCATAAAGGACAAGCATGGTAACCCGAAATCGATAAACCTGAACATTCACCATAACCAGGCCAATCATGCATTGTCCACATAAGTATGCCTTGCACTCGCACGTCTTGTCTTCTTATAGGTTGAGACATGTCACACACAGTAATCCCATCCCAAAATGCGCAGTTCTTCCACAAGTGGTGCAAGATATACATCCATGTTTTTTATCTTATACTTACCTGGTACAATAAGAGCTAATAATAAATGACCTTTCTTTGTGGCCAACCATGGTGGAATATTATAATTGACCAAACATACACGCCATGTGCTCCATGAAGAACTGCGTAATCCAAATCGATTCACTCCATCCATAGCTAGGCCTAGACGTATGGACCGAGGCTCACTAGCAAACTCTGGCCACTTACTATCTATGTGCTTCCAAGCATAAAAGTCAGCAGGCACTCGCATTACATTATCTGTAGAGCTGCTCTTTGTATGCCATGACATTAACTCAGCTATAGATTTGCATCTAAACATGTTCTTAATTCGTGGAATGATAGGAAAGTGGAGAAGAACCTTTGTGGGGATTGCTTCACCTACAACATCTTCTCTAAATCTATTTGCTCCACACTTTGGACATACGTGGAGATGCTCATACTCATTCCGAAAGAGAATGCAATCATTTGGACAAGCATGAATTTTAGTATAATCCATTCTAATAGACTGTGAAAGTTTTTTCGCATCTCCACGTGTTGGAGGCATGTCATTGCCCTCTGGAAAAAATTGATCTTTAAGAAGCCTGCAATAAGCAATTAAAATGTTATTAGTAAATAAAGTTATTGTGATACAACAATGAAAGCGAATTTGTTCTCCACTTACCTGAACAATTCAGTGACACTACTATCTGACCATCCATAAATGGATTGCAGATTGAGCATCACGAGTGATGCACATAGTACAAATATCTTTGCTCCATTGTAAAGTGGTAAACGAGCTAGTCTTCGCATGTTTTCATATCTTCATCAACTTCTGATCATGGAATTTCTGTTGTGTCCATGAAACTCTCGACAACTTCTCCACCATCATGATCTTCGTCCATCTCATAAAATGCTTCAAGCATCTCTTCCATGTGTTCATTTTGTGTAATATTATTAGTACTTGCTTGTACGTCTAATTCCTTTTTTGCTCTCTTTTGTCCACGAGAGGTTATCGGTGCAATGTCGTTTGGGTCCATCTACTCACCTGGGGGACCATGCGAATGATAACGTAGGTTTTCCAGTCGACTCCTATCAAAGGATCCATACTCTCTAACATGTGCAGTACAAATCCGTCCTTTTCAATAAATTTGATACTTGCACTGTGTGCAAGGACATGCCGTTCTCTCTTCAGGATCCAAAGAAGCCATCTGCTACAATATGGACATTTTAGAACATTTGCTTTTTTATTAAACATAAAAATCATACTCTTAAAGACTTAAACCCTAATCTATATAACTATCCTATTTTACCTATATATTCGGATTTTTTCTTAATTGAGTTATATGTATGCCTAAACCCTAAAACCCTAATTTTAAAGATCTAGCCCTAAATTATGTATATTTCTATACACATGTGTATATACATGTATATATGTGTACTCCAGAGTGTGTATATATGTTATGTATGTGTTAAAACCCTAAAACCCTAATCAAAATGACCTAGACCTAAAACATGTATATATATGTATGCATGTGTATATATATGTGTATATGTATATATATGTGAATATAGATAGGTGTATCAGTATGTGTATATATATTCACTCTATTTAAAATGATTAAAATTAAACCTATTTTTATATATTTAATCATATATATTTCATTTTTTTATTTAAAACACTAGTTCTTATCATATTTTATTATCTATATAATTATCCTACTTTATATATATATATTATTTATATATTCAAATTTTTCTCTTAATTAATCCTAATTTTATATATTTTATTATATATATTTAATTACATTATTTAAAACACTAGTTCCTTTTATATTTATTTATGTATATAATTATCTTATATATATATATATATATATATATATATATATATATATATATATATATATATATATATATATATATATATATATATATATATATATATATATATATATATTTATTTATTTCTATATTCAGATTTTTTCCTTATGTAATCCTATTTTTATATATTTAATTATATATATTTGATTAAATTATTTAAAAAAGTAATTCTTTTATATTTATTTATGTATATAATTATCTTATTTTATATATATATTTATTTATATATTCAGATTTTTTCCTTACGTAATCCTATTTTTATATATTTAATTATATATATTTAATTATATATATTTAATTATATATATTTAATTAAATTATTTAAAACACTAATTCTTTTTATATTTATTTATGTATATAATTATCTTATTTTATATATATATTTATTTATATATTCCGAGTTTTTCCTTATGTGATCCTAATTTTATATATTTAATTAAAACCCTAATCTCAAAGATCTAGACCTAAAATATGTATATTTTTTGTATGCATGTGTATCTACATGTATATATATATTATATGTGTATGTGTATGTGTGTATATATGTTATGTAGGTGTTTAAACCCTAAAACCCTAATCTTAAAGATTTAGACCTAAACTATGTATATTTCTGTATGCATGTGTATCTACATGTATGTATGTATGTATTATATGTATATGTGTGTTTGTGTATATATGTTATGTAGGTACTAAAACCCTAAAACCCTCATCAGAAAGACTTAGACTTAAATCTCAAATACTAAAACCTAAATACTTAAACACTTATAACAATTTCTTCCCCTAATCCTAAAACCCTAATCATATTTTATATATATATTTATTTATATATTGAGATTTTTTTTCTTATTTTTCTATATATTTTTTCTTAATATAAATATAATTGAGTTATATGTATGCGTAAACCCTAAAGCCCTAATCTTAAAGATCTAGACCTAAAATATGTAGATTTTTTTATGCATGTGTATCTACACACACACACACACACACACACACACACACACACACACACACACACACACATATATATATATATATATATATATATATATATATATATATATATATATATATATATATATATATATATATATATATATATATATATATATATATATATATATATATATATATATATATATATATATATATATATATATGTATTATATGTGTATGTGTATGTGTGTATATATGTTATGTAGGTGTTGAAACCCTAAAACCCTAATCTTAAAGATTTAAACCTAAAATATATATATTTTTGTATGCATGTGTATCTACATGTATGTATGTATTATATGTATATGTGTGTTTGTGTATATATGTTATGTAGGTATTAAAACCCTAAAACCCTAATCTTAAAGATTTAAACCTGAAATATGTATATTTTTGTATGCATGTGTATCTACATGTATGTATGTATTATATGTTGTGTATATATGCTATGTAGGTATTAAAACCCTAAAACCCTAATTAGAAAGACTTAGACTTAAATCTGAAATACTAAAACCTAAATATTTAAACACCTATTAAAATCTAAACCCCTAATCTTAAAACCCTTATCATATTATATATATATATTTATTTATATATTCAGATTTTTTTCTTATTTTTCTCTATGTTTTTTCTTAATATAAATATAATCGAGTTATATGTATGCCTAAACCCTAAAACCCTAATCTTGAATATCTAGACCTAAAATATGTATATTTCTGTATACATGTGTATATACATACATACATACATACATACATATATATATATATATATATATATATATATATATATATATATATATATATATATATATATATATATATATATATATATATATATATATTATATGTGTATGTGTATGTATGTGTAAATAGCCTAAAAACCCTAATCCTATTTTTATATATTTGATGTAAAAAAAAAACTTCAAAATAAAAAATTTATATATTTAATTAAAACACTAGCTTATGTGTGTGTATATATGTGCATGTGTGTATGTATGTGTGTGTGAATGTATGCATGTGTGTATATTTGTATGTGGGTCTATGTATGCGTGTGTGAGTATATGAGTACGTATGTACATATGTGTGTGTATGTATGCATGTGTGTACATGTGCGTGTATGTATACATGCATGTGTGTATATGTGTGTATGTATGCATGTGTGTATATATGTGTGTGTATGTATGCATGTGTACATGTGTGTGTATATGTATGCATGTGTGTACATGTGTGTGTATGTGTATGTGTGTGTATGTATGCATGCATGTGTGTGTATGTGTATGTGTGTGTATGTATGCATGCATGTGTGTATATGTGTGTATGTATGTGTGTATACATATGTGTATATGTGTGTGTGTATGTATGTGTGTATGCATGTGTGTGTGTATGTATGCATGTGTGTATGTATGCATGTGTGTATGTATGTGTGTTTATGTATGCATGCATGTGTGTATATGTGTGTATATATGTGTGTGTGTGTATGTATGTGTGTATATATGTGTGTGTATGTGTATGTATGCATGTGTATATATGTGTGTGTATGTATGTGTGTATGCATGTGTGTGTATATATGCATGTGTGTAAATTTGTATGTGTGTGTATGCATGCATGTGTGTATATGTGTGTGTATGTAAGCATGCATGTGTGTATAGGTGTGTGTATGTAAGCATGCATGTTTGTACATGTATGTGTGTATGTATGCATGTGTAAATGTGTGTATGTGTGTGTGTGTATGTATGCTCTATTTTCCTATCTCTATCTTGATCTTTTCTTTCATTATTCTTTATCTCTCACTCTCTCTCTCACTCTCTCTCTCTCTCTTTCTCTCTCTCTCTCTCTCTCTCTCTCTCTCCCTCCCCTCTCTCTCTCTCTCTCTCTCCTCTCTTTCTCTCTCTCCTTCTCTCTCTATCAATAGAGAATAAAACAATCACTTACAAGTATGTCCCTCTTTTGGATCGTTGTCGTCAAAGCGAAATGTATGTCGCCTATCATCCAATTCCAAACAATCAACACCAAAGAACTTCTGCAAAATCAAAGAAAAGAGAAATTATAAAACCTAAAACATAGAGAAACACAAATGCTATCAGTACGCGCAACACTTACCAAGATGTGAGATCTAAGCCGAGAGAGAGTGTGTGTGTGTGTAGAGAGAGAGATATGTGTGTGTGTGTGCACAAGATAATGCAGGTCGCAATTCGGTTTGCGTGCACAAGTTTGACAGAAGACCAACAGTACTCAAACACGTGCAAAAATGTGAAGTTTTTCTCTCGGGTTCGCGGTATTTTTAAAAGTCGGCCTCGGTATATGCGTCAGTATGGGTGTCGGTATGCACGTCGGCAACTTCTAGTAAATTATTGATGGTTAATACCAACGCTTATACCGACGCATATACCGACACATATACTGAGGGTTGCGGGCCACATCGACGATCCGTTTAAAACGGTCATACCGACGGTCACTTGACCGTGGTATCTCTAAGTGACATTTTCCAATGCCCATACTGACGCCGAGCGTGACCATCGATATATGCAGCGTCGGTATGCCCCTCATATGTTGTAGTGATTTTTGGTCCTCATTAGTCCTTACCAGTAAAAAATGAATGATCCAACACCTAACATGAAAGCTACAAGGCTACTCGAAGTGACAAAAGTCGATTCCAATGTCAAATGACAAAAATACTAGACCCGAGAGTGCATGCCTAGTGTCAGCTGAAGCACTGCAGAGGGGTTTTGATTGGGTAGAACCTCTCTAAATCAAGTGTTACTGAACAAAGCTTAGAAGTGTAATTCATAAATGAGAAAATCTTTTGAATTGGATGCCAGAGCTCAAAGCTATGGATTGGAGAAGACGGCTATGTCAAGGCAGGGAAGTCAATAAGCATTTCTTCATGAAGAGAATACTTTAGAAGCTTGGAGATGGATACTTGGAAGGGATTTCACCTAATGCAATGGCCCTTATCCCACATCCACAACCCATACTACATATATATACCCCTCGTCAACTTTAAACTTGCTCATAGGTTTAAAAGTTTTCCCTCCAAAATCAAGTAGAAGCTTAAAATTTTAGATGGATACTTGGAAGGGATTTCACCTAATGCAATGGCCCTTATCCCACATCCACAACCCATACTACATATATATACCCCTCGTCAACTTTAAACTTGCTCATAGGTTTAAAAGTTTTCCCTCCAAAATCAAGTAGAAGCTTAAAATTTTAGAGCTAATTACCTTCCTCAAGATGGGCTTCTCAACTAGGCTCATGAATGGTTGTCCAAGAGGTTTTTTATCCCATATGCAGGTGTAGAGCACAGATTTTTGGGTATAAAAAGAGGAGCCTCAAAGAAAGCTTGACATCCTTGAGTGGAGAAGGAGGTAAGGAGCTCGTACAAGCTCCTGGCTGAGCTACACTGACCTTTGATGCTCGTGGGCCATTCGGTGCTATCCTTCACTCATGGGCCCTTAGTGAGGTTGTGTGGCTATGTGGAACTTACTCCTCTGATAACAAATGTTCGATTAATGAGGATCTTGCCTTCTTTTGCAGATGATGATACGGGAATTAATGTAAGTGATGATGAACTGTCGACGACAAAACCATAGAGAAACTCTCAAAAAACTAACTGCCTAGCTGCGTACTCATTCCTTATGATCTCAATCTCTTTCCATGGGTGCCACATGGCACTCATGTGTGAGGTCAAGGCTTTCCAAGGCTTATGACTAAGGTGGCAACCAAGGCATAGACCTTGGAATACCTTTTCATCCAAGTCACCAAAGTCATCGTTGGCACCTTTGGATGTGCGCGAGGGAGGATCCCAACGATCAAGGAAGAGGGAGGTTTCAAATACTCCTCGAGAGGTCACCCATCCCAGTATTATCCCCTCGGAGCTCATTGAACTGTGGAAATATCTTGCCACTAAGCTACACTCTTGTGGTGCTTGAAGAAAGGGAAATACTAAGGTTCATATTATCTTCAACAAGTTTTAGGCCCTCAAAGCTTCATTCTTTGCTTTCAAAGCCCATTTTTGAAGCATTTTTTGAGTGCTTTTTGAAGCCATCTTGGAGTACTTTCGTGCATAGTTATCTTCACAGAGACCCAAGAACATCAACAAGAGTGTTCTTTGTACTTCTTTGATAATGGATGTACACCTTTTGGTGTTGTGTTTTCAACCACACTAGTTAATCTACTGGTTTCTTGAAAGGCTTTAGTTGTGGTGGGAGCAACCAATGCAAGTCTATGCAGGTTTTTGAGGCTAAAGAACGGAGTTAAGAGACACTTATAGGTGTTGGCCAATGCTTGGGTAGTGAATTCAACTTTTTAATGCCATTTTACTACATATATTTAGCACATATGCACTTTGTACGCTTCTGTGGATCTTGCTTATGTACATCCATGTGATCATTGATATAGCGGTTATGTTTTTGCATAAAGCCTTTTAAATTTGATAAAGAGGGTCGTGGTGTGGTTTCCTTAACTAGGAGACACCCAGATGTCAAGGTCTCTTTAGTGATGCACGCGGAAGACTTACCCAACCTCGCCATAGGAGATCTATGATAGTTGTTCATAGGTGCTCGATAAGCCTAGTTGGATTCTTTTGGGTAAATGATTATATGCAGTGAAGTCAGTGATTCACTATGCACGTAAACATGTCAGTACTTGCAATTTTATGAGATTTTGACAGTCATCATATGCTCATTTACAGAGGATACTCTGGCAATTTTTTTCTAGATTTTGGGTTTTGTCAACTACATAGTGGTCGATTTACTCCTTGATACACTTATCGGTGTGAGCACATTTATTCTCACATAATCCTTTTGGTTGTTCATTATTGTTGATTAATTAATTTTTCTAGGAAGACTATTAAATTCTCTTCCAGAATCTAACACTTGGTCATCCTTCTTTGAGTTCTAGTGGTGTTTGGACTCTTCTAGCTCTATTATCATTCTATTCAACTCTCTACCATCATGGCATCAGAGATCTTAGGCAGGTTTGGTGGATTAGGATCTAGTGCCAATGTTCTGAGGAGGAGCTATAACTTGCAGCGCCAAGACCATTTTGAGATCCAAAAATTTGTCTATGGAAAAATCAAATTAAAGACATGCTGATTCAAAGGAGGCAATGGAAGCCAATAAATGGAATCTCAAAGAAGCCTGTGGACATGGATGAAGGTGATTGGGATGAGTTAGATGAAATGGTCAGGTCTACTATTTGATTGCACCTAGCAGATAATGTTTACTTTACAATATTAGATTGTGAAAGTGTAGAGGAGCTTTGGAAGAAGTTATGCAATATATATGAAAAAGAGATGGCATCAAAGATTGTATCTGATGAGAAAATTATATGAACTTCGCATGAAGGACACAAATAGTGTTTCTACTCTTCCAAATGCGTTTGATGCTATATTCTCCCAATTATAGGCTCAAAAAATGGATATGGATAATGAAATGAAAGTATTCTTTCACCTTGTTATCATCGTGTGATATGTTTTGCATAGCTACTAGCAATAGTGCACCTGGTGGTAAACGGGTCTATGATGATATGTGTGGAGCACTCTTGAGTGAGGAGATTTATAGAAAATCTATATTCGGCGCTCAGAGTGGAAATGCATATAATGTTCATGATTCTTACCAAGGAAAGAATCAACAACGTGGTAGGATCAAAAACAAGTAAAAGAAGTAAATCAAGGAAGAGGGATATCAAATGCCATTATTGTCATAAGAAAGGAAACATGAAGAAAGATTGTTATGCATTAAAGAATGCTAAAGGTAAAGGACAGAATGTTGATGTGCATGTTTAACAACTACCTGCGCCATCTACTTCAACTGTGAAGATTGAAGAAATTAATGCTATTTTTGATGATGCACATTGTTAACACTCGATAGCACTATGCCAACTGAGGCTCTTAGGTTTGATTCTCTTTCCCACACATGACTGCTAGATTCTAGTGCTTCTTTGTAGGTGACATCACACAAAGAATGGTTCTCTAATTATGTAGCAAAGTCTCTTGGTATCGTGAGACTTGGTGGCTCTTATCAGTGTGATGTTGTGGGGATTAGAGATGTGGTTGTGTAGTTCATTGATGGCTCAAAATTTACTATGCATAATGTATGCCATGTACCTCAATTATCATGTAGTTTAATGTCAGTTGGTCAACTTGATGACCTTGGATACAAGGTGGCCTTCTATGCTCAGTCCTTTTGCATATCAAAGGGCAATATGACTATTGCAAAAGGAAGCAAAGTTAGCACACCTTATCCTTTATTTGTATCACTTTACTTGTTAGCCATTACTCAATAGCCTTTGGCTTGTATTTGGCATGGCTATTCAGCCATATATTATGTAGTGGAATGGAAAATCTTTCTCCTCCTTGCTACTTACCTATGTTATCTTTCTATGATTTTTCATCTTGTGAGCATTGTCAATATGCCAAGCAAACTAGGAATCTGAACAAGATGCACATTGAATCTTCAATTCAGCCTTTAGATCTTGTTCATGCAAATGTGTGTGGTCCCATGCCCACAATGTCATTAGGGTTCTCTTTATTTTTTCACGTTCATAGATGATGCTACTAGAAATGTCAGGTATATCCTATCAAAGCAAAGGATGGGGTATTCTCTACTTTCAAAAAATGGCTTGCTTCAATTGAGAGTGCAAAAGGAACTAAGCTTAAGGCTTTAAATTCAGATAATGGGGGTGAGTATACCTCATATGCATTCAGCCTTTTCTGTTAGTCTAGAGGAATTCGTAGAGAGCTTACAACTCCTTATACCCCTAGTACAGAATGGTGTAGCTGAAAGGATGAATAGAACTATTCACGATATAGTAGTTTCTATGATGCATCATGCAAACCTTTCACAAGGCTTTTGGCTAAAAGCAGTATTGACTGTAGTTCATATGATTGACCTTTCACCTAGTATTGCCAAAGGTCTAAAATGGCACAAGAGTTATGTACATGGAAGTCACCATATTATGCTCATCTTCGAGTTTTTGGGTATGAAGCATATGTTCATATACCCAAGAATCTTGGAAAAAAGTTAGATCATAAGTAAACGAAATGCATTTTTCTTGGATATGGTCAAGAAGGGGAATTTGGATATCGCTTACGAGATCTTGAAACACGATCAATGATCAGAAGAAGTCATATCATTTTCAACAAGTCTAAGATGCATAAGCAACCCATTAAGGAGGTAGAAGTGAGAAGAGTGGTGTTTGAGGATACTAGTCCTCCAATTAGCATGCATAAAATGTTGCACATAGGGATGTTCAAGAGAATGTCCAATCATATCACTTTGCAAATGTTCCTGTTCAGCAATCATTGAGACATTCTACATGTGCTCTCTTCAACAACTACTCCCACCTTCATTTGAATTAAAAATAAAATTGTAGAAGTTGTGGAGCATTTCAAGATGCTATAAAAAGACTTCAAATCTCTTGTACATTATATGGAAGCAATATACATACACTTTTGGCCATCATTGTCCTACTCCTTCATTTCTTTGCATCATCTTCTTCAATAACAATGAACTTGCAGAGGCTATTGCTCTCTCTATAGAGCTCCAAATTGGATGAGTATGCATTCATTGGAAAGATATGAGTGTTTAGTTTATGTGTATAAGTTTTTAAACCATTTTGTTTAGTAGAGTTGGCAGAATTATAGTTTTTTTTGGCTTAGGATCTATCTCTATGCAGCCCTGAAAAATAGGAGGTACCACTGTCCAATGACAAGTTCATTTCAAAAGTATGTGTTCCTTATTACTTGTAATCTTGTGCATTCTATACACTCAACCTAATGTTATGATTCCTCTAAACATATTTGTTTCAATTGTAATCATGCTAACACTTTTGTGTTAACACTTTCTCCTTGATGTTCCAAAGTACATAATGGATTTTATTTCACTTATCACATGCCTAAAAGATCTATTCGAGTCTCCATAAGCTCAAGGGCTAGGAGAAAAGCTATATGGTTGGACCAAACTTTGTCACTTTGCAACTCACTTTTCTACCTCCTACAAGCTTCTGGAGTTCTTTCAGTGGTATCAGAGATAGATCAAGATGGGTGACGGTTTTGCCTCAATGATTGAGAAGCTTGATACACATAGCTATGCAACTTGGCAAATGAGAATGGAGGCATATTTTCAAGGTAGAAATCTTGATGGAATTGTAGCAAGTGTGAAGCTATGCCTACTCAAAGATCCAAAGTAGAACCTACACAAGAGAAGACAAATAAGCTCACACTCTTTTGTGTGCAAGGGATGCTTAAGCAATGACAATCTTTCACGACAACCCATGATCTCATCATGGATGTGCAAATTCCAGACCTCATTATCTTTCTTGGACAACTCTTCAATCAAGAGGCCAAAAATAGCATAAAGGAAGGTAACTCCTATCATGGTAATTCAACTAGTGCTCTATATAGACATAAGAAGGACAAGCAACTGAAAGGCAAGAAGAAAGAAGAAGATGAAGATGAGACTTCCCAAGCCAACTTTGCAGGCAAGAGTAAGTGGAAAGGAAAGAAGAAAGGACCAAAGCATGACGAGGCCAAAGGCAATAATATTCAACCTTGTGCCATCTGTGATAAGAACAATCACACCACTCAAAATTGTTGGTTCCCAGAAAGGCAGTGGAGGAGGTGGATATGGCAGCAATAGAGGCAGAGGTGGACACAACTTCAACAATAAACATAGAGTCCATAACAAAAGGGAATACAACAATTATTTTGAAGATAAAAAAAAAAAGAAAACTCACTGCTCTTGATGAATTTAAGCCAAAAGTAAGGTAAAGAAGATGATCATTTATTCTACATAGATTTAGGATGTTCAAATCATGTTTTAGGAAACATAGCTCTCTTATCTAATTTGGAAAGTCCAAAGCATAGACATGAAGTTCAAATAGGGGATGACATAAAGCATAGTGTGGGGAAGATTGGTAATGTCAAAGCTTCCAATGGGAAGACAAATATTTTGAGCAAGGTACTCCATGTTCTCGCTATTACAAAAAACCTAATAAGTGTAGGCCAAATAGTTAAAAAAGGCTTGCAAGTTAGGTTCACCCAACATGGAGCTTTTGTGGAAGATCCATGCCAAGGCTTCAAGAAGATAGCCAAAGGTGAGAAACATGGTAGGCTCTTTACTATTGCAGTAGGAGAAACCAAAGACATAGATCTATTCAACTTTGGGTCTCAAACCCTAAGTGAGCTTGAAGTGTGGCATAGGAGGCTATCCCATGTCAATGAAAGAACCTTAAAGGATATATGAAGGGATCAAAGTGTTCTTAGATTGCCAAATATATCAAAGCAAAACATGATCAATAGAAGTGATGCACGTTAGATTGGGAAGGCACAAAGAAAACCATTCAACCACAAAGGCTACTGCCACAACAACTTATTGCACCTAGTACATATAGATGTATGGCGGCCTAGACAAGAACCTTCATTGGCAAGATCAAGGTATTATGTCTCATTTATCGATGACCATAGTAAACGACCTACACAAGAGGAGAAAAATAAGCTCACACTTTGGTGTGCAAGGGATGCTCAAGGAAGGTCATACATACTAAACTCTATCCATGGCAAGGCTTCAAGAAGATAGTCAGAGGTGAGAAGCATGGTAGGATCTTTACTTTTGAAGTAGGAGAAACCAGGAACATATCTCTATTCAACTTTGGGTGTCAAACCTTAAGTGAGCTTGAAGTGTGGCATAAGAGACTTGCTCATGTGAATGAAAGAACCTTGATAGATGATCAAGATAAGGATCCACTAATAGAAATACACTTTCAAATTTGGGTGTACTATCTCTCATTCAAAATACTCGAATATTTTGTTTCAAGAAAAGTTGGATGACTAATATAAGTCCACCTAAGTCTCCACAAAATGCGAAGATAGTAATTTCTCCTCATTTGTTTGAGCATGTTTTGGGAGGGACTCAATGGAACCACTTTGCTAAGTATAAATCATGGTGCATGGGGGAATATTCCACATATTATACCTACACACATTTTCAAGGATGAAAATGTTAAAGGACGGAAGAATGTTGTATAATTCATGCGTTTAGAAGGTTAAATAAATGGATTAGAAAGGTTAGATATGATGCACATTACGTTGATCTAGACCTTTAATTGCCCTTGGAACATGCCTTGAATGTGTGGGTGAAAACATTGGTTTTAATGCTTGGGGTATTTATTCATACGAGCTCCTATTTGAATGGTTGAAACCCTAGGCCTGGTTTATCATAAGGTGTGGGAACCTTAGTCTTGGGGAAGCTCTCTAGGAGACACCTTGTGTGTACATGAGAGAAGAATCTTTTTTTGATTTAGAAGACATGTGATAGACCTTGGCAGATTAGAAGACATTTGATCACCCTTGGGAAAGTGTCCACATGAGGGCCACTTCACTGGAGACTTTGGCAAACCCAATGACATGCACACCCTTAGCCTAGAGGCATATATATGGGTGGAGTTGGATGGGTGAATATGTGCTCTCTCTTAGGAGTGTGCTCTTGGTAGGATATGTTGATTTTACAACACCCCGAAGCTCTCAACAAGTGAAAATGACTAATCTCCCCTCCAAACAACCTCTCTCAACTTTTGGTGTCTACTTCAATATGTAATTGAGGTGATTCATCTTTCAAGTTCTATTTGATTCAAAATCAATAATGTCTAACATTTTGATCAGAGCTATCTAGTTCCTACACATAGAAATCTGGGAGCTATCTATGGCTATTGCAAGTCTAGTGAAAATACTAGACCAAGCAAGGGGCTTCCTAAGAAAGGGGTCTACTATCTAATTTCAAATATAAGGGAGCTTACACACGTGAGGGATCATACATTCAAAGTGCATTGTATGTGTATATCAACTTGAAACAATTCCCTAGATGATAGGGAGATCTTCTCCTAGACTATAGGCTTTATCACATCTAAGTGTGATAGGTGAAATTTTGATGTTATGAAGAGGCACTCAAACTCAAATTCAAACATGAGGTCTTGTAATTAGATCCTTTCTTCTTATTGTTCCAAGTGGCACTCATCCACTGTATCCATAAATTTACTAAGGTTCAAACTTGCTTTTCAAAACTCCCCTTTAAGATTGGACTTTCAAATCTTCATCCTAGCTCCAACAACCCAAAGCCTCTTTACAATTTTGATTGGGTCTAATGCTTTGGTGAAAATGTCATCACTTTGTCCCTGATGTAGTGATAATGCATCTCTATGTGCTCTCTCCTAGCATGGGACATATGGTTCACTACACATGTTATCACACATGATTGGGAATTGATTGACCTACAAGCTTAGCTCAACCATGAGCTTCGTAAGCCACATAAGCTCACTTTTCACTTGTGCTAAAGTCCTATTTTCAGCTTCTCTAGAGAATAGTGGAGTTGTAGGTTACTTCTTTACCATCCATGGTATGGATGTCTTGCTAAGTATCATTGCATATCATATAGCTTCAATTAATGTACCCTTAGGATAACTAATAACTCTTTTGGTTGCAACTAGATTTGTAACCCTAGGTGTGTTTATGAAATTTGACAGCACACAAACTCTATATGCTAGCTTAGGCCTTGTCATCGTGGCATAATTTAATGAGCGCACTATAGACCTATACAAAAGTGGATCTTGAACTTCATTACCTTACATTGAAGTCAGGTCTATGTTCACTTCCATTGGGTTGATCAGTGGTTTGCACCTTATGAGTGTATATGTCTTTCATATATCGAAGATGTACTTTCTGCGTAGATAGATTTGAAGCACACAAATGTAAAATCTCATTAAATTTGACATCCCTTGATATACTTATTCCTTTGTTATGTGGTTATAACATTTATAACCCTTTGCTTACCTACATACCCTATCAAGAGACATCTTCATTTTCATGCATAGATGGAATCGAAGCATACCAAGGTCAAAGCTCATTAAATCTGACATTCTTTGATACCTTTACTCTTTTTTTCTAAGATTTAATATCTATAATCCTTTGCTCACGTCTATATGCTGTCAAGATACATCTCTTTAATTTTTCATCAAGTTTTTCCCTTAATTCACCTGGAACCAATACATAACATGTACATCCAAAGAATATCAAGTGTGATACATCTAACTTCCTATTATACAAAGCTTCATAGGATGTGGTAGCATGTATACTTGTTACAAGAGCTCTAATAATGATGTATATTTCACTGCTGTTGAGTCACTCCAATAGTAATTTTGCATGACCATCTCCTTTGTCATTGCTCTAGCACATTCTACAATGAAGATATTCTTCCTTTGTGCCACACCATTCTTTCTATGGTATGTAGTTCGATGTGATTTTTCTCTCCATGAAATTTGTCTCTAAGACATCACAGAACTCATGGTTGAAGTATAATCCACGTCCATCTGACCTTAGGTACATGATATGGATACCTCATTCCTTTTCTACATTAGTTTTGAGCTTCATGAAATAATAAGAGACATCTGATTTATGCATCCTACAATAAATCCAACTCATCCTTCTGTAATCATCAAGGAAAGTTACAAAGTACTTATTGTTGGAACATCAAGCTTACACTATGCTTTAGGTGGTTTTGATCTACATCAAAAAGTTATCGTTTGGATTACGTCAAAAGAATATCCATTGAAGAGTTGTTTTACTTAAGCTCATTTATTATGTTTTTTTAAAAACAATTTATGGATCATTTATCATTGTAAAAGCCTAGAGATTTACACATGTAAAAATAGAAAAAGAGAGCTAATCTTCCACGAATTTGGGGTTGTTGAGTTGAAATCAATGAGTCAATCAATCACCTAAAAGTAGATGAAACTAGATCTTCACTTTCCTAGATTGTAGGAAAGTGCAATGATTCCCTCTAGCAACTAATTGTGCCTTCATTTTAATTTGAAATCTTGTTTTAGAAGTCATGGAACACTTCAAGAGTCCATATAAAGACGTAGAATCAATTGTACATTACATGGAAGAAATATACATGCACTTGTGGCCATCATTGTCTTGCTCCTTCATTTTTTTGCATCATCTTCTCCAACAATAGTAAGCTTGCAAAGGCTTTTGTGCTCTCTAGAGGTCTTTAAATTGCATGAATAAGAACTCATTGAAAGGATATTAGTGTCTATATTATGTGTATAAATATTCGAAGCGTTTGGCTTAGAAGATGGGGAGAAATCAAACTTTTTCTATCTTTGGATCTATCTCTATGCACTCTTGAAAAAATAGGTGGTACAACTATTCAGTGTCAAGATCATTCCAAAAGCATATTTTTCTTATTTCTTGTAATCTTGTGCATTCTATACATTAAACCCTATTTTTAACACTCCTTGAAAAGAACATTTGTAAGCCGCCAGATTGGCAATTGTAAAATCTGACTCTTAACGAACCGAAAGGTCGTTGCGTAGATGTTGCAACCTTGATTGATGATTGTAACCTTTATATAAATCAATGAAAAAGACACTTTCGGTGACGATCAATTGGATCACCAAACTGTCTATCTGGGTAATTGATTTGTAATGTTGATGTGGTGTGCGTTTGAGTAATTCTGAGTATTGTGTTCTCGTCTCTGTCTTGTTTGTTTATCGATACCTGTTCGGTAAAGATTGGGGTTAGGGTAATATTCATAGTAAGTTAAGAGGAATTATTGTTTCACTTAGGGTATTATTGTGAGTCTGTGTATGGTAATGTTTACCTTATGATTCGGTTATTGAAAGAGTCTTAAGCTGTGTATGAATCGGTACTTTGTGAGTGAACTGTCATGTGAGTAAGTCTGGCAAGGAAGCGCCAAAGTTTTCTGTTAGTGAGTTGGATTAGCATATTTGTTCGAACTACTATCATGTAAGTAAGTTGAATTGAGAAAATCAAGCATAGGGCCTCTGTTTAACAGACCCCTTCCACTCCCAAGAACCCGACATATGTTTAAACGCGTCTCTGACGGCAAGACCCGCGTTCAACACTGGCTCCGTCTGTGGGAAAGTGGCACCAAAGTGTTGCAATATAGTTGTGGGAAAGTGGCACCAAAGTGTTGCAATATAGTTGTGGGAAAGTGGCACCAGAGCGTTGTAAATTGATTGTGAGAAAGTGGTCATAGATTGTGAATCGACTAGTACGCAAAGTATTGCAAACATGATATATGCCGGTTACTCGTTCCAGTGAAACGTACCCGAAGTATAGGAGAAACGAATAGTATTGGGCGATATCTAATTTGCTAAGGACGCCCCCAGGAGCTAGAAGCGCAGATAAGTTTAACCCAGTTGTCAAGGAAGCGAAGAACGATAGTAGTGATGCTGGTAGCATTCCGGTGGAACGAAGTGCAATTTCGTCAGATTTCGGTGCAATTTTGGCACAGTCTGTCGAAGATATAGTAACTCCAGAGACTACTAGGCTGCAGTATGCAGTTAACTTAACACCATCTAGACAAGATTCGAATTTGTCTGAGGATAGAAGCGTGTTGGCCAAAGAAATCAGTGAAGGTGAAAAAGTACCTTGCTTTGGTGAAATCTCGACAAATTTTGGTGATATTTCGGTCTCAGTTACAGAGAGTTCACAGTCTCCCGGTGATAGATTACCATTTCCTGGTGAATCTTCATTCCGGTCACCACTATTGAGAGTAAGCTTCCCTACATTTGATACCAAGGAGGAAGGTAGCTTATTCGAAGCTGAAATCCGAAAGAGATTGAACGATATTATCAAGCCGGAGAGTGCACAGGCTGACGATACAGATTCCGGCGATCAAGAAATTCAACCTCGGAACTCAGAAGATAGTAACAATACAACAGCAAGCACCATGATTGGACAACAACAACAACAGCAGCAACAACAACAACAACATCTACTTCCACCTCGTCCGATTCTGACAGGAGTTACCTACACAAAATTTGGTGGATTTGTAGGTGATGATCCAGATGCTCATGTACAAACCTTTGAAATTAGTTATGCAGTACTTAATCATCCACGTGATCCGGCATACAAGGCCATAGTATTCCAATCGACACTAGTTAATGAAGCCACCAGATGGCTTACAGAATGTGATATCAATCATTTCTGCACTTATGAAGCGGTAAGAGATGCATTTCGGCTAAAGAAGAATCCCGCCAAAAATTTTTATTACCTGCAGAACAATAGACAAAAGCTGAATCAAACAGTGCAGGAATATGCCACCCTATTCAGAACTCACTTGAGACAACTACCGCCAGCACATGCTAATTTGCCGGATGATATCATCACTCAATGGTTTATTTATGGTTTAACTCCGCAGCTCGACAAATTATGATCATTCGTTGTCTAGGAGCTATGACGCTAGATGCGGTTATTGCAATGGCTTTGCAGCTCGAGAATAAGGTTGGAGGTTTTACCGAAGACCTAGAATGGTTAAAAGCTAGTAAAAATATTGCAGAAGATCCGACCAAACAGATGTACTGCACTACGTGCAAGAATTCTGGGCATACCAGTGCCAGTTGTGCACTTAATCAGATGTATTGTGCTATCTACAATACAACCGGACATTCCATCAAAAATTGTGCTTATAACGCCAAAGTGCAGGGAACAGCAACAATAAATGCAATTATACAAGATCTAGGACAGCCTGCCACCCACTATATACCACCTCAGAAGAGAAATAATCAGCAGCAAGGATACAAAAATTTTAGAGGATAGAGGAATACCAACTATAATGGAAATCGTTGGTAGACAGGAACATCACAAGAAGGAAATGCCTTGCCACCACCTCGCTGTCATTTTTGAGGTGAATTTGGTCACATCAAAAGATTTTGTAAAGATGCAACCGAATATGATCAGAGGAAAAAAGAGTGTCAGAACCCAATGACAAATATGGTTCATATCACACCAATAGAAACACAAGCCGCAGTAGTTCAGACCCGATCCGGTAAGCCGTTGCAACTAGCAGCTGAAGTATTCGAACCAGGTGTTCATGAGCAACAAAGAATGTATGAAAAAGCTAGCCAGTGGACCACCACAGAACCTCCAGTGTTCCCAGATCCAATTCCGGTGACACAAGTTCCGCTACCAAAGGAAACCACGCAAGAGCAAGAGTCAATCCCAGTAACTGATGCATCGTCTTCAGAATGAGTAAAAGGTACAAACCAAGTAGAGCAGGCATGGGAAATTTTATCTAAAGCATCCATTACTCTTCCTCTTGGACAGTTACTAGCATTAGTACCAGGAGTTCGGCAACAATTCCAGGAGCAGTTCAGTTCTGCGTCTTCCTGCATTCCTGCAACTGCGACAGTACAACCGGAAACTAACTCTACGGTGGATCACTCAGTTCCTTTAATTCTGGTATGGTACAAAAATCATAAAATTACTCAAGTATTAATCGATGGTGGGTCCGGTGTAAACATAGCTACTGCAGCACTTTGTAAAAAGTTAGGATGGACCGAAATTGAACTAGTGCAATTTTTTGTTAGAATGGCCGACCAATCCAGAGTCCACCCAGTAGGACTTGTACGAAATGTCCCCATCACTTTGCAGGGTACAACTTTTAAGATGACTTTCGTAGTTTTAGAACTACCGAAGTCTAGTCTTGATTATAATCTTCTTTTCGATCGTCCTTGGTTGAAACAAGCTAAGGTTATACAAGATTGGTCCGCACACGAACTCACTTTCAAAGACAATAACCGAAAATATGTTGTAAAATTAGTTGCTATTCAGCCCTGTGAACTACATGCTAGACCTTATGTGGCAAAACCAGTTCACATGCTAGATGGTTTATCTGATGACGAAGAAGAAGAATTTTTGAGAAATAACATAGATTTAATTTCCTTAGGGACTGTTGATTTACAATCTGTTGTAGATCACTAGAATCCGGCAGTTTGTACGGTGATGCCTGTGCCGAAGAAGTAGAAACAGAAAATACTGCTGCTAAGGATGAAACTGCTATAGAGCAACTTTTACAATCAGTCAATGATTCAAAAAACCTCGTCAATTCTATGTTCTCGAAGATCAGTTGATCACATATAATTTAGGAGATGAAGTAAATCAACGACCTGTCAAGATAAAGGACGGATTGTCTGAAGCATTTCAAGCAGATTTGATACAACTTATTCATGATTTCGCTGATGTTTTTGCATGGGATTACCGTGACATGAAGGGTCTGGACCCTCGCATATATCAGCATCGAGTTGTACTTAAACCGGAAGCAAAGCCAATTAAACAACCCAGCTACCAGATGAATCCTAACTACGCAGCACAGGTAAAGGTAGAGCTTGATAGGTTATTAAAAGTTGGATTCATTGTTCCAATAGAACATGCTGAGTGGATATCACCCATTGATATGGTCCCTAAGAAGAATAAGCAGCTACGCATATGTGTGGATTACCGAAAACTGAATGAAGCTACGGTGCCAGATTCGTTTCCTCTTCCATTTCTTGATACAATGCTGGATAGAGTGGCTTGGCATGAAATGTATTCATTTTTGGATGGATATAGTGGGTATAATCAGGTCAGAATGGCTGAGGAAGATATACCAAAAACAGCGTTCATTACCAATTGGGGTGTTTTTGCTTGTACAGTTATGTGGTTTGGATTAAGAAATGCTCCTAGTACTTTTCAACGATGTATGCAGGAAATCTTCTCCCCCTATCTTACTTCTTTCATGCAAGTATATCTAGATGATTTCTCTTTATTTGGTAAGATGGTAGCACACCTGTATCATTTACGGTGTTGCTTTGAGAAGTGTCGTGAATACAGACTCTGCCTGAACCCAAACAAGTCTGTGTTTGCGGTTTCATGTGGTAAGCTGCTTGGCCATATTGTGTCTGCACAAGGCATACAAGTTGATCCAGATAAAATTGCAGCTATGTTAGAAGCACCTGTGCCTACTACGCCGAAAGAAGTAATGAGATTCATGGGTCAAATCAGATGGCATGGTCGACATTTACGGTGGCTTGCTCATTTAGCAATACCTCTCAATAGATTAATAACCAGTACTCCTCGACAATTTGTTTGGACTCAGGAATGTCAAACAGCATTCGACCGTCTCAAAGGCTTATTAACGCAGGTTCCAATTCTACAACCTCCTGATTGGGAACGTCCATTTCATGTTTTTGTTGACACATCAGATATCGCCATTGGGAGTGTCTTAATGCAACAAATTGATAAGTGGTTTCGGCCTATTTATTATGCGAGTAGAAGACTTGCTCCTGTAGAAAAGAATTATTCAGTAACTGAAAGAGAATGCCTTGGTTTAGTATATTCTGTAAAGAAATTTTGGCATTATTTGTTAGGCCGAAAATTCGTCTTTCATGTAGATCATGCTGCGCTAGTATATCTGGTTCGGCTGCAGCATTTAGGTGGTCGTTTAGCACGTTGGGTTCTACTATTACAAGAGTTTGATTACGAAGTAATCCATCGACCTAGAACTGCACATGCATTAGCAGATTTCCTTTCTCGGTTGGATTTTGGTGAAGCTCTGATCATTGTTGATGACACCACACCTGCAATTTATGTTACTGATGGGCCAACTACTGATGAATCTGCAAAACCGCCTGTGACATCTGTTGGAGAAACACTCACTAATTGGACATATATTTTAAGGTCAAATCTTAGGAAGAAAACCCTATGCCTATGTGAAGGGACAAATTCACAAATGTATCATATTTGTAAAGTTAGTTCACTTTAGTTCTAGAAGTTTTTTAAAATCACGAGAATACGAAAATCTATATAAGTTAGTTTGTATCAACTGACGCGGTGAGAGAGAGAGAGAATAGAGAGAAGAAGTAGAAGAAGGAGTTCATTTTATACGACTGAGAATAGTCGGGCTTCTCTGAGTGAGAAAGCATCTGTAAAACTTCTGAGTTTTCATAGCTGTGAGAAAGAACTGAGTAAAGTTCTGTGTATGAGTCTCTCTCCATCATCTCCATGTTTGCCTACTGTGTGATGAATTCCAAAGTTCAAGTTTTCTGAGCAATTCGATGCCTGGCATCGAATCTTGGCTGATAAGTCATTTTTTCATTCTCTGTGTGTTAACTATTATTGAATCTTCTAAAAATATGAAGTTTGTGGAGCAACTCGATGCCTGGCATCGAGTTCCAGCATAAAATGGATGCCCGGCATCGACTTCTATCATATAAGTCATCTTCTTCATGTGTGTGTAAAATAGAGTGTTTCTGGTGCAGAAAAATAGCCAAAAAAAGCCCAAAGTCGATGCCTGGCATCGACTTGGACTGAAATTCGATGCTAGGCATCGAATTTTTTATTTTTGGACATCAAGAATACTAAAACAGGCAAGATTTCCAGTTTTGGAAGGTCATACAGGGTCATCTTGTGAGGGCCATAACTTGAGTTCTAGAGCTCTGTTTGATGCGTATGATAGCTTGTTGGAAAGCTCTACTCTTCTAGTTTCAGCCTATAAAGTTTCATGGAGAAATAATACTTGAGCTAGTAGAAATCAACAAAATACTGAAGGTGTGTCATTTCGGTGACTAGAAATTTCTGTAGAAGCAAAGTTCTCACTTTAGGCTATCATTTCTCAAAGTATGAGTTAATGGTGACCATAGAGGTGTTCTAGTGTCACATTAATTCATTTCTTGTGGTGTTTTATACATCAACAAGTGGTATCAGAGCAGAAAGATTCTCGAGAGCAGAAGACGACAAAGGTACGAGAAGTTTTGTAAAGTTTTCCATAAAGTTTGAAAGGTGAAGCATTTGAAGACACAAGGCATCAAAAGATTACTTTCGAAGTATCCTCATACACAAAGAACTTCAAAAGGTATTATCCTTTATCCTTTAAGCTCACAGGTTGCAGCAGAAGGAAAGAACTATGGCACATCATATCTCCATTGACAAACTGGACAGAGATAATTACCCCGCATGGGTAATGAGAATGGAAGCCTTACTTATGAGTAAGGATCTCATGGTATATGTAACAGGTGAAGAAGAGAAGCCAGTATTTGAAGATGAAAGCCGACCAAAGAAAGAAGAACTTGATGCTTTAAAGCATTGGCAGAAGAAGGATGCAAGTGCAAAAGCCTACATCTACAATACAATCTCAGATCATTTGCTACCACACATCAGAGGATTGGAATCATCAGAAGATATATGGAATGCATTGGAATATCATTTCCAAAGCACTACTAAAGCACGGAAAGCAAGTCTATGGTCAGAGTTTACAACATTCAAGAAGAAGCCAAGTCAAACCATTAGTGATTATGTCACTAAGATGAAGGATCTAGCAGATAGTCTTGGATCCATAGATGAAGATGTTGAAGATCACAGATTGATTGCTCAACTACTTGCAGGCTTGAGAGGGGATGAAAGGTGGAAACCTTTTGTCTTATCAACAGAACTTTCATTAAATCATTATGTTCCAGATTTGAACCAGTTGCTTGGTTTGATGCTCACATATGAGCAAGACTTGAAGGGAGATGGAGATAAAGGTCAAAGTTCTGCAATGTACATGAAGAATAAGAAGAAAGGAGATAAAGGTAAAGCAAAGGATGAAGAGGAGTCTAATTCTCAAGCTTATTATGCAAGAGGTAAAGGCACTGGCAGAGGAAGAGCAAGAGGTTTTGGAAGAGGAAGAGGTAATCAAAATAACAACAAAAAGGCTTGCTGGATCTGTGGATTGAGTAATCATTTGGCTCATGACTGTTGGCACAACCAACAAGGATCAAACCAGAATCAAAACAACAATAGCAGAGGTCGAGGTGGAAGATATCAAAGTAATTTTCAAAGAGGTAGACAAAGTCAAAGAGGAGGCTATGGTAGAGGTGGAGGAAGAAGTTGGGGACAGAATCAATCCTACAACACCACCTACTACAACTATGCAAATGACACACAGAATGAAAGTTATACATCATTGATGATGAATTCAATCAGCACATCAGACAAAGAAGATCTAAAGGTATTTTACATTGACTCTGGATGTTCTAATCATTTGTCAGGAAACATAGAATTGATGTCAGATTTGGAAAAAGGCATTTCTGGTCACACAATTCAAACTGGTGATAATACAAGACATAGTGTACATTCAATTGGAAAAGTGAAATGCAAGAGTGGAGCAGATTTGCTAACCAATGTTTTGTATGTTCCTACAATACCTAAAAACTTGATTAGTGTGGGACAGATAGTTGAAAAAGGTTTTCAAGTCAGGTTTACAAATGAAGGAGTATTTGTGGAAGATCCAGAGAATGGATATAATCAGATTGTCTCTGGTAAGAAAGAAGGTAGACTCTTTACTTTAAGAGTGCAAGGGAACATTGGTCAAGCTTTGCTCACACATGGTGAAGCAGTGATTACAGAACTTGATCTCTGGCATAAGAGATTAGGTCATTTCAATGAAAGAGGAATTAAAGCTATGGTTGCTAATCAGTCTGTACTAGGATTACCAAATGTGCAAAGTCAACATATGGTTTATAAATGTGAAGCATGTCAAATGGGTAAAGCACACAGGTTACCATTTCAAAAGAAAGGATTCAAACATGATGGAGTACTTGAGCTCATTCATACAGATGTATGGGGACCAACAAAAGAAGGATCTATCAGTGGCTCAAGGTATTATGTTCTTTTCATTGATGATGCTACAAGATGGATAACATTATATGTTTTGAAGGAAAGATCAGAAGTGTTTGGAGCTTTCAAGCATTTTCATGCATATGCAGAGAGAGTCACAGGTCAAAAGCTTAAGAGACTGAGGTCTGATGGAGGGGGAGAATACTTCTCCCAACAGTTCAATGATTATCTTTGGAATGCAGGTATTAAGAGAGAAATAACTTGCAGGTATACACCACAACAAAATGGTGTAGCAGAAAAAAGGAACAGGACTTTGGTTGAGTTTGCTAGAGCTATGCTAAAGGAGAAGAACTGTCCATTGAAGAGCTTAGGCATTGATCAAGGTACACCTACAATACATGGAGATAATATGAGTTCACTTTATCTTGCAGCAAATCCAGTATTTCATGCAAGAACAAAGCACATAGAGATACAGTATCATTTTCTCAGAGAAAAGGTAATGGAGAAGGAGATTGAAGTGGAATACATTTCTACTAAAGATCAATTAGCAGACATAATGACAAAGAGCTTGGATGGTGTGAAGACCAGCAGATTCAAAAGCATGGCAGGAGTAAAAGAAAAGAAGATGATATGAAGAAACAGGGAATGTCAATTAGTGATTGAGGGGGAGCTGTTGGAGAAACACTCACTAATTGGACATATATTTTAAGGTCAAATCTTAGGAAGAAAACCCTATGCCTATGTGAAGGGACAAATTCACAAATGTATCATATTTGTAAAGTTAGTTCACTTTAGTTCTAGAAGTTTTTTAAAATCACGAGAATACGAAAATCTATATAAGTTAGTTTGTATCAACTGACGCGGTGAGAGAGAGAGAGAGAATAGAGAGAAGAAGTAGAAGAAGGAGTTCATTTTATACGACTGAGAATAGTCGGGCTTCTCTGAGTGAGAAAGCATCTGTAAAACTTCTGAGTTTTCATAGCTGTGAGAAAGAACTGAGTAAAGTTCTGTGTATGAGTCTCTCTCCATCATCTCCATGTTTGCCTACTGTGTGATGAATTCAAAAGTTCAAGTTTTCTGAGCAATTCGATGCCTGGCATCGAATCTTGGCTGATAAGTCATTTTTTCATTCTCTGTGTGTTAACTATTATTGAATCTTCTAAAAATATGAAGTTTGTGGAGCAACTCGATGCCTGGCATCGAGTTCCAGCATAAAATGGATGCCCGGCATCGACTTCTATCATATAAGTCATCTTCTTCATGTGTGTGTAAAATAGAGTGTTTCTGGTGCAGAAAAATAGCCAAAAAAAGCCCAAAGTCGATGCCTGGCATCGACTTGGACTGAAATTCGATGCTAGGCATCGAATTTTTTATTTTTGGACATCAGGAATACTAAAACAGGCAAGATTTCCAGTTTTGGAAGGTCATACAGGGTCATCTTGTGAGGGCCATAACTTGCGTTCTAGAGCTCCGTTTGATGCATATGATAGCTTGTTGGAAAGCTCTACTCTTCTAGTTTCAGCCTATAAAGTTTCATGGAGAAATAATACTTGAGCTAGGAGAAATCAACAAAATACTGAAGGTATGTCATTTCAGTGACTAGAAATTTCTGTAGAAGCAAAGTTCTCACTTTAGGCTATCATTTCTCAAAGTTTGGAGTGGCAATGAGTTAATGGTGACCATAGAGGTGTTCTAGTGTCACATTAATTCATTTCTTGTGGTGTTTTATACATCAACAACATCTACTTACTATGATCAGTTATTAGCCTTTCTTACTGATGGATATCTTCTTGCTCAAACTTCTCCTACAATGCGTAGGAAAATTGCAGTTTACAGTCGCCGATTTCGGTTGATTGCTGAAGAAATGTATTATATGGATCACACTGGAGTCTTACTTCGTTGTATTCCTCCACATGAAGTTAACTCAGTTATCACTCTGGCACATTCAATACCTTCCGGTGGACATTTTGCAGCAGATTTAACGCACCGGAAAATTCTGCAAAGTGGGCTTTGGTGGCCTACTATGTACAGAGATATATCTCAGTTTGTTAAACATTGTGACAATTGTCAGCGGTTTGGACAGCCGTTACAACGCCACTTCTTCCCTCTACAACCTGTCTTACCTTTAGAGCCTTTCCAGAAGTGGGGTCTTGATTTTATTGGACCTATTACACCTCCAGCAATTCTCAGTAATAATCGTTATATTCTGACATGTACAGATTATGCTACCAGGTGGGCAGAAGCTTGGTCTTTACGGTGTGCTACAGCTATTTTGGTAGCAAAATGTTTGATGAAAGATGTCTTTCCACGATTTGGATTACCTTTGGAGCTTGTTACAGATCAAGGCACACATTTTGTTAACAATTTAATGAAAGTGCTCACACACTCTTTGCAGGTTCTGCATAAATTTAGTTCCCCTTATTATCCTCGTGCTAATGGCTTGGCTGAATTACAAACAAGACCTTGCTCAATATGCTTCGAAAACTGATTCTAGAATCACCAGAAAGATGGGATCAATTACTACCTGTAGTATTATGGGCATACCGGACTACTTACAAAGTTGCCACCGGACTGACTCCTTTCAAACTTGCATATGGAATGGAGGGAATTGCACCAATGGAACTTGTAGTACCAAGCTTACGTGTGGCCATCTCTCTAAAATTGTTACCTGAAAATTCTTTGCCTTTTTAGTTGGACACACTCAGAGAACTAGATGAGCTTCGCTGGGAAAGTTTTCTGACTCTTCAAGAAGTGCAGTTGCGGCAAGCTTGTACACATGATCGGTATCTAAAAACTCCAGTTTTTACGGTAGGGCAACTTGTGCTGTTTTATAATTCAAAATCAAATCGCTTTGCTGGAAAGTTCAAGTTACGCTGGTTTGGTCCTTACCGGATTACTGAACAAGTGGGCCCAGCAACGTTTTGGTTGACTACTTTGACTGGAAATCCTCTTCTGAAGGTGATAAATGGTTCAAAATTGCAGCCGTATCATCAAGCGCCTGATTCACACTGACGTGTCCTGCGGTTGCCCGCGTATTTTTCTTTTTTTCTTTTCTTTTCCTTTTTAGTTTTGCGTGATTACTAAAATAAGTCTGTAAATATCCTCGTTTCATACCTAATTATGATCAACAGCCACCCTGCATTATCGTTCTGCTCATGCATGCACACGGAAGTTATGAGGTTATCATTTCAACATCGTGCAATGATTAACAAATTTCAATTGCTTCCTGCTGCCAAGTATCTACTTAACCTTTTTTGTTTCGCTATTAATCGCTATTGTGTCTACGTGCTCTGTGTGATTGTGCTATTTGTACATCCTGTGCAATTGTGTTCGTGTGCCTGTGTGTGCGCAACATGGAAGCGTTAGCAAACTTTGCTGCGTTCCATGATGGACTCCCCGCAGATGTAGGTGAGTTCTTGCGAATTCGTGGGTTGGCCAATTTCGCTCAACTGCCTTGGCATTCAGCGGATTATCACCCATTCTATGCCCAAATCATCGCCGCCATCGCTGCCACACCTGCTATAGAGCAAAGTTGGGCAATCACCTCCTTACCATCTTGTACCGTAATAACTTTTCAGACTTTTGCTGATGCATTCCGCCTCTCTACGCAAGGTCAAGAGAATGGACCTAATCTGCCGATAGCCACAATGAACCAATTATTCCCTAGGCACTCTTCTAACGAATACGCTATCCTTTGTCGCCCTGAGCCTAAACGATCAACATTATAGTTCTTAGTCGCTATCCTCAACCTGCAGAAGCGAACATATGGCGTATCTCACCCTTTTTATTCAGCAATAGATATGGCTGCCAGAGAACCTGTAAACTTTGCATCCTACTATTTCCGTCGCATTCACAAAGAATGCGTTTCAATAATTAAACAGGTCAATAAGGGAGATATGCCACGATCGAGATTACCACACATCATCTCTTTTCTGTTTCCGGCAATACAAGCAGCACAACCACTACCGAGAGGCCCAGTATTACACCATGAAGAATCCGCGCAACTGCAGGAAGATGATGAAGAAGATGACGAAGAAATTTTCCACCTCCTCCGCCGCAAAAGAATCAGAATAAGTTCATCTGACAGTGAAGTACAGGGTTCAGCCGCAGATGATAAAGCAGGTAACAAAGAAGAGGAAGGGAATGAAGATGAGACTTTCCATGACACAGCAACATCCATGCACCAGGATTCTTCAGCACAGTCATCTCAAGACCAGCAAGATGAACATGATAAAGACATCTCTTCCAAGGACGAATCACAGCAACAATCCGAACAGGAAAAGAATGAAGATGGGCAACATATTATTAAAGATATTTTCGACGAACTGATTAAGGCAGTGGAGTTTGCAGTTGTCAATCCTGGAGACACTGAGCAACAAACCACCGAAAAGGGTACTACAATCTGACACTGTTCTTCTCACTTCTCCACCCGACCATCCAGCTGAACCCATTATACTTATTCCACCCATTGTCCCCGACGAACCCACCGCTTCATCATCATCCTCACCAAATTACTCTCCCCCCTCTTCACATCAACTTCTGACAGCCTCATCATCTCAACAACGTCCCCCTCTTCGAGTTCATGTAATTCCTATGATTTCTGAACTTGCATCCATGGGTCAAATGTTAATTCAATTATCACAGCAAATACCAGTACAAATGAAGGAAGTAACTGATAACATTCGAGAAGAATTTCAGCACAAGGCTGGTGTCCTAGAAGCAGACATCACTCCTCTACAAGAAGAGATCGATGCGGTCAAAGCAGAAAATCATCATCTGCACTACCAGATTACCCAGCTCCAAGCCAAACTTGCAGAACAGCAAATAATAACTAGTCAACGAGATGCGGCAATGGCTGAAGTCCGAAAGAAAGATGAGTTCTTAAGTGTTGCAGATGCAGAATTAGTCAAGTTGAAGCAGATAGTCCAAGATAAAGAGGATGCCCGAATAGCAATAGGAAATTTGTTAGAAGAAACTCGACAACAACTTGATGAAGTGGTACAACGCGGACAAGGGATGCACGATTTGGTTAAGAAGACTAATGAAGAACTCCAGAGAACCAAGTTTGATTTATCTGAAGTAAACAATATGCTTAAACGCAAATTGACCATGGAAGCTCAATTACAGAAAGAGATAACAGGAATCAAAAGAGAGCGTGATGCTTTTCATCGGACAATCCAATTTCAGAATCAGGAGATAGAAAGAAGAGAGTATCAACTGGATACACAGAAAGAACGACTCTCCCAGATCGATAAGGAAATTGCCGACATGAAGGTTACCAGGGATGCAGCTCTGTCGAATGATTTTTATTTACAAGAAGCTTTTCTACAGACACAAGCAGAAGTTTTGATGACTCAGGTTATTTCTTTAAGTTGAGTACGCATAGATGCCCAACTTGTAGAACCAGACATTTTGAAGCAGATGATAGAATCATTGAAGAAGAAAATTGCCTGAACATTTAGATTAGCCCGAACTATGTATTTAGAAGGAATAGTAGATGAACCATAATTTTTGTATACCTACGGGTTCAAGTCCATCGTGCGTGCCAGTGTAAGCCACCAGATTGGCAATTGTAAGATCTGACTCTTAACAAACCGAAAGGTCCTTGCGTAGATGTTGTAACCTTGATTGATGATTGTAACCTTTATATAAATCAATGAAAAAGACACTTTTGGTGATGACCAGTTGGATCACCAGACTATCTGTCTGGGTGATTGATCTGTAACGTTGTTGTGGTGTGTATTTGAGTAATTTTGAGTATTCTGTTCTCATCTCTGTCTTGTTTGTTTATCGATACGTGTTCGGTAAAGATTGGGGTTAGGGTAATATTCATAGTAAGTTAAGAGTTGAATTATTGTTTCACTGAGGGTATTACTCTGAGTCTGTGTACGGTAATGTTTACCTTATGATTCGTTTACTGAAAGAGTCTTAAGCTGTGTATGAATCGGTACTCTGTGAGTGAACTGTCATGTGAGTAAGTCTGGCAAGGAAGAGCCATAGTTTTCTGTTAGTGAGTTGGATTAGGAGTAAGTTGAATGGGGAAAATCAAGCATAAGGCCTCTGTTTAACAGACCCCTTCCACTCCCAAGAACCCGATATATGTTTAAATGTGTCTCTGACGGCAAGACCCACGTTTAACACATTTTCAAATTGTAATCATGTCAACTGCTATGAGCATTTGAAGTTGATTGTCTCATCCAAAGATAGTAAATTTTTTGAGTTAGTCAATGTGCAAACCTATTTGTTTTGTATCAACTCTTTCTCCTTGACGCTCCAAAGTAAATAGTCCATTTTATTGCACTTATCCAATGCTTATAAGGTCTATTTGATTCTCCATAAGCTCAAGGGCTCGTCTTGTGCCGGTTGGCTAGACCGAACTTCGTCACTTCCCAACTCACTTTTCTACCTTCTATAAGCTTCTCTAAGTTCTTTCACCTATTAACCTCCAACTGAAGTATCCTTTTTTGGTCCCCAAACATCTCTATGAATTAGGTCAAGTCAATGATACCACACATAAATGCTCTTCTTGAAGGGAAACCTAGTTTGCTTATCGAATTGATAAGCTTTACAAAAATTCCTGCGGTTTTAATTATAGAGATATGGTAACCCTATAACTAACCTCTCCATTTCCATATACTTCAATATTTAAGTATTCATATGTATATAAAGTTTCTTCCATAGGTCCAATTTTTGCTACCTTCCCTTTTCCATATATGAAGTAGGTTTTGTGGTTAGAATTAGACCTCCTATCCAAAGTGAATATCTTTCCCTCTTTCTTACCTTTGGATATGAATTTGTACCCCTCTTTAGGGTTTTGTAGAAAGCATCCCTTCTTGTTGAACTTGAATCGAAAACCTCTCTCATTTGACCCACAAAAGCAAGATTCTATGTGATTGTGGGAACATGAAGAACATCCTTCAACCACTTAGCTTTTTACAACCATCGAACATAACATCTCCTATGTGTGTGGTAGCATGAGTCATAACATCCTATTTCCACATGCCCATTGGTTAATGACATCTACATGTTTGAAAAAAGAATCCTTATTTTTGCTCATGTTATTGTTGCATCCACTATTAATGTACTATGTGCTTGATCCTTATGTCCTCTATTGCTCATCTACATCATTGCTAGCATGCTTTCATTTTCATTTGAAGTAGACGCATAATTACCTTGTCCTTTGTAGGTTGAGTTTATCTTCTCCCTTTGAGACCAATCTCTTGCATAGTGGCCATACTTGTCACAAATTAAGCAAACTTTTGAGTTGTGGCCATACTTGCATTTTCCTCTTGATGAGATATTTTCTTCCTTGTTCATGATCATGATCCCTTTGTGCCTCTCACATGCCTTTCTCTTCATCTCCCTAGGGTCCTTCGTGTATCTTTGCCTCAACAATAGTTGGAACTTTGGCATCAAGAACTCCAAAATGCTAAGAACAAACGTGATGTTGAACTCCAACAACTCCAAAGTGATAACGATAACCTAGTTAGGGTGGTGAAGGCCATTACCACTATGCAAGAACAAGGCACACAATCTAAGATTGATGCAAAAAGATTCCAATTTTCACGATTTGATGTGTGCAACGATGGACAATTTGTTGTTTCATGGGTATCCCAATTTCATGATTTTTATTGTGATGAATCATATTTTGGAAATTTGATACTACTTATTCGGTGGGTAAGGCCAAATTATGGTGGAATCTTTTACCGCATAGAACTGAACACCCCACCATAGGGACCGCATTTCAAGAAAAGATTAAGGAGTCCTTCCTTCCTCCTCTTGTCCAATTTACATGCTCGGATATCATGGACAACTTTTAGATGTAAAGATGGAGATATTTTGCGTACCTACACTCAATGTTTTTGGCAATGAATTCTTCTAATTTGTTTGCTTGAAACAATTTCTAAAGACACCTTGCAATGAAATTATGAAGATGGTTTGGAACTAGGATTCAAAGCTAAGCTAAACACACTACCTCCTATGACCCTCTATAAAGCTATTTGGTATGCATAGAATGTTGGGAAGGAGTTTCAGTCCATTACCAAGTCCATTCACTTACAACTAATATGTCAACAAAAACAACCAATCAAGCCTAGTTTTCCTTTCAAGCATTCTTTTTCTACTTTTTCTTCACCAACCTTTTAGTGTGCACCTACTTTTCAATGGCCACCTACTTTTCAATGCCCTCCTCAATCCAATTTCTTATCAATATCCAAGACAACCCCCTTTCAACCTACCAAACCTCCAACCCTTCAAACTAAGATGATGGATGCTCAACAAAAGAGAGCCAACATCACTTTCTAGCATTGTGGTAAGTTTGGTCATACTAAATCTAAATGTAGGTTCTGATGTAATGACATGAAGCTTGTTAGAGCTCAAGTACACAACACGGAGGTGGTTCTTGAAAACAATCAACCTGATTGGACCAAAGAACCATTGGAAAAGGATCTAAGTACCTTGGGTAACACAATTTCTATTGATTCTTTACTTTGCATGCAAGGTACTATTTATTCATGGTAAAGTTATTAATATTGTACATGGTAGTTCACATGATTTTATTTCTCATACATGATTTTTTGTAAACGCGTGATTTTAAAAGAACCACCCTCATGTATCTTCTATTTAGGACATAAAAAAAAATCCTACAAATACACATGCTATGATAGAGTCATCCATCAGAGTATGTGGGGAGCAATTGTACCCAATTTCGTCTCAAGTCTCTTGTCTCTTTTTATTGTCTATGTACTTTTGTGAGACTTGTTTTCTATACTATCCTTTGTGTACGTGCATCTATTGAATCCTGTCAATAGAGGTATCATAGCCAAGGGACATCTCCAAGATTGTTTCTTGATGTCTGGTTGCAATTTGAATCATTCCTCTTCACAACTCAGCATCCATCTCAACCGTCTCGTCTAGGTTTATGTTTATCAAGATCCTGCGTTTCTCATTCATTGGTTTGTTTTTTTTTCAATTTTTTTTTTCATTTTTCTTTTCAATTTGGTACTGTGCACTATGCTCTTTTTACATTTGCACTCACTGTACTCACTTTCCTCACTGTAACCCATGTGCTCACTGTGTTCACTGTACTCACTATACCCACTATACGCCCTTTGCTCACTATGCTCACTATACTCACTGTACCCACTTTACCCCCTGTGCTCAGGGTTGCTCACACTACATTGTTCACTGTTCAAGTTCAGTTTTTTTATCAAATTAGATTATCAATTCCGTTAGCATTCCATTACTCCTTTCGCTTACGCCAAGGCACCGAGTAAGGCATAGGTCCATAGGCTATGCATGAACCTAACTTGTGAGTGGTAGTAAGTGCTTCCTTATTTCCCAAGTTAGCTTACTTATTGCTCTAGTTAGCTTACTTAGTTCCTTATTTAGCATGTAGGGGATTTGAACCCATAGCCTCATACTTTCAAGAGATAAGCTTTATCCACCAGCCTATTTCACTTATTGATACTCCATTTCTTTTAATTAATATTTAAGACAACTTTTAACACTCTCTTCACCTTATTTATTTATTTATTCAACACTCTCATTTATTTTATTTTATTTATTTATTATTATTTATCAAACCCTCTCATTTATTTTATTTATTATTATTTATTTGATTTATTTATTATTATTATGATTCTTTTAATGTATATGCACTGTTGTTAAAATTCACATGCTTAGTCCTAGGCTTTGGTTCTATATAAGGACATGGACCCTACCCATAACACTGAGAAGTTTGGTACATAACACCTGCGTGAGGTGTCACTTCAGCAACAATTGCAACTTTGGCAATAAGAACTCCAAAATGCTGAGAATGAAGGCGATGCGAAACTCCAACAACTCCAAAGTGATAACAATCACCGAGTTATGGTGGTGAAGGCCATTATCATTATGCAAGAACAAGGCACACAATCGAAGATTGATGCAAAAAAATTCCAGTTTTCACGATTTGATGGGCACAAGGATCATATTTTGGGTGCAAAAAATTTCTAATTTTATTGTGACAATTCGTATTTTGGAAATTTGTTACTAATTATTCGATGGGTAAGGCCGAAATATGGTGGAATCTTTTGCGGCATAGAATTGAAAACCCCACCATAGGGACCACATTTCAAGAAAAGATTAAGGAGTCCTTCCTTCCTCCTCTATCCCATTTATATGCTCGTAGATCATGGAAAACTTTTGGATGTAAAGATGGAGATACTATGCATACCAACACTGAACATTTTTGGCAATGCTTCTCTTAATTTGTTTGCTTGAAACAATTCTTGAAGCTACCTTGCAACGAAAGTATAAAAATGGTTTCGAAATGGGATTCCAAGCTAAGCTAAACACACTACCTCCTACGACCCTCTATGAAGCTAATTCGTATGCAAAAAATGTTGGGAAGGCATTTTAGTCCATTACCAAGTCCATTCACTTACAACAAATGCGTCAACAACAACAAGAACCAATCAAGCCCAATTTTCCTTTCAAACATTCTTTTTCTACTTTTTCTTCACCAATTTTTTAGTGCCCACCTACTTTTCAATGGCCACCTACTTTTCAATGCCCTACTCAATCTAACTTCTTATCAATATCCAAGACAACTCCTTTATAATGTACCAAACCTCCAACCCTTAAAACTATGATGATGGATGCTCAACAAAAGAGGCTCAGTATCACTTGCTAGAATTGTGGTAAGTTTGGTCGTGCTAAATCTAAATGTAGGTTTTGAACTAACGACATCAAGCATGTCCAGGCTCAAGTACACAACATGGAGGTGGTTCTTGATGACACTCAACCTAATTGGACCAAAGAAGCTTTGGAAACGGATTTAAGTACCTTGGGTAACACAAATTATATTCATTTTTTACTTTGCATGAAAGGTACTATAGATGGTAAAGTTATTAATATTTTACATGATGATGGTAGTTCACATGATTTTATTTCTCATACATAAGGGTAATCTCTCCAATTACATCCACTTCCTTCTATGTATAAATTTAAGGCTACATTTGAAGGAAATAGATATAATATTGATTACATGTACGTGTAGTAGTAACATCATAATCAACTAATTTCTCTGGAAATAAAATTTTGGCATCTTGTTCTAACAAAGGAGGATCATCTAAAATAGGACAGAGTGGTAAAGTTCCTTCAAACAATTTTAATAAGCTGATATGAATACAAAAAGGTCCATAACAACATGGTGCAAGTTTAACCTTAGGATGTTGTGAAATATTTTGCAAAGGTCTTTTAATTATTCGTAACCATCCAAAGTCATTTTCATTAAATTGTTTAGCTACTCATTTCTTATTAACATTATGCATGTAATGTTCTTGACTCTTTTTAATGTGCTCACAAACCTCATGAGCTATAGAAATATGATCTTGTGCAATTGAATCAGACATATGAATATTAGTTTGAGTGAGAGTCATGGGAGGGAGAAGCTTTTTACCATAATTAATTTCATGTGGTGCATGTCTAGTAGTGAAATGCGTTGTGTTATTATATGCAAAGTGTAGTACACGAATTTTCTCATCCCAATTACTTGGATTATCTAAAGAGTAAGAATGTAATAAATCTAAAATTGTACAATTCATAGCTTCACTTTGCCCATTACCTTTAGGATGAAATGCAGATTTAAAATCTAGTTTGGAACATAAATTTTAAATAATGCAACCCAAAACTGATTACAAAAATGAACCTTTCAATTTAAAAGACTAACTTTTGGAAAACCATGATCCAATAAAATACATTTAATAAATAACTTAGAAGCTCAAGGTACAGAAAGAGTCTTTTTATAAGGAATGACATATGCTTGCTTACTAAATATATAAACAATTGTCCAAATCATATCATTATGAAATGAAGTGGTAGGAAGAATAGTAATAAAATCGCTAGAAATTTATTCCCATGGTCCATTGGGTATGGGAAGTGCATTAATAATCCAAATCGTTTAACATAGAATGTAAAATGGGAACCATATTGTACAATATCGTTTTCCATATTTGGACAAAAGAAACATTCTTTACATGTAGAACTAGTACTTTGTATGTCCCTATGGCCCATGTATGGTGCTTCATTCATCCATTTCATAACAAATTACTTAAAACCTTGTGTGGTGCTTAACTTGTGTTGGAAATACAAAAATCCATTATGAGAAGTCCACACATGTTCACACCCTCATGAGTCTTCACATGCTAAATCAAAAAACAAATCACATTAAAACCCTCAAGACATTAAAATCCATATAACATTCCATTATTCCGTAAAGTATGATATGCCTCCTAGTTGACGAGCAACTTACCTTAGTTGATAAGAATAAAATAGACATGGATGGCAACTAAAATGTCCCACCATTGAACAATTATAAGCATGATCCATGTAAAATGACATGCATGGAATCGAAAAATTGGACTTTAATGTGACTCTGAATGATAAGCAGAAATCAAATGATCATAGTGTGGAGTTAGTGATGTCTTATGAATACATTGAGATTCTTCAACTGAGTGACTTTTATATTTAATTAATATCTATGATATTGCTTACTTGTGCATGTAGTAGTAACATCCCCCCATGCACTCTAATTGATGATTTGACAAGCATAAGTTGGATCTCTATTGTATGGAAAACAAATAAGATCTCCTTTACTACCTTAAAAAGTTTAAGGATCTTATAGATGAATGTAATATGTATATAAAAATTTGTAAGTTCTGATAAGGGATTTAATACTTCTCTGATGAGGTTTGTCATGTCTTGGAATCAATCAATAGGAAGAGAGAAAGCACATGTAGGTACAAAGCTCAATAGAAGAAAGGTGTCGTAGAAACGAAGAAAAGGAAATTTTATAATGTGCTTGAATATGATTAGGGATATCATGGTGCAAAATTCCTATTAGGAAGATGCACCAAACATTTCCATATTAGGGCACCTACATAAGGTACTAATACTTCAACACCATATGAATCTCTGTACAATAGAAAACTAGATGTATCACACTTAAGCATGTTTGGTTAGAAACATTCTTATTTCTATGATGTGTGGGTGAAGAAAATGGGTATTGTGTCTGTATCAACGAAAACAAGGAGCTAAAGGTATCAAGGGATTTTAGATTTGATGAACATCTATCTTGTTATTCTTCAAATATATCTAAGAGAAGTAATGAAGCTGATGAAGAAGGTACTTCAAGACATTTCCTTTCACATTCGTCCGAATACCTTTTACATTAATAGATGCGCTCTTTATTAATAGATGCAAGAACTCACTTAACTTAAGTTTGCACTTTATCCATGACCAATGAGTACAACACTTTTTGCTAAGATATCTCTGAGTTTCCATATTATGATTTTTCTAGTTCTTCAATCGTGGAATCCTCATCTAAGAAGCAAACAAGTCTCTCATGCACTCCAGCCACTCATTTTGTCCATACTTCATTTTTTCCATACTTCACCCTCAGGCTATGTACTAGTGGATTGTGTTTTTTATTGGTTCCATAGGTTCTTACACTAATGAAAACATTGGACCAAATATTGTTAGTTCTCTGGAAATTGGGTTGCTCAATTTCCCCTATTCTAGCAATCGAGAATCATAGAAAATCATGTTGAACACTGATAACCGTAGTCAATTTTCAATTGGTGCTCATTGAAAATTGAGTTTTTTGTTGCAAGATCTTATGAACACGCTTATAGAGACAATACAAAATCCAAAAATGCAAAAAAAAATAGTGTTTTGCAATAAACGAGATAATCTACAATATTGGATGTAATCACTCCCATATGAGTCTCTGTGTATTTATAGTTTTTATTATGATGTCAAAAATAGATATTAAAATTAGATGTGAAATTAAAACATTTCCTCTCTTTTATGTAGATACTAATCTTTTATTTACAAAAATAACGATCTACGATCCTTATCTTGATCACTATTTTATGGATTTCTACAAAGAACCCTCTATGTGGGTCTTTATTTATAAAATATAGAGAGAGAGTGTTGTTCCTGTCCAAAATATAGACACCTCGCCATGCCCTTGAGAACCTCCATATCAAAACAAGAAACATATTACTAACTCAATAAATTAAATTCGAAACTTCCAAATTCCACAGGTGATAACATGCCCTCCACTTGAAAAAGTAACTTTTGTAAAAAGAATGCGCTTGTGTAGTGCTTTCTTTTAACCGTACCTATGAAAAATAAAAGAAAAGCAACAAAAAGACATCCGAAATTGTGCATCAAAACATGTGTGCCTTAAATTCATGGATTCGAAGAGAAATAGTGAAGCCATCTTTTTATTTAAGTACCTCAGAAATCGGCACTTTTCCAATCTCTATAGGTCAAAAAGAGTGAAGAACTACCTTCTTAAGCTTGTGATAGACACTTTTATTCACTTTTTCCATATGCACAATATTACGTTATGATTAAAAAAAATCTCCCACATGCAGATATTGTTAGCCATAGCCCACATCGTGAACAATGGTTTTGCTAATCACTGTGAGCCATTCAGCTGTTCACCGCCTTTTGATGCTCCTAGGGAGGGTGCATGCGCCGATTTCTGTGATGTTCACTATTAGTTGTAGTAGAGTTACTCAGGAGCAGTCCATCTTATAAGTAAGTGGAGACCATTGAAGAATATAAAAAGTTATTTCTGTTTCTGTTTCAGAAAATGAGTGTGGAGGTTGTATAGACGGTGTGACTGAGATAAAACTTATTCCTTCTTTATGTTTCCGTACAATTCATCGTCCACAATACGCTTCTCCATAGTATCTGCGAGTATGGAAACACCTTTGTTTAAATTTCATGTGACTTCTAGCACAGGTGCATCGCAAAAGCTGAACAAACTAGATTTCATCATCTAGCATATGTGTGAACAAACTATGGACAAAAGTCCGTTTTTATTACGTGCT
Organism: Ceratopteris richardii; assembly: GCA_020310875.1. Lineage (NCBI taxonomy): Eukaryota > Viridiplantae > Streptophyta > Polypodiopsida > Polypodiales > Pteridaceae > Ceratopteris > Ceratopteris richardii. Next base: position 69,869,806 of record CM035434.1, read on the forward strand.
TGTCAAAGATAGAATCCTGCATACAAACGATTACAGAGGAACCTAGTTTTATCCTTAGAGTGCAACTCTCTCTCTCTCTCTCTCTCTCTCTCTCTCTCTCTCTCTCGTTCGTATGATATCAAATCGAACGGAATGTCAGATGTCGCTAGCTTTTCAATCTGATTGACAGGTCCTCGGTTCTGTAGGTCACGGTTTTGTCAGTCATGCCTTGTTCTTGCCGAAGTAGCTCGAGAGGAGAGAAGGAATTATTCTGCGCAACATCTCCATAGAAAGAGATACTTTACTTGTCGACAAGAAAGGGGTCCAAAATGTGAATAATAGAGAGCTTTGAACGTAGAAAAGAAGAGAGAAACTTGGAGCTCTTGAATGTAATAAATATGCTATTTCATTTACTAACGTCAAACATAAGTACAGTTCTAGAAATGCAATGCATGACGAAGGTAAAAAGGAATACTCGTGGGGCATCAGAAATCTCTCATTTAAGCTCATAAGCTTAACTTATTTTTCATCAATAAAAAGGACTTGTTTTGTGCAGGGAACACATATGATAAGCATACATGGGACTATTGTCTGCTTCTTACATACTCGCAGCACTGATGAGAAAACTTGGTTTCTGAGCTGCTGCAGGGAAACTATAAAAGCATTCAAAGCGACACTAGAATCTTGATACTCAGTTGAAGGATTCCTAGCACATACACGCCCAGATATACGTCGATTGTGCCTGCAGCATCGCTATCTTTGCAGACATACGTGCTGCCGTCGACGAGGGTAACTGGCCCTTTCTGGTTGATGATTTGACAAGCATAAGTTGGATCTCTATTGTATGGAAAACAAATAAGATCTCCTTTACTACCTTAAAAAGTTTAAGGATCTTATAGATGAATGTAATATGTATATAAAAATTTCTAAGTTCTGATAAGGGATTTAATACTTCTCTGATGAGGTTTGTCATGTCTTGGAATCAATCAATAGGAAGAGAGAAAGCACATGTAGGTACAAAGCTCAATAGAAGAAAGGTGTCGTAGAAACGAAGAAAAGGAAATTTTATAATGTGCTTGAATATGATGAGGGATATCATGGTGCAAAATTCCTATTAGGAAGATGCACCAAACATTTCCATATTAGGGCACCTACATAAGGTACTAATACTTCAACACCATATGAATCTTTGTACAATAGAAAACTAGATGTATCACACTTAAGCATGTTTGGTTAGAAACATTCTTATTCCTATGATGTGTGGGTGAAGAAAATGGGTATTGTGTCTGTATCGACGAAAACAAGGAGCTAAAGGTATCAAGGGAATTTAGATTTTATGAACATCTATCTTGTTATTCTTCAAATATATCTAAGAGAACTAATGAAGCTGATGAAGAAGGTACTTCAAGACATTTCCTTTCACATTCGTCCGAATACCTTTTACATTAATAGATGCGCTCTTTATTAATAGATGCAAGAACTCACTTAACTTAAGTTTGCACTTTATCCATGACCAATGAGTACATCACTTTTTGCTAAGATATCTCTGAGTTTCCATATTATGATTTTTCTAGTTCTTCAATCGTGGAATCCTCATCTAAGAAGCAAACAAGTCTCTCATGCACTCCAGCCACTCATTTTGTCCATACTTCATTTTGTCCATACTTCACCCTCAGGCTATGTACTAGTGGATTGTGTTTTTTATTGGTTCCATAGGTTCCTACACTAATGAAAACATTGGACCAAATATTGTTAGTTCTTTGGAAATTGGGTTGCTCAATTTCCCCTATTCTAGCAATCGAGAATCATAGAAAATCATGTTGAACACTGATAACCGTAGTCAATTTTCAATTGGTGCTCATTGAAAATTGAGTTTTTTGTTGCAAGATCTTATGAACACGCTTATAGAGACAATACAAAATCCAAAAATGCAAAAAAAAAAAATAGTGTTTTGCAATAAAGGAGATAATCTACAATATTGGATGTAATCACTCCCCTGCACTCTATTCCATGAGTCTCTGTGTATTTATAGTTTTTATTATGATGTCAAAAATAGATATTAAAATTAGATGTGAAATTAAAACAGTTCCTCTCTTTTTATGTAGATACTAATCTTTTATTTACAAAAATAACGATCTACGATCCTTATCTTGATCACTATTTTATGGATTTCTACAAAGAACCCTCTATGTGGGTCTTTATTTATAAAATATAGAGAGAGTGTAATTTTTTTGTTGTTCCTGTCCAAAATATAGACACCTCGCCATGCCCTTGAGAACCTCCATATCAAAACAAGAAACATATTACTAACTCAATAAATTAAATTCGAAACTTCCAAATTCCACAGGTGATAACATGCCCCCCAGTTGAAAAAGTAACTTTCGTAAAAAGAATGCGCTTGTGGTAGTGCTTTCTTTTAACCGTACCTATGAAAAATAAAAGAAAAGCAACAAAAAGACATCCGAAATTGTGCATCAAAACATGTGTGCGTTAAATTCATGGATTCGAAGAGAAATAGTGAAGCCATCTTTTTATTTAAGTACCTCAGAAATCGGCACTTTTCCAATCTCTATAGGTCAAAAAGAGTGAAGAACTACCTTAAGCTTGTGATAGACACTTTTATTCACTTTTTCCATATGCACAATATTACGTTATGATTAAAAAAAATCTCCCACATGCAGATATTGTTAGCCATAGCCCACATCGTGAACAATGGTTTTGCTAATCACTGTGAGCCATTCAGCTGTTCACCGCATTTTGATGCTCCTAGGGAGGGTGGATGCGCCGATTGTTACCGTTAGTGTCCATGTGAAAGGCCAAATGGCCATCGGACACTTCTTTGTATATGTTCTTTAATAAAACATATAGTGGCCTGGTCAATCACGGACTGTAAGTTCGGCCGCATTTGTAAGACCTAAGAAGTCTGTCTTCGTGCTCCCTGTGTACTGTGTTTTCTGCGTATTCTACAGCCTCTGTGCGGAGTACTGTGTGCGGCATCAGGAGCTCGGTTTTCAACTCCGAGCATATCGTCGTGGAGCTCTCGAGAAGGAGAGTGCAGCACGGTGCATCGCCATCGAAATACTTCACTGGTATCAGAGCAGTTCGAGGCAAAAAGCATTGTCCCTTTTGTGCGAGCTTTCTCCAAGGCTCTCTAAGGCGGCGACCAAGGCATAGACCTTGGCATACCTTTTCATCCGAGTCACCGAAGTCACCGTTGGCGCCGTCGGCTGCGCGCGAGGGAGGACCTCAACGATCAAGGAATATAGAGGTTCCCGGTACTTCCCGGGAGGTCACCCATCCCAGTATTGTTCCCCCCAGAGCTCGCTTAACTGTGGCAATCTCTTGCCACTAAGCTACACTCTTGTGGTGTTTGAAGAAGGGGAAAGACTAAGGTTGACATTACCTTGAACAAGTTTTGGTCCCTCAAAGCTTCATTTTTGCTTTTAAAGCCTATTTCTGAAGCAATTTTGGGGTGTTTTTGGAACCATTTCGGAGTACTTTCGCACGTAGTTCTCTTCACACAGGTCCAAGAACATCAAGAAGAGTGTTCCTTGTACTTCTCAGACAATAAATATCAACCTTTGGGGCTGTATTTTCAACCACACTCGTAAAACTACAGGTTTCTTGAGGGGTTTTCAGTTTTGGTGGGAGCAGTTGCTGCAAATTTATGCAGGTTTTTAAAGCCTAAAACATCAGAGTTGACAGACACTTGCAGGTGTTATTGGCTAGTTTTTGGGCTGTGTATTCAGCCTTTTAGTGTCATTTTACTGCATATATTGAGCACATACACACCATGTACGCTTCTGTGGATACCGCTTATGTACGTCCATGTGGGAATTGATATAGTGGTTACGTTCTTTGCATAAAGCCTTTTACGTTTGATAAAGAGGGTCGTGGTGAGGTTTTCTTAACTGGGAGACACCCAGATGTCGGGGTCTCTTCGGTGATGCAGGTGGAAGACTTACCCAGCCTCGCCATAGGAGATGTATAGTTGTTCATAGGTGCTCGATAAGCCTAGTTGGCTTCTATTGGGTAACTGATTATATGCAGTGGAGTCAGTGATTCACTATGCAGGTAGACATGTCAGTACTTGCAGTGTTATGATACTTTGACACTGGTCATATGCTAATTTTGCAGAGGATACTCTCGCAAAATTTTTCCAGATTTCTGGTTTAGTCAATTATATAGTGGTCGATTTACTCCTTGATACACTTATTTGTTGGTGTTTGGACTCTTCTAGCTCCATTATCATTCTATTCAGTTCTCTACGATCATGGCATCAGAGGTCTCAGGCACATCCGGTGGATCAGGGTCTAGTGCTAGCGTTCCGAGGAGGAGCTATAACTTGCAGGGCAAAGACCATTTTGAGATCCGAAAATTTGATGGCACAAACTTTGCTCTATGGAAGAATCAGATTAAAGATGTGCTGATTCAAAGAAGGCAATGGAAGCCAGTAAATGGGATTTCAAAGAAGCTTGCTGACATGGATGAAGATGATTGGGATGAGTTATATGAAATGGCCAGGTCTACCATTCGCTTGCACCTGGCAGATAATGTTTACTTTACAGTATTAGACTGTGAAAGTGCAGAGGAGCTTTGGAAGAAGTTATGCAATACATATGAAAAAGAGACGGCATCAAATAAAGTATATCTGATGAGAAAATTATACGACCTTCGTATGAAGGACACAGATAGTGTTGCTGCTCATCTAAATGAGTTTGATGCCATATTCTCCCAGTTACAGGCTCAAAAAATGGATATGGACAATGAAATGAAAGCAGTATTGCTGTTATGCACCCTGCCATCATCATGGGATACATTTTGCACAGCTATTAGCAATAGTGCACCAGGTGGTAAACTCGTCTATGATGACATATGTGGAGCACTCTTGAGTGAGGCGATTCGTAGAAAATCTATGGTTGGCACTCAGAGTGGAGATGCATATAATGTTCGTGATTCTTACCAAGGAAAGAATCAACAACGTGGCAGGAGCAAGAACAAGGAAAAGAATGGTCAACGGAATAAGAGCAGAAGTAAATCAAGGAAGAGGGATATTGAATGCCATTATTGTCATAAGAAAGGACACATGAAGAAAGACTGTTATGCATTAAAGAATGCTAAAGGTAAAGGACAAAATGTTGATGGGCATGTTAAACAGTTACCTGCACCATCTACTTCGACTGTGAAGATTGAAGAAATTAATGCTATTTCTGATGATGCTGATGTGTTGACACTTGATAGTACTGTGCCATCTGAGGCACTTATGGCTGATTCTCTTTCCCACACCTGGCTGCTAGATTCTGGTGCTTCTTTCCATGTGACACCACATAGAGAATGGTTCTCTAATTATGCAGCAAAGTCTCTTGGTACCGTGAGACTTGGTGACTCTTACCAGTGTGATGTTGTGGGGATTGGAGATGTAGTTGTGCAGTTCATTGACGGTTCAAAATTTACTATGCATAATGTACGTCATGTACCTCAGTTATCACGCAGTTTGATGTCAGTTGGTCAACTTGATGACCTTGGTTACAAGGTGGTCTTCTATGCTCAGTCCTTTCGTATATCAAAGGGCAATATGGTTATTGCAAAAGGAAGGAAAGTTGGCTCACTTTACCCTTTATTTGTATCACAGAAAGAACACTTGTTAGCTGTTACTGAACAGCCTATGGCTTGTATTTGGCATGGTCATTTGGGCCATATATCTCGTAGTGGAATGGAAAATCTTTCTCGTTCTGGCTACTTACCCGTGTTATCTTTCTCTGATTTTTCATTTTGTGAGCATTGTCAATATGGAAAGCAAACCAGAAATGTGCATAAAACGCACATTGACTCTTCAATTCAGCCTTTAGATCTTGTTCATACAGATGTGTGTGGTCCTATGCCCACTAGGTCCTTAGGTGGTTCTCTTTACTTTGTCACTTTCATAGATGATGCTACTAGAAAAGTCTGGGTATATCCTATCAAATCGAAGGATGATGTATTCCCTACTTTTAGAAAATGGCTTGCTTCAGTTGAGACTGAAAAAGGAACTAAGCTTAAGGCTTTACGTTCAGATAATGGGGGTGAGTATACCTCACATGAATTTAGCCTTTTCTGTCAGTGTAGAGGGATTCGTAGAGAGTTTACAGCTCCTTATACCCTAGTACAGAATGGTGTAGCTGAGAGGATGAATAGAACTATTCAAGATAGAGTAGTCTCTATGTTGCATCATGCAAACCTCTCACAAGGTTTTTGGGCAGAAGCAGTATTGACTGCAGTTCATGTGATTAACCTTTCACCTAGTACTGCCAAAGGTCTGAAAGTGGCACAAGAGTTATGGACAGGGAAACCACCATATTATGATCATCTTCGAGTTTTTGGGTGTGAAGCATATGGTCATATACCCAAGAATCTTAGACAGAAGTTGGACCATAAGTCAAAGAAATGCATTTTTCTTGGATATGGTCGAGAAGGACAATTTGGATATCGCTTATGGGATCCTGAAACACGGTCAGTGATCAGAAGTAGTGATGTCATTTTTAATGAGTCTAAGATGCATAAACAGCCCATTAAGGAGGTTGAAGTGAGAAGAGTGTTGTTTGAGGATACTAGTCCTCCGGTTAGCATGCGTAAAAATGCTGCACATAGGGATGTTCAAGAGAATGTCCATTCAGATCAGTCTGCACATGTTCCTGTTCAGCAACCATTGAGACGTTCTGCACGTGTCTCATATCCACCTGATAGATATGTTCCAGGTTTAGATTTTGTTATGCTAATAGATGCCGGTGAGCCCTCTTGCTACAAAGAGGCTATGCAGACAGAGGATCATGTCAAGTGGGAGCGTGCCATGAAGAGTGAGTTGGATTCTATTCACAAGAATGGTACTTGGGACTTAGTACCTTTGCCAAAGGGCAGGAAAGCTTTACCATGTAAATGGGTATATAAGCTGAAATTCACATCAGATAGTGCTTCTCCAAAATATAAAGCACGACTTGTTGCAAAGGGTTTTAAGCAACAACATGGTGTTGATTTTGAGGAAATCTTCTCTCCAGTGGTCAAGATGACTACTTTGTGCATGTTGCTTGGATTCGTTGCAATGGAGGACTTAGAGCTAGTCCAAATGGATGTGAAAACAGCTTTCTTGCATGGAGATCTTAAAGATGAGATCTATATGGAACAACCAGAGGGTTATGTAGTTCCTGGCAAGGAAAGTCTAGTTTGTAAGCTCAAGAAGAGCTTGTATGGACTTAAACAGTCTCCTAGACAATGGTACCAAAAGTTTGATGCTTTTATGAAGTCCCAAGGCTATTCTCGGAGCAACGAGGATCATTGTCTCTACACAAAGAGATGTTCTGATGGCAGCTTGATATGTTTGATACTTTACGTCGATGATATGTTGATTGCTGGGAAGTCCTCTTATGATTTGTCAATTCTCAAAAAGAAGTTGAGTCAGACATTTGATATGAAGGATTTGGGGGATGCCAAACATATTCTTGGCATGCGCATTACTCGTGATAGGAGTAAAAGATGCATATACTTGTCTCAAAGTGAGTACATATCCAAAGTACTTCACCGATTCAATATGCAGGGTGGAAAGGCATTGAGTACACCTTTACCCACATATGTGAAATTGAGCAAGGATGACTGCCCCAAATCATATGAGGAAAAGGAATTCATGACCAAAGTTCCCTATCAGTCTGCTGTTGGTAGTCTCATGTATGCTATGGTAGCTACGAGACCAGACATTGCATTTGCAGTGGGAGTTGTGAGCAGATATATGTCTAATCCTGGCAAGAAACATTGGGAAGCAGTCAAAATGATTTTGAGATATCTGAGTGGCACTAAGGAAAAGTGTCTATGCTTAGGTAGAGGGAAAGCATCCATTATTGGTTACACAGATTCTGACTATGCTGGGTGTGTAGACAATCGTAAGTCTACATCAGGGTACATTTTTCACTTTGCTGGAGGTGCTATCTCTTGGAGATCTCGTCTTCAAGAATGTACAACTGTTTCCACCACAGAAGCAGAGTATGTTGCAGCAAGTGAGGCATGTAAGGAAGCATTGTGGCTTTCTCGTCTTGCTTGTGATATGGGTTTGCCTCAGCATGTACCTCACTTGCTCAGTGATAGTCAGAGTGCCATTGCTTTGGCTAAGAATCCAGTCTATCATGCAAAGACCAAGCATATTGAGGTGAGGTATCACTTCATTAGAGATTGCTTAGCCACTGAGAGCATTATTCTTGAGAAGGTTCACACTCGAGATAATGCTGCAGATGCTTTGACTAAAGCTCTACCACAGGATAGCTTTCGACACTGTTGTCACTTGATGGGGGTTACTTGATTCTTGATCTTACGCAGTCACTTGTATACTGTGTAACATGCCCATCAGGTGGGAGGTATAGTTTGTATACTTACACTCAGGTATTCTTTATCATTCTTTCTTTTTTCTCCCATAGTTACTCTGGCCATATTGGCCTTTAGTGGGAGATTGTTACCGTTAGTGTCCATGTGAAAGGCCAAATGGCCATCGGACACTTCTTTGTATATGTTCTTTAATAAAACATATAGTGGCCTGGTCAGTCACGGACTGTAAGTTCGGCCGCATTTGTAAGACCTAAGAAGTCTGTCTTCGTGCTCCCTGTGTACTGTGTTTTCTGTGTATTCTACAGCCTCTGTGCGGAGTACTATGTGCGGCATCAGGAGCTCGGTTTTCAACTCCGAGCATATCGTCGTGGAGCTCTCGAGAAGGAGAGTGCAACACGGTGCATCGCCATCGAAATACTTCACCGATTTCTGTGATGTTCACTATTAGTTGTAGTAGAGTTACTCAGGAGCAGTCCATCTTATAAGTAAGTGGAGACCATCGAAGAATATAAAAAGTTATTTCTGTTTCTGTTTCAGAAAATGAGTGTGGAGGTTGTATAGACGGTGTGACTGAGATAAAACTTATTCCTTCTTTATGTTTCCGTACAATTCATCGTCCACAATACGCTTCTCCATAGTATCTGCGAGTATGGAAACACCTTTGTTTAAATTTCATGTGACTTCTAGCACAGGTGCATCGCAAAAGCTGAACAAACTAGATTTCATCATCTAGCATATGTGTGAACAAACTATGGACAAAAGTCCGTTTTTATTACGTGCTTGTCAAAGATAGAATCCTGCATACAAACGATTACAGAGGAACCTAGTTTTATCCTTAGAGTGCAACTCTCTCTCTCTCTCTCTCTCTCTCTCTCTCTCTCTCTCTCTCGTTCGTATGATATCAAATCGAACGGAATGTCAGATGTCGCTAGCTTTTCAATCTGATTGACAGGTCCTCGGTTCTGTTGGTCACGGTTTTGTCAGTCATGCCTTGTTCTTGCCGAAGTAGCTCGAGAGGAGAGAAGGAATTATTCTGCGCAACATCTCCATAGAAAGAGATACTTTACTTGTCGACAAGAAAGGGGTCCAAAATGTGAATAATAGAGAGCTTTGAACGTAGAAAAGAAGAGAGAAACTTGGAGCTCTTGAATGTAATAAATATGCTATTTCATTTACTAACGTCAAACATAAGTACAGTTCTAGAAATGCAATGCATGACGAAGGTAAAAAGGTGTAATGAATACTCGTGGGGCATCAGAAATCTCTCATTTAAGCTCATAAGCTTAACTTATTTTTCATCAATAAAAAGGACTTGTTTTGTGCAGGGAACACATATGATCGCCATACATGGGACTATTGTCTGCTTCTTACATACTCGCAGCACTGATGAGAAAACTTGGTTTCTGAGCTGCTGCAGGGAAACTATAAAAGCATTCAAAGCGACACTAGAATCTTGATACTCAGTTGAAGGATTCCTAGCACATACACGCCCAGATATACGTCGATTGTGCCTGCAGCATCGCTATCTTTGCAGACATACGTGCTGCCGTCGACGAGGGTAACTGGCCCTTTCTGGTTCCCAGTGTCCGCGTTCATGAAATAGCACTTTTGTTGCGGAGGAGGCAGCTGCACAGAAGCACCCACATCCACATCGATGGTTATATCCACGTCGACTGGAACTACTATAACCTTCTTCCCGGAATCGTTCTTGACTGTACAGTCCGCCTCCACGATCTTGCTGCTTGCTAACAGCGAAAACACGCAAGCGATCATGCACAATTCGAACCATCTTCGAGCCATTGTCTCCGAACGTGCAGAGGAGTACAAAGAGACAGAGAAGATGATTGAACTCAGAATGCTGTGGTTTCTTATCTCCAGGATTTTCCTTATATAGGCGGCATTCGCCGGTAAGTATGAACCTACATACGACGTTCAAACGTTCAGAAAACTATAAGCTTACAATAATTCAACAAATTTCGTCGCACAGGTCCTTTGAAAGTGGAAACCAAATCTGTGGGCTTGAAAAGCTATGGCTTAGTAGAAGAAAAAAAATTGGGGATGTAATAAGATAGTTGAGCGGTCATGATAAGACTTTGCTGCATGAGGATCCAAAAAAAAAATAACAAAAAGAAAGTTTGTCAAAGGGAGGTCGCTTCTAGAGGCCATAAACTACATTTGGGAAGGGACTCTAATTATGGCTTCATAAATTCTTCTGCCTACACATGTCTTCGTCCTGGAGAATAGAGTAGGCCTTATACATCATAAGCTTGGAATTAAACATCAACGTCAATGTTTGCAACAATTCGGTTGGGTTGGTCTCTTTAAAGTATGCGTTAATTTCCAGCTTCCTAGTTTATCAACTTGGGTCTTGAAAATATCTGAAGACTTCGACTCTTGATTTCCTCTTATTATCGAAGTCGCCTTCTTAACTTGATTTCCGCACCGCAAATGAACATTAAAATTCCGCGGCTCAAGGTAAATGTAAAATGCAACATAAGGTAAGGATTATGTTTTGAGAAAACAGAAACATAATCTCTAATATTACTATTACGCTATATGTATCAGTTAAGAAATACACTATATGTGGGAGCCTCGCAACTTCTGCATACTTTTTAAGTGTTGACGGAGAGCTGGACGGAGAATGAAAAGCATCCTCCATCAGACATTCTACAAGTGCAGACATCCAAATCGCAATCCGATCGCCCCAATCAACGTCGTGAAGTCGAAGTCAAACATAGGTCAGAAACTCCTTCAGTGTAAAAGTCATTTCCTCGCATCTTCGGACGACCTTCCAGTCTCGATGGCAACAGAAATCTGTCCATAAACGAGTTTCTACAACTACAGGACGAGATCATGATGGCACGTATATTAGATCTACTAAGCTGTCCTGTTGTAATCGCTCTCTCCAACCAGTTATTTTTTAGGTTTTGATTAAATTTCCCAGGCACATTTTGCTTCCATAGTTTAGAGTTTTTAGCGTTTGGAGGTAAATCGACTGTATTCCCCTGTCAGACAAAAACGACCTATTACGTTAATTAATTAGTTAATTATAAATATATATATATATATATATATATATATATATATATATATATATATATATATATATATATATATATATATATATATATATATATTTTTAAGAGTCAGGCTCTATAAAAACCCCTTCCCATTCCATCTTTCTTCTCCAATCGGTCACCATTTTAAAGTATTGGAGAAGAAACAGCATTCAAACGTCCCCCAAGTCCCTATCTTGTCCTACTCCATGTTCGCTGTGCATAAATAGACGCCATAAAGAAAAACTGAGACCCTTGAAGAAGATTGGTAGAGAAAAATCTTCAACACATTATTATAATATGATGTCTAAAAGAAAAATGTGGTAGATAACGAATGAAAAACATATGTCACAAACATTACGTCGTTTGACTTCCTCGAGCTATGAAAATACAGATTTGATGTGCATCTTGGCGTGGGGCACCACCAAAGACTTATGAACATCTCTTAATCTCGACGCTCAAATCTCAAGAAAATAGTGATTTGGCAATGCAAATAAAGATAAATATTCTGCTTGACAGCCGAGCAGCTCTATTTCACTGTTCATCAAATTCTCCAGATGCACGTACAAAGAGGGTATTATAGAAGCCAAATGTCACAAAAGTACTCAGAGAATAGAAAGAGACAAGAGACTGGACACCAGATTGGGTACAATCTCCACGCACATACTCTGATGGACGAGTCTATTAGAGCATGTGTATTTATAGGTATTTTTCATTATCTCCTCAATAGAAGATACATGAGGGTGATGCTTCGAAAAGCGTGCATTTACAACAATCTGCTTTATTTACAACATCATCGCTTTTCAAGTGACCTAATATTTCTACAAAAATGTCGCTTTCTAAAGCAATCTATTAATTTTACAAAAAAAGACTAAAATACTTTCTTCTAAATATTCTTTTAAAATATCTGAATAAGTCCACCTGCCTTCACACCCTCATGAGTCTTCACATGCTAAATCAAAACACAAATCACATTAAAACCCTCAAGACATTGACATCCATATAACATTCCATATAACAGTGGTAGCAGAGCGAAGGCATGTCTTCGAGGTGGTTTCTTGATGTCTGGTTGCAATTTCACTACAACAGATCGATGGTATACCGAGGTTTTTACCGAGGAAAATGAACGCGGCTTTATTTGCCGCGACGCCGGTGTAAAGGTCGGTTTCGCGTCGGTACCAAAGAATCGGTATAGGCGTCGATCTAGACGTCAGTAAAAGCGTCGGTATATGCGTCGATATAAATGTCGGTATATGCGTCAGTAACCGGTTTCTGCTGCATCGCCTCCTGGGTGTACTGACAGTTATTCCGATGACACTACTGGGAGTACCGTCGCTTATACCGACGACCATACCTCCGAAATTTTTTTTGGGTAGAATGTTTTGTCTTTCGCTACAGCAACATTACCATGATGTTGCTGAACAAAAGACAATACACTCTGCCCAAAAAAAACCGAGTACATGTGATGTGTACTCTAATGACAACCGAAATATGATTTCATGAAACAGAGTATTATTGTACACAAAAGAGATCGATAATCAGAATGAACAATGAACCATGTACAAAAGAAGTTATATATTTCAATAATGAAGCATGTACAAGAGTGTGGCAAAGCACTGTCATATATGACGCTTTTACAAAATGTGGCAAAGCAATGTATTGCCATATGAAAATCAAATACAAAATGTTGGTCTTCCACTGCCATACACATGCAAAGAACGTTCCATATCAATAGTCCTGCAACAAAGAACAATAATGGAATGAGATAAATTCACATGAAAATTACAAACAAGTAAAAACCAAGTTTATAAATTGATTACCTCATCGCAAACACTCCCATGAAACTACCGCACCGCGTCCCTCCAAGTCTTGCAATAGTGCAGTCAACCCATGAATATATCCATAAGACTCCTCCGATCGTGTTGGAGGACGACCCATTGCCATCTCCTGAAACAAATATAAAAAGATTAGAGAAATATATATGAGAAATTTAACACAAATAAATTCTATAAATGAAATGGTACTTACAAACTCATGACGCATCGTGTCATATCCGTCGCTGACCAAATGTGGCGGTCCAATCGTGTCTAGACGTGTGGCTGCGGCATTTCGCTGCTGGCGATATCGATCAGGAGTCTGCTGCTGCTCATCACGAATCATGTCCCACTCCTCAGCATCTAACCACACAGGCTTTGGTAAGCCTTCTCTGAATGCATCACGAGCCTCGGATCGTCGATGCGACATGACCTCACGTGCGGTATGCAGAATCCACTCTGAACTGACAATCGACTGTCCATCGGCTGGTCGAAACCCCTGGTAAATTGTCTGTGTGATATAATTCTTCCGCATGATGGAGTGTCCAAACTGGATGGAGCAAAGTTGTCATATGCGTGCGCGCATTGCTTTGCCAGCCGCATCCATCACCGGAGCTCCATCTCGGATACTATACACCTTGGAGTCATCATGGCCATGAGCACCCCAAGGTGTACGTGGTGTATTGCGTGGTGTACTGCGTGGCGTACCTACATCTGAGGTACTCGTCCTAGGAGTAGAAGCGGGCGACACAACGTCCGTCGCACTGCTTCCACAGCAACCGCCTCCTCCGCCTCCAGACCTACCTGTAGATCCACTCCTAGAACCTCCTGCTCCAGAGCGTGACCTCGATCTACGAGACGGGACAGACCCTGTATCGCGCTGAGGTGTCGAACGCACATGTCTACTAGTAGATCCAGTAGGAGATGGCTGCAAAGATGATCGTGGTGCAATTAAAATGATATCAGTAAATGAAGTTATTGTGATACAACAATGAAAGCCAATTTGTTCTCCACTTACCTGAACAATTCAGTGACACTACTATCTGACCATCCATAAATGGATTGCAGATTAAGCATCGCGAGTGAAGCACGTAGTATAGATATCTTTGCTCCATTGTAAAGTGGTAAACGAGCTAATCTTCGCATGTTTTCATATTCTTCATCAACTTCTGATCGTGCAATTTCTGTTGTGTCCATGAAACTCTCGTCCACACCTTCTTCACCATCATGATCTTCGTCCATCTCATAAAATGCTTCAAGCATCTCTTCCATATGTTCATTCTGTGTAATATTATTAGTGCTTGCTTCTATGTCTAAGTGCTTTTTTGCTCTCTTTTGTCCACGAGATGTTACCGGTGCAATGTCGTTTGGATCCATCTGCTCACCTAGGGAACCATGCGAATGATAGCGTAGGTTTTCCAGTCGACTCCTATCAAAGGATCCATACTCTCTAACATGTGCAGTACAAATCCGTCGTTTTTGATAAATTTGATACTTGCACTGTGTGCAAGGACATGCCATTCTCTCTTCAGGATCCAAAGAAGCCATCTGCTACAATATGGACATTTTAGAACATTTTAGAACCTTTCTTTTTTTATTAAACCTAAAAATCTAACTCTTAAAGACCTAAATACTTAAATACCTAAAAAAACTTAAAATCCTAGTTTTAAAACCCTAATCTATATAGCTATCCTATTTTATCTATATATTCGGATTTTTTCTTGATTGATCCTATTTTATATATATATTTATTTATTTATTCAGATTTTTTTCCTCTTAATCAAGTTATATGTATGCCTAAACCCTAAAACCCTAATTTTAAAGATCTGGACCTAAATTATGTATATTTCTATACACATGTGTATATACATGTATATATGTATTATATGTGTATGTGTATGTGTGTATATATGTTATGTACGTGTTAAAACCCTAAAACCCTAATCCAAATGACCTAGAACTAAAACATGTATATATATGTATGCATGTGTATATATATGTGTATATGTATATATATGTGAATATAGATAGGTATATAAGTATGTGTGTTTGTGTATTTATATATTTGTTTATATATTCATATTTTTTCTTTACTTAATTATATTTAATTATATATATTTAATTAAATAATTTAAAACACTAGTTCTTTTTATATTTATTTATGTATATAATTATCTTATTTTATATATATATTTATTTATATATTCATATTTTTTTTCTTACGTAATTCTATTTTTATATATTTAATTTTATATATTTAATTATAAATATTTAATTAAATTATTTCAAACACTAGTTCTTTTTATATTTATTTATGTATAGAATTATGTTATTTTTTATATATATTTATTTATATATTTCAGAATTTTTTTCCTTACGTAATCCTATTTTTATGTATTTAATTTTATATATTTAATTATATATATTTAATTAAATTATTTAAAACACTAGTTCTTTTTATATTTATTTATGTATATAATTATCTTATTTTATATATATATTTATTTATATATTCAGATTTTTTTTCCTTACGTAATCCTATTTTTATATATTTAATTTTATATATTTAAGTATATATATTTAATTAAATTATTTAAAACACTAGTTCTTTTTATATTTATTTATGTATATAATTATCTTGTTTTATATATATATATTTATTTATATATTCAGATTTCTTTCCTTACATAATACTATTTTTATATATTTAATTTTATATATTTAAATATATATATTTAATTAAAACCCTAATCTTAAAATTCTAGATCTGAAATACTAAACCCTAAAACCCTAATCTTAAATATGTAGACCTAAAATATGTATATTTGTGTATACATGTGTATATACATGTATATATGTATTACATGTGCATGTGTATGTGTGCATATATCTTATGTAGGTGTTATAACCCTAAAACCCTAATCTTAAAGATTTAAATCTAAAATATGTATATTTTTGTATGCATGTGTATCTACATGTATGTATGTATTATATGTATATGTGTGCTTGTGTATATATGTTATCTACGTATTAAAATCCTAAAACCCTAATCAGAAAGACTTAGACTTAAATCTGAAATACTAAACCCTAAAACCCTAATCTTAAATATCTAGACCTAAAATATGTATATTTCTGTATACATGTGTATATACATGTATATATGTATTACATGTGTATGTGTATGTGTGCATATATGTTATGTAGGTGTTATAACCCTAAAACCCTAATCTTAAAGATTTAAATGTAAAATATGTATATTTTTGTATGCATGTGTATCTACATGTATGTATGTATTATATGTATATGTGTGTTTGTGTATATATGTTATCTACGTATTAAAATCCTAAAACCCTAATCGGGAAGAGTTAGACTTAAATCTGAAATACTAAACCCTAAAACCCTAATCTTAAATATCTAGACCTAAAATATGTATATTTTTGTATACATGTGTATATACATGTATATATGTATTATATGTGTATGTGTATGTGTGCATATATGTTATGTAGGTGTTATAACCCTAAAACCCTAATCTTAAAGATTTAAATCTAAAATATGTATATTTTTGTATGCATGTGTATCTACATGTATGTATGTATTATATGTATATGTGTGTTTGTGTATATATGTTATCTACGTATTAAAATCCTAAAACCCTAATCAGAAAGACTTAGACTTAAATCTGAAATACTAAACCCTAAAACCCTAATCTTAAATATCTAGACCTAAAATATGTATATTTCTGTATACATGTGTATATACATGTATATATGTATTATATGTGTATGTGTATGTGTGCATATATGTTATGTAGGTGTTATAACCCTAAAACCCTAATCTTAAAGATTTAAATCTAAAATATGTATATTTCTGTATGCATGTGTATCTACATGTATGTATGTATTATATGTATATGTGTGTTTGTGTATATATGTTATCTACGTATTAAAATCCTAAAACCCTAATCAGAAAGACTTAGACTTAAATCTGAAATATTAAACCCTAAAACCTTAATCTTAAATATCTAGACCTAAAACCCTAAAACCCTAATCTTAAATATTTAACCCTAAAACCCTAATCCTATTTAAAACCCTAAAACTCTAATCTTAAATATTTAACCCTGAAACCCTAATCCTATTTTTATATATTTGATGTAAAACAAAAACTTCAAAATAAAAATAGGATTATATGTGTGTATGTATGCATGTGTGTATATATGTGTGTGTATGTATACATGTGTACATGTGTGTGTGTGTGTGTATGTATACATGTGTATACATGTGTGTGTATGTGTGTGTATGTAGGCATGCATGTGTGTGCATGTGTGTGTACGTGTGTGTATGTATGCATGCATGTATGTGTATGTGTGTGTATGTGTATGCATGCGTATACATGTGTGTGTATGTATACATGCATGTGTGTATATGTGTGTATGTATGCATGTGTGTATATATGTGTGTATGCATGCATGCCGGTATATGTGTGTTTATGTATGCATGCATGTGTGTATATGTGTGTATATATGCGTGTGTATATGTATGTGTGTATATGTGTGTGTGTGTATGTGTATGTATGCATATGTGTATATATGTGTGTGTATGTATGTGTGTATGCATGTGTGTGTATGTATGCATGTGTGTAAATTTATGTGTGTGTGTATGCATGCATATGTGTATATGTGTGTGTGTATGTAAGCATGCATGTGTGTATAGGTGTGTGTATGTAAGCATGCATGTGTGTATAGGTGTGTGTATGTAAGCATGCATGTGTGTACATGTATGTGTGTATGTATGCATGTGTAAATTAATGTGTATCTTCCTTTCTCTTCTCTCTCTCTTTCTTTCTCTCTCTCTCTCTCTTTCTCTCTCTCTGTCTCTCTCTCTCTCTCTCCTTCTCTCTCTATCAATAGCGAATAAAAGAATCACTTACAAGTATGTCTCTCTTTGAATCGTTGTCCTCAAAGCATAATGTAGGTCGTCTCTCGTCCAATTCCAAAAAATCGACGCCAACGAACTTCTGCAAAATCAACGAAAAGAGAAATTAGAAACCCTAAAGCATAGAGAAACACAAATGCTAACAGTACGCGCAGCACTTACCAAGATGTGAGAGCTAAGCCGAGAGAGAGTGTGTGTGTGTGTAGAGAGAGAGATCCGTGTGTGTGTGTGTGTGCACAAGACAATGCAAATTCGCGTGCGCAAGTTCGATAGTAGACCGACAGTACTCAAACACGCGCAGAAATGTGAAGTTTTGCTCTTTCGCGGTATGTTTATAAATTCGCCGCCGGTATAGGCGCCGGTATGGACGTCGGTATACGCGTCGATAGTTGCCAGTAAGTTACCGACGCTTATACCGACCTCATACCGACGCATATACCGACGCTTATACCGACGCTCATACCGATGCATATACCGACGCGTATACGGACGCTTATACCGGCGGCTGCGGGACACACCGACGATCCGTTTAAAACGGTCATACGGACGGTCAGTTGACCATTGGTATCTCTTAGTGAGATTTTCCGAGGGCTATACCGACGCCGACTATGATCGTCGATATATGCAGCGTCGGTATGCCCCTCATATGTTGTAGTGATTTGCATCATCCCTTCCATTCATGACTCGACATCCATCTCAAAGGTCCTATCTAGGTTTTTTTTATCAAGTTTGTTTGTTCTTCGTTCGTTGGTTTGTTTCTTTTCAAATGTCTTTTTTCAATTTGGTACTCTTCACTATGCTCTTGTTACATTTTGCACTCTACTCACTGTACTCACTTTGCTCACTATACGCCCTGTGCTAACTATGTTCACTATACCCTTTATAGCCACTACACGCTCTCTACTCACTATACTCATTGTACCCACTATACCCCCTATGCTCACTATGCTCATTGTAGCCATTATACCCCTGCAAAACACACATACATGCACGTATCTTAGATCTACTAAGTTGTCCTGTTGTAATCTCTCTCTCCAAGCAATTATTTTAGGTTTTGTATTCTTGATCGTTTGAGACATGATTTAGAATTTGTAGGAACATTTTTCTTCCATAGTCTAGAATTTTGAGCATTTGGAACGCCAACTCTGATATTCAAATCAACCTTTTGGAGGTAAATCGGCTGCATTCCCTGTCACCAAAAAAAACCTATTACGTTAATTCATATATATATATATATATATATATATATATATATATATATATATATATATATATATATATATATATATATGTGTGTGTGTGTGTGTGTGTGTGTGTGTGTGTAGCAGCAGGTAATCTTGATCTACAAATGTCTCCAATTTTTTTGAACTCTGAGTGAAGGCAAAGAAATGCTTCAGGAAGTTCATGAAAACACGGGGCAACAAGAGAGTTTCAAAAGAAACCGAAATAACTTAACGGTCTTACTAGAGGATTCCCATGCGCCGGAAGTGTGAGTGAGATAACTTTAAGGGTGAGGCTATGTAGAAACCCCTTCCCATTCCATGTTTCTTCTCCAACCGGTCACCATTTTATCATATTGGATAAGGAACAACATTCAAATGTCCCCCAAGTCTCTATCTTGTCCTACTCCATGTTCGGTGTGCATAAATAGAGGCCATAAAGAGGGAGATGGGAATCCAAGCTAAGCTCAACACACTACGTCTTATGATCCTCTAGAAAGCTATTTCATATGCACATGATGATGGGAAGGAGTTTGAGTCCATTATCAAATCGATTTGCTTACAACAAACATGTCAACAACAACAACCAATCAAGCCCAATTTTCCTTTTAAGCATTCTTTTCCTACCTTTTCTTCACCAACTTTTTAGAGACCACCTACTTTTCAATGCCCTCCTCAATCCAATTTCTTATCAATATCCAAGACATCCCCCTTACAACCTACCATATATCATGCCTCCCAGTTGACAAGCAAATCATGCCAGTTTACAAGAATAGAATTAACATGGATGGCCATTCACACGTCCCATCAGGGAATTGATTTGTTTTTTGATGTAGCAGGTGAAGCCTCATGAGGGTGTGAACCTGTGTGCAAATATTAATAAATTTAGAAGACTATTTAGAGGATACTATTTTAAGTTTTTTTTATACAAATAATAGATCGCTTTAGAAAGTGACGTTTTTGTAAAAATAGTAGATCGCCTAAAAAGCAATGATTTTATAAATAAAGAAGGTTTTATTTGTAAATGCATGCTTTTGAAAGCATTGCCCTCATGTATCTTCTATTTAGAACATAACAAAAAATACCTATAAATACACATGTTATGATAGACTTGTCCATCAAAGTATGTGCACAGAGATTGTACCCAATCTGGTGTCAAGTCTCTTGTCTCTTTCTATTCTCTAAGTACTTTGTGAGATTTTTTTTCCTATACTATCCTCTACGTACGTGCATCTATGGGATCCAATCAACAGTGGTATTAGAGTGGAGGCGTGTCTCCGAGGTGGTTTCTCGATGTCCGGTTGCAATTTGCATCATCCCTTCCATTCACGACTTGACATCCATCTCAACCGTCCATTCCAGGTTTTTGAATATCAAGTTTGTTTCTTCTTCATTTGTTGGTTTATTTTTGTTTTTCAAATTTCTTTTCAATTGGGTACTGTGCACTATGCTCTTGTTACACTTTGCACTGTACTCACTATACTCACTTTCCTCACTATACCCCCTGTGCTCACTGTGTTCCCTATACCCACTATACCCATTGTATACACTTTGCTTACTATGCTCATTGTACTCATTGGACACACTATACCCCTTGTGCTATCTATGCTCACAGTGCATTGTTCAGTGTTCGAGTTTGGTTCATTGATCAAATTAGTTTATCAATTAGGTTATAATTTCATTACTCCTTTCGCTTACTCCAAGGCACCGACTAAGGCAAGTATGTCATAACTAAGGCATCTTTGGGTTCTCTGGCAAAGGGAACCTTACTTGTGAGTGGTAATAGATGCTTAGTTTGTTCCCTAGTTAGCTTACTTATTGCTCTACTTAGCTTTCTTAGTTCCTTATTTAACATGTAGGGGATTTGAACCCACAACCTTATACTTCTAAGAGATAAGCTTTATCCTCTAGCCTATTTTCGCTTATTGATACTCCATTTATTTTAATTAATATTTAACACAACTTTTAACACTCTCTTCATCTTATTTATTTATTTATTCAACACTCTCATTTAATTTATTTCTTTATTTATTATCACTTATCAAACACTCTCATTTATTTTATTTATTTATCTATTATTATTTATTTTATTCATTCATTCATTTATTCATTTATTATTTTTATGAGTTTTTTAATATATATGCACTATTGTTAAAATTCACATGATTAGTCCTAGGCTTTGGTTCTATATAAGGCCATGGACCCTACCCATAACACCAAGGAGTTTGGTACATAACCTCTACCTGAGGTATGGCCTCAAGAACAGTTGGAACTTTTGTGGCAAAAACTCCAGAATGCTCAGAACAAATGCAATGATGAACTCCAACAACTCCAAAGTGATGAAAATAACGTAGTTAGGTGGTAACGACATTTTTAAATCCATTTTAGAAGAGGTAATGAGGAAGGATAAGTCCAAGGAGCTTTAAGTTTTGAGAAACGCTAAGCCCTTCTAGGATATGATGAAGGTTGAGCGGTGTCTCCAGTACATATATAAAAGAGAAAAATGCCATATTGCTTGCATTTGTAGCTACCTATAAGATAAAAACCATACTAGAGTTTCCATATGGTTGGGTATTCAAAGTTGATTTCGAGGATGAGGATTCACATAACCATATATTCTTGGTACAAATGACAATTGCACTAAGGAATGTTGAATGTAGAATGGATATTCTCACCCTAGAGTGCTATGTCCAAGAGAGGCTTGTAGAGATTTGGGGGCAATCAGAATACCTCATTGTTGACCTTCTAACCTAGAGACAAAGAAATATCTTGATAATGTAGCAAATGAAGAATAACCATGTGAATTCCAAGGGTACTTATAAGATTCAAAGGATTACCTAGAGGAAGAAGAGCAAGCAAACACATGTAGAATCCATTATTTCCTTATACACATAAATCATTAAGGAATTCCTATAATTATTTTTTTATGGTTGAGTTTCCTTCTAAATTACCACCTTGTAGGGGATCTCTTGACCATAGTATAGACTTAATTCCTAGTAGTTCTTCTCCCCATAAGGCACCTTATAAGTATGGACCTTTACATCATAGCCAAAGATAAGAAAGAGGGAAGGATACTAACTTTGGATAGGAGGCCTAATTCTAACCACACAACCTACTTCACATATGGAAAAGGGAAGGTAGGGAAAATTGGACCTATGGAAGAAACTTTATATGCAAGAACTTAGAGAAGCATACAGAAGGTAGAAAAGTGAGTTGGGAAGCAACAAAGTTTGGTCTAGGAAACCGGCACAAGACCAATCCTTGATCTTATGGAGACTCAAATAGACCTTATAGGCATGTGATAAGTGCAATAAAATCCACTATGTACTTTGGAGCATCAAGGAGAAAGATTTGATACAAAATAGATAGGTTTGCACACTCACTAGCTCAAAAACTTATTATCTTTGGATGAGACAACCGACTTCAAATGCTCATAGCAGCAAAAAATTTTACAATTGGAAAATCTCCTTTTGAAGGAGTGTTAAAAATAGGGTTGAGTGGTCAACAATGGTACCTCTTATGTTTCAAGAATACATAGAGATAGATCCCAAGATAGAAAAACTCTGATTTCTCCCCATCATCAGGACCAAAAGCTTTGAAAATGTATGATGCATAAATCAGAACCAAATGCATGATGCATAAATCAGATGTCTCTTATTATTTTATGAAGCTAAAAGCTAATATAGAAAAGGAATGAGGTATCCATATCAAGTGCCCAAGCTTAGATGGAGGTCGATTATACTTTAACCATGAGTTTTGTGATTTCTTAGACATAAATTTCATGGACAGAAAAATCACATCTAGCTACATACCACAAAAAGAATGGCATGAAACAGAGGAAGAATACGTTCATTGTAGAATGTGCTAGAGCAATGACAAATGAGATGGGTATGCAAAATTTCTATTGGATTTATTCAACACCAGTGAAATATACATCGTTATTAGAGCTCTCATATCAACTATACATCCTATCACATCCTATGAAGCTTTGTATAATAGGAAGCTATATGTATCACACTTGAGAGTATTTGGATGTACATGTTATGTATTGTTCCAAGTGAATTAAGGGAAAAACTTGATGACATATTAAAGAGATGTATCTTGATAGCATATGGTGGTGAGGAAAGTATTATAGATGTTAAAACCTTAGAAAAAAGGAGTAAAGGTATCAAAGGATGTCAGATTTAATGAGCTTTGACCTTCGTATGCTTCAATTACATCTATGCATGAAAATGAAGATGTGTCTTGATAGGGTATGTAGGTAAGCAAAGGGTTATAAATGTTATTACCCCATAACAAAGGAATAAGTATATCAAGGGATGTTAGGTTTAATGAGATTTTACCTTGGTGTGCTTCAAATCTATCTTTTCAAGAAGTACATCTTGGATGTGTGAACGACGTATAGCCTCACAAGGTGCAAACCATTGATCAACCCAATGGAAGTAAACATAAACTTGACTTAAATGTAAGGTAATGAAGTTCAAGATCCACTTTTGTATAGTTCTATCGTGGGCTCATTGAATTATGCCACCATGACAAGGCCTAAGCTAGCATATAGAGTTAGTGTGCTATCAAATTTGTTTCACACACGTAGGGTTCCAAATCTACTTGCAACCAAAAGAGTTCTGAGTTATCTTAAGGGTGCACTAAATCAAGCTATATGATCTGCTATTGAAGATGAATTGCATGTGAAGGCATATATAGATGTTGCTTGGTCTAGATCCAAAGATGATAGAAGAAGTACAAGTGGGTATGCAATGATGCTTGGCAAGATGTCCTTACTATGGAAGGTAAAGAAGTAACCTACAACTCCACTATCCTCTAGAGAAGCTGAATATAGGACTTTAGCACAAGTGAAAAGTGACTTTATGTGGCTTAAGAAGCTCATAGTTGAAGTAAACTTGTAGGTCAATCAATTTCCAATCATGTGTGATAACATGTGTAGTGAACCCTATGTTCCATGATAGGAGAGAGCACATAGGGATGCATTATCACTACACTAGGGACAAAGTGATGACATTTTCACCAAACCATTCGACTCAATCAAACTGTAAAAGTTCAAAAGGAGCTTTGGGTTGTTGGAGCTAGGATGAAGATTTCAAGGTCAAAGCTTAAAGGGGAGTGTTGAAAAGCAAGGTTCAACCTTAGTAAATTTATGGATACATTGGATGAGTGCCACTTGGAGCAATAAGAAGAAATGATCGAATTACAAGACCTCATGTTCAAATTTGAGTTGGAGTGTCTCTTCTTAACATCAAAATTTCATCTATCACACTTAGATGTGATAAATCCTATAATCTAGAAGAAGATCTCCCCATCATCTAAGGAATCTTTTCAAGTTGTTATATACATACAATGTACTTTGAATGTATGACCCCACATGTGTGTAAGCTCCCTTATATTTTGAATAAGCTAGTAGACCCCTTTCCTAGAAAGCCCCTTGCTTGGTCTAGTGTTTTCACTAGACTTTAAGTAGCCATAGACAACTCCCAGATTTCTATGTGTAGGAACTAGATAGCTGTCAATGATGCGAAAAACTTCCTTATCAAATTGTGATCATTGCTTGTCATATTTGGTTTGTTAGAAAGCTAAAATTGTATCCTAAATTTTTCTCAAACCACATGTTTAGACTCTACTTATTTTGAGAGAAGAAGCTCTAAAAGTGAACAATGGTGTGTGTGTATGCCAAGTGAAGGCATCAACTAACCTTTATTGGAGGCAAATGCTCTCATAGTAAGACTTAGCATTTTGAGTGAGGTAACTTTCATTAGCCAGGCTTACATTAAAGTTTATGAGTGCAAAAACTAGTCGATCAAGTCCTCAAGATCTGAGAGAAGCATGTGAGTGAATAGAGGTTTTGTGAGTGTGCCTATGAGGCCATCTATGCTTTAGGGATACATAGGGAAGTTGTAAATTCCCCCATCAAACCCTACTCTTGTCTATCAATAATTTTAGTTTTTTCCATGTAGCCTCTCATCTTTGGTCATGACCATACGCATAAATGAAGGAAAATACAACTCACTAGCTCATGTTATGTTCAAAATGTTAATTTGAAAGATGAATCACCTCACTTGAAAAATGAATTAGACACCCAAAGTTAAGAGAGGTGGTTTGGGGGGGGGTGCAAGATTACCCATTTTCACTTATTGACAGCTTGAGGGTGTTCTAAAATCAACATATCCTACCAAGAATCCAACTACCAAGACCACACTCTTAACAGAGAGCACATATCTATGAAGAGATGGATAGGTATGTGCTTGAAGATGAAGAGGTGTTGCAAAATCCTTGATCTAGGCCAAAGCTACAATTCTATCCTAAATTTTTCTCAAAACACATGTTCAGACTCTACTTATTTTGAGAGAAGAAGCTCTAAAAGTGAACAATGGTGTGTGTGTATGCCAAGTGAAGGCATCAACTAACCTTTATTGGAGGCATATGCTCTCATAGTAAGACTTAGCATTTTGAGTGAGGTAACTTTCATTAGCAAGGCTTAAATTAAAGTTCATGAGTGCAAAAACTAGTCGATCAAGTCCTCAAGATCTGGGAGAAGCATTCATGTGAGTGAATAGAGGTTTTGTGAGTGTGCCTATGAGGCCATCTGTGCTTTAGGGCTACATAGGGAAGTTGTAAATTCCCCCATCAAACCCTACTCTTGTCTTTCAATAATTTTAGTTTTTTCCCTGTAGCCTCTCATCTTTGGTCATGACCATATGCATAAATGAAGGCAAATACAACTCACTAGCTCATGTTATGTTCAAAATGTTAATTTGAAAGATGAATCACCTCACTTGAAAAATGAAGTAGACACCCAAAGTTAAGAGAGGTGGTTTTTTTTTTCAGGGGGGGTGTGTGCAAGATTACCTGTTTTTGCTTGTTGGCAGCTTGGGGGTTTCTTAAAATCAACATATCCTAACAAGAATCAAACTACCAAGACCACACTCTTAAGAGAGAGCACGTATCTGTGAAGAGATGGATAGGTATGTGCTTGAAGATGAAGAGGTGTTGCAAAATCCCTTATCTAGACTAGCCAAAGGAACACCAAGAGTATGTGGCGGGCCCTTTTAGCTTTCCAATGGATGTATTAGACACCCTATGTACCATGGAAGATCACTCTTAAAAAGATAGATCAAAACAGATAAGTTGGAGTTAGCTCAGAGGTGAAGAACTTGCTAATTTGGTTCATACACCTATCCACTGTTTTGCATAATTCTCTAAGAACATCAACATTTAGTTTGATTCCTTCTAAGGAAGTCTAGTTAACTTAAAGAGATAACTTTCAAGAGTAATCGCATCAAAAATAATGAACCACACACTGAGAATGATGTTTAACAAGTGATGATATCATCCTGATTTTCATGGGCTGCTATAGTAATGAGACCAGTGACAAGAAAAATAAACATAACTCAATATTTAAGAACCCCATGATTATCAAAATTTGTATGCGTATACTAGACAGTATGTTGAATCCAAAAAGCTTTAAATCATTGCATTTGGGTAAGTACGTAGTGAGAAACATCTCTCACAAGATGAGTAAAAAAGTCAGGTACCTAACAGAGAAGTGAAAATGAACAGACATGGTTGACCTCACCTGAACATAGCTGAATATTGAAACACTCAAATGAAATGAAAATTCGTGAGCATATATTAGACAAATGGATCTAACTTTACCAAGTCAAATCACTGAAAATGATGCACCAAGCTCAGAGAAACCATCTCTGCAATCTGACTAAGAAAACTGAGAGATATGGCAGTGAGAAGTACACTTCACAAGAACATGGAAATACAAACTCAAATGATCATGAAAATGAAAGCATATCAATTTTACATCACAATGGACTTACTGATACATATGTGTGCCTTGAAACCACACCTTGATATGGCATAAATCTCAGCTCTTCGAGGTCTTCTCTGAGGTCTCTCTAACCACGACTAAAGCTGCCATCTATTTATAGTTGAGCTTGGGAGGCTAATTTCCCTCAATAACTCTCCAATCAATTGGTGATTGATTTGATTCTCTATCTACCACAAATCACATGTTCTTGGCTCCTCTTTCCCTTTTTGATCAAGTGGACTCAACCACTTAAGATTCTTTCACTTTTACATTAAGTAAAGTCTTCAAAAGTAACAAGATGTAGTTCACAAGTGAACTTCACATTGTCTTCATTTTAAGGCTTCTTCTTTGAATTTGTGGGACTCAAGCCAATACTTAGGCTTTTCATAGACTTGCTCCAACAGTTCCCCATCAAGTCAAGTATGCTTGAGGTCTTCAATCTTCCAAGATTACCTCCAAACCTATCATAGCCTTGAATTTGCAAAGCTTTGTACCATCCAATGTGTTGGTTAGAATATCTGCACATTGTTGATGAGTGGGCACATATGATATTTGAATCTTGTTTCTTAGAACCTTCTCTCATACATAGTGATAATGAACTTCAATATGTCTAGTCCTTGCATGAAAAATAGGATTAGCAGCTAAATGAATAGAACTCATATTGTCACAAAAAATAGTTGGAGTTCCAAACTCCAATCCAAGATCTGTGAATAATGTCTTCATCCACATAGCTTCCTGAGTAGCTATGGCAAGACCTATGTACTCAACCTCTGTGGAAGAAAGAGAAACTGTAGGTTGCTTCTTGGATGACCATGAAATAAGCTTTGAACCTACAAAAGTAAGATATCCTGAAGTGCTCCTTCTATCTTCCTTGGAACCAGCCCAATATGCACCAGAAAATAGCTTCAAACCTAAATCAGATACATAAGGAAAATAAAGTCCTTCATTTATGGTTGCTTTGAGATACTTGAGAATCCTTTTGGCAGCATCCATGTGTGGTTTCCTTTGTGTGTGCATAAATTGACTTAGCACACTCACACTCTAACATATATCTACTCTTGTCAATGTGGCATAGTTGAGACTACCCACTAGACTTTGATACGATGTGATGTCCTCTATGAGTTCACCTTCATGTGAGATCAATTTGTGATTGATCTCCATTGGAGTACCTGCAATCTTACAATCTTGCATCTTGAATTTTGCCAACATGTCCTTGATGTACTTTCTTTGAGTGAGAAACAAACCATGATCTTTGTAGACAACTTACAAACCTAGGAATTAGGTAAGTGAACCCAAATCACTTATCTTGAACTCTTCTCTCATCTGATCTTTGATCTTCTTCATACCATCTGCATCATTTCCTATCAATATAATATCATCTACATATACACATAAGTAGATGACCTCAGAATTACTATTTTTGATAAAGAGTGAAGGATCTGCCTTGCTTGGTTCAAAGCCTTTGTCCTGCAAGAATGAAACTAGCCTGAAATTCCAAGCTCTTGGGGCTTGCTTAAGACCATACAATGCTTTGTTAAGTTTACACACATAATGAGGATAAACTTGATTCTCAAAACTAGGTGGTTGTGCCATATATACCTCTTCTGTTATCCAACCATTCAAGAATGCATTCTTTACATCTAGTTGAAGTATCTTCCAATTCTTGGAAGAAGCAATACTAAGTAACACTCTGATTGTAGGCATCTTAGTTACAGGAGAGAATATCTCCTCATAATCAATTACCTGAGTTTGTGCAAAGCCTTTAGCTACAAGCCTTGCTTTATACCTGTTAATGGAACCATCAGAATTCTTCTTGAGTTTATAGACCCATCTTGAGCCTATTACCTTCATGGATGAAGTCTTGGGTACCAAATCCCAAGTGTTGTTTTCCTCAAGTGCTTCAATCTCTTCCTTCATTGCATGCTTCCATTCTGATTTTGCTTTGGCCTCTTCAAAGGATGATGGCTCCTCTTGATTTATGTCCTATGCTATGTAAATAGAATGTTTAGTTACTAATGAGGTGTCAAACCCATACCTTTCTGGTTTTTTTCTTTCCCTTATAGATCTTCTTAAGCCATGTTGTGATGATTCTGCCTCATGTCCAAGTTCCTGCAATTTTGCTTTACCTTTACACTTCCATGCTTTGATCTTTTCCATCTGAGATTCTTCATCATCCTCTGAGGTGTCTTGTTCTTCAACCTTTGGTTGTTCTCTACCAAGCTTTGGAAAATCTTCTTCAAGATCATATGGTAAATTGATCTTCCTGCATGAATCTTCATACCATGAATTGTTCTCATCAAAAACTACATCTCTGCTTACCAATAATCCTTTGTTGGTAGGATTGTATAACATGTAGCCCTTTTGATTGTTGTCATATCCAATGAATATGCACCTTTCTGCCTTTGGATCCATCTTGCCTCTAACCTGTGAAGGAACATGAGCATAAGCAATGCAACCAAAAATTTTACAATGATCTAAGCTTGGTCTTCTTCCATTCCAAGCCCCATATGGAGTCATACCATCAAGGGATCTTGAAAGCAACTTGTTAATCAAGTAAGTGGCTGTAGATACAGCGTCAACCCATAGATAATTAGGTAAATGCTTTTTTTTTAACATGGACCTTGCAGCTTCAACAATTGTCCTATTCCTCCTTTCTGCCACTCCATTTTGCTCAGGAGTGTACCAAGTTGAGTAGTTACCTCTATTCAATTTGTCAATTGATGAAGGAAATCCATCTTCCATCCTTGCTCTGATACCACTGTGAAGAGATGGATAGGTATGTGCTTGAAGATGAAGAGGTGTTGCAAAATCCTTGATCTACACCAGCCAAAAGAACTCTAGGAAGCTTTCCAATGGATGTATTAGACACCCTATGTACCTTGGAAGATCACTCTCAAAAAGATAGATAAAAAAAGATAAGTTGGAGTTAGCTTAGAGGTGAAGAACTTGCTATTTTGGTTCATACACATGTCCAGTGTTTTGCATAATTCTCTGAGCACAGCAGCAATTAGTTTAATTAATTTTGGGGAAGTCTAGGCAACATAAAGATCTAACTTTAAAGAGTAATCTCATAAAAAATAATGAACCACACACTGAGAATAATGTTTAACAAGTGATGACATCATCCTGATTTTCATGAGCTGCTTTAGTAACGAGACCAATGAGCAAAAAAATACACCTAAATCAATACTTAAGAATCCAATGACTATGAAAATCTGTATGCTTATACTAGACAGTATTTTGAATCCAAAACGCTTTAAATCGTTGAATTTGGGTAAGTACACACTGAGAAATAACTCTTACAAGATGAGTAGAAAAGTCGGGTACCTGATAGAGAAGTGAAAATGAACAGACAGGGTTGACCTCAACTGATCATAACTAAATCCTGAAACACTCAAATGAAATGGAAATTGGTGAGCATATAGTAGACTTATAGAGCTAATATTACCAAGTTAAATTACTGAAAATGATGCACCAATTGCAGAGAAACCATCTCTGCAATGTGACAGAGAAAACTGAGAGATATGGCAATGAGTAGTACACTTCACAAGAACATGGAAATATGAAGTCAAATGATGGTGAAAATGAAAGTATATTGATTTTAAAAAACAATGGAATTACTGATACATATATGTGCCTTTAAACCACACCTTGATATGGCATAAAGCTCAAATCTTCGAGGTCTTCTCTGAGGTCTCTCTAACCACGAATAAAGCTGCCATCTATTTATAGTTGAGCTTGGGAGGCTAACTTCCCTCAATCACTCTCCAATCAATTAGTGATTGATTTGATTCTCTATCTACCACAAATCACAAATTCGTGGCTCCTCTTTCCCTTTTTGATCAAGTGGACTCAACCACTTAAGATTCTTTCTCTTTTACATTAAGTAAAGTCTTCAAAAGTTACAAGAGGTAGTTCACAAGTGAACTTCACATTGTCTTCATTTTAAGGCTTCTTCTTTGAATTTGTGGGACGCAAGACAATACTTAGGCTTGTCATAGACTTGCTCCAACAGTATCAACCCAACCAATTTCACCCATATATATTCCTCTAGGCCAAGGGGATGCATGTCCTTGGGTTAGGCCAAGTCTCGAGCCAAGTGGCCCTCATGTGGACACTTTCTCAAGGGTGATCACATGCCTTCTGATTTCCCAAGGTCTATCACATGCCTTCTAAATAAAAGGAGGATTCTTCTCTCACATACACATAAGGTATCTCTTAGAGAAGATTCTCCCAAGACCAAGATTAGCACACCTTAGGACAAATCAAGCCCAAGGTTTCATCCAGTCAAATGAGAGCTCATATGAATAAATAACCCAAGGGTTAAAACCAAGGTTTTCACCCACACATTCAAGGCATGTTCCAAGGGTAAGTAAAGGTCTAGACCAAGGTAATGTACCTTATTTTTTTAACCTTTAGAATCCATTTATTTAACCTTCTAAACCCATGAAGTATACAAAATTCTTCCCCGCTTTAACATTTTCATCCTTGCAAATGTGTGTAGATATAATATGTGGAGTATTCCCCCATGCACCATGATCTATACTTAGCACAGTGGGTCCCTTGAGTCCCTCCCAAAACATTCTCAATAGAATGACAAGAAAATACTATCTTCTCATGTTGTGGAAACTTAGGTGGACTTATATGAGTCATCGAACATTTCTTGAACCAAAATGTTCAAGTATTTTGAATGGTAGATAATACACCCAAATTTGAAAGTTGATTTCTACTAGTGGATCCTTATCTTGATCATCCTTGATTCTCCCTAGATTAATCCTTTTGGAAAATCTATGACCTTCAAGACTTTATTGATACAATGACTAAAATTATTTCTTTACGAATCAAAATTAGTTGGAAAACCTTTATTTTATGTCTCTACCTAGTTCTTTGTTCATCTTAGCTTTGCAGGTTCTTCCAAAGAGAATTAGTACTAGCTATCTTGAACCGACTTTGGTTCGTGACTTAGACATTTATGTATACGAATGAGGCAAGAACCTCCGTCTTGCCCAATTTCTCAACTAGGCTCTAATACCAATGTTGGGAATTGAACTCACAACCTCGTGGTTAGGAGTATGATGGGCTAACCACTTGCCCCAAAAGCCATGGTTGAGGATTACTTCCTAATCGTCTCTCTTACGGCATGGTTCAACCATCTCCTACTAGGATTATGTGACAAATATCCTGTGTGTACATACATCTGCCGGATCCGATCAATAGTGAGATAGAGCTCCTCTGTTGTCAAGCAAAATATTTATCTTCATTTGCATTTCCAAATCACTATTTTCTTGAGATTTGAGCGTCCAATTTCAAAGATGTTCATAAGTCTTTGGTGGCACCCCACCGCAAGATGCACATCAAAGCTGTATTTTCTTTTAAACATCATATTAAAATAATGTGTTCAAAACCTTTCTCCACCAATCTTCTTCAACGGCCTCTGTTTCTCTTTATGGCCTCTATTTATGCACACCAAATATGGAGTAGGACAAGATACAGACTTGGGGGACATTTCCATGCTGTTCCTTCTCCAATATGATAAAATGGTGACCGATTGGAGAAGAAACATGGAATAGGAAGGGGTTTCTATAGAGATATGTCTCAGTGTGACTACAACAAGACAACTTAGTAGATCTAAGATATGTGCATGTATGTGTGTTTTGGAGGGGGGGATAATGGGTACAGTGAGCATAGTGAGCATAGGGGGTATAGTGGGTACAATGAGTATAGTCAGCATAGTGAGCAGATAGTGTACGGTGGCTATAGTGGGTACAGTGAACACAGTTAGCACAGGGCGTACAATGCCGAAAGTTATTACAGTGGGTAGAGTGCAAAATGTAACAACACATAGTGCACAGTACCAAATTGAAAAAAAAAATGAAAAGAAACAAACCAAGGAATGAAAAACAAACGAACTTGATAAAAATTCCATAGTGATTAAATCCATTCATCGGATGACTGAAAGGGTACAAAAGTGAAATCAAACAGAATAAGAAGGAAAGAAGGGAGAAAGTCATTAGAATTGTCAGTCACGCTGAGAATGAAAAAGTAGATGTCCAAGTTAAGAAGACGACTTAGATAATAAGAGGAAATCAAGAGTCAAACTCTTCAGATATTTTTAAGACCCAAGTTGATAAACTAGGAAGCTGGAAATTAACCCATACTTTAAAAAGAGTCAAGAACATTACATGCATAATGTTAATAAGAAATGAGTAACTAAGTAGTTTACTAAAAAATGACTTTGTATGGTTATGAATAATTAAAAGACATTTGCGAAATATTTCACAACATCCTAAGGTTAAACTTGCACCATGTTGTTATGGAACTTTCTGTATTCATATTAGCTTATTAAAATTGTTCAAAGGAACTTTACCACTCACTCTTATTTTAGATGATCCTCCTTTCTTAGAAGAGGATGCTGAAATTTTATATCTAGAGAAAGTAGTTGATTATGATGCTACTACTACACATACATGTAATCAACATTATATCTATTTACTTGAAATTTAGCCTTAAATTTATACATTGAAGGAAGTGGATGTAATTAGAGAGCTTACCCTTGTGTATGAGAAATAAAATCATGTGAAGTACCATCATCATGTAAAATATTAATAACGTTGCCATCAATAGTACCTTGCATGCAAAGTTAAAAATGAATAGAAATTGTGTTACCCAAGGTACTAAGATCCTTTTCCAAAGCTTATTTGGTCCAATGAGGTTGAGTGTCTTCAAGAACCACCTCCATGTTGTGTACTTGAACTATGACAGGCTTCATGTCATTAGTTTAGAACCTACATTTAGATTTAGTATGACCAAACTTACCACAATGCTAGCAACTGATACCGGGCCTCTTTTGTTGAGCATCTATCATCATAGTTTGAATGGTTGGAGGTTTGGTAGGTTGTAAGGGCGTTTTCTTGGATATTGATAAGAAATTGGATTGACGAGGGCACTGAAAAGTAGGTGGCCATTGAAACGTAGGTGGGCACTAAAAAGTTTGTGAAGAAAAAGTAGAAAAAATGCTTGAAAGGAAAATTGGGCTTGATTGGTTGTTGTTGTTCACGCATTTATTGTAAGTGAATGGACTTGGTAATGGACTAAAACTCCTTTCCAACATTGTGTGCATACAAAATAGCTTCATAGAGGGTCCTAGGAGGTAGTATGTTTAGCTTAGCTTGGAATCCCATTTCTAAACCATCTTCGTACTTTCGTTGCAAGGTATCTTCAGGAATTGTTTCAAGCAAACAAGTTAGAAGAAGGGTTGCCGAAAACATTCAGTGTAGGTATGTAGAGTATCTCAATCTTTACATCCAAAAGTTTTCCATGATCTAGGATCATGTAAATGGGATAGAGGATGAAGGAAGGACTCTTAAATCTTTTCTTGAAATGCGGTCCCTATGGTGGGGTGTTTAGTTCTGTGCTGCAAAAGATCCCACGATAATTCAGCCTTACCCTCGGAATATTAGTAACAAATTTCCAAATATGATTTGTCACAATAAAAATCATCAAATTGGGATAGCCATGAAAGAAAAAATTGTCCATCCTTGCACCCATCGAATCGTGAAAATTGGAAATTTTTTGCATGAATCTTGGATTGTGTGCCTTGTTCTTGCTAGTGATAATAGCCTTCACCACCCCAACTAGGTTATTGTTACCACTTTGGAGTTGTTGGAGTTCAACATCGTGCTCCTTCTGAGCATTTTGGAGTTCTTGCTGCCAAAGTTCGAACTGCTTCCGAGGTGATACCTCCCATAGGGGTTATGTACCAAACTCCTCAGTGTTATGGGTAGGGTCCATTTCCTTATATAGAACCAAAGCTTAGGACTCAGCATGTGAATTTTAACAATAGTGCATATATATTAAAGGAATCATAATAATAATAAATGAATAAATGAATCAAATAAATAATAATAAATAAATAAATAAAATAAATGAGAGTGTTTGATAAATAATAATAAATAAATAAAGAAAATAAATGAGACTTTTGAATAAATAAACTTATAAATAAATAAGGTGAAGAGAGTGTTAAAAGTTGTGTTAAATATTAATTAAAAGGAATGGAGTATCAATAACTGAAAATAGGCTAGTGGATAAAGGTTATCTCAAGGTTGTGGGTTCAAATCCCCTACATGCTAAATAAGGAATTAAGTAGGCTAACTCGAGAAATAAGTAAGCTAACTTGGGAAATAACTAAGCACTTAGTACCACTCACAAGTTAGGTTCATGTGTAGCCTATGGACCTAAAGGAAACCAAAGGGAACAAAAGAGAACCAAGAGAACCATGAGTGCTAGAGAACCTAAAGATGCCATAGCTATGCCATACTTGCCTTAGTCGGTGCCTTGGAGTAATCTGAAGAACTAACAGAATACTAATCGAATTGATAAACTAATTTGATAAACGAACTGAACTCAAATAGTGAACAGTGCATCATGAGCACAATGAGCATAGGGGGTATAGTGGGTATAGTGAGTATAGAGAGCACAGTGAGTAGAGGGCATATAGTGGGTATAGTGGGTACAATGAACACAATCAGCACAGGGGGTATAGTGAGGAAAGTGAGTATAGTGAGTACAATGCAAAGTGTAAAAAGAGCATAGTGCACAGTACCAAATTGAGAAAATTTTGAAAAAAAAATGATCCAATGAATGGAGAACAAAAGAACTTGATAAAGAAATACATTGACCAGACGGTTGAGATGAATGCCCAATTGTGAACAGAAAGAATGATGCAAACTGCAACCGGACATCAGGAAACCACCTTGGAGATGTCCCTTGTGTTGGGAATGATGGATGGACACTCCAAGAAATGAGTAGGTACTGCTAGATTCTGCTTTGTACCAACCCCTTGTCGCTTCAGAGTTGACGTGTGGGTTGTCTTAGCTTTCCAATGACATATGTACTTTGGAAATGATGTGCAAAAAGATTGAACCAAAACAGACTACCTCAAAGTTGAACGTTTAATGAAAACTTTCTATTTTTGTTTACACACCTACTGCTTGTTATGCTCAGTGCTTCTAGTAGAGTAGGAATTAGAAAAATTCCTTTTAGAGGTATCAAATTAGCTTAGTAAGCTAATGACACTAAGTGAAATCACTTAAAGTGATGCACTATACATAGAGCAATCAACTTAGCAATTGAATCATTAAACCCGATTTTTTAGGATCTCTATTGAGTTTGACTTGTGAGTGCTTCGACATGATTTTCTCCAATTTTGCTTAATTGATTCCCTTCAAAATTTTTGAGCATGTAGAAAACTTGGAGCTGATTCCAACAAGCTATAGAATATTGAAAATGGTCAAAAAATGACTAAGACATGAGCAGTACAAGTTGACTGTTATGAATGAGTATGATAGAGAGATCATAGATGACCAATGTAGATATATTGTATTAATGAACAATGTTGTACGAGATCATAGGCTTGACAATCATAACCTAGTGATGGTGAGTAGTGTAGGCTACAATTTAGACCTCACTCTCTTACAATATGCCAATGGAGAACTCGGAATATAGAGTCTTCTACCCACGACTTTTTAAGCCACTTTTATAAGTGCTACATTCAAATTTGAATTTGAATTCAACTTTTGGCTCTCTTAAGTAATCCACCAATGTAGGAGTTATTCCCTCTAACATAAAGTAGTGACTTCAACTAATAAACTCCACAAGTTTGTTGAGAGTTACAAAGATTCTTCCAAGTTAAAAAATAACTTTTAAAAATGTAAAGGATAAGATCGTCCTAGCAATCGTTTCCATGGAGCTTCAATTGTTCATGAATCTTCTAGCCAAATGTGTAGGCTTGCATT
The DNA here is from genome assembly GCA_020310875.1 of Ceratopteris richardii. Lineage (NCBI taxonomy): Eukaryota > Viridiplantae > Streptophyta > Polypodiopsida > Polypodiales > Pteridaceae > Ceratopteris > Ceratopteris richardii. Next base: position 69,906,777 of record CM035434.1, read on the forward strand.
TTGCACCAACAGCTCCCCCTCAAGCCAAACATTTTGGCTTGTTCTTTATCTTCAATCTTCATGAATATCTTGCAATCCAATCATTGACTTACACCTGCAAAGCTTTGTACCATCTAAAGCTTTAGTCAATAATTTTGCACATTGTAAGTTAGTTGATACATATGCCAATTGAATTTCCTTGCTCAATAGCTTCTCTCTCGCATAATGATAGTGGACCTCTATATGCTTGGTCCTAGCATAATACATAGGATTAGCTGCAAGATCTAGGGAGCTAGTATTATCTCCAAAAATCATTGGAGATGTAGTATGCAAACCTAGATCTGTATACAATAATCTGGTCCATATGGCCTCTTGAGTAGCATTGGCCAATCGTCTATACTCTACCTCTGTAGAAGATAAAGCAATGATAGGTTGCTTCTTTGAAAACCATGATATAGGTTTATCAACTGCAAAATATAGGTATCCTGAGGTACTCCTTCTATCATCTTTGCAACCTGCCTAATGTACATCTAAGTATATCTTGATGTCCAAGTCTGAGGTATAAGGAAAATACAATCCTTGATTTTGAGTGCCCTTAAGGTACTTCGAAATCCTTTTGGCCGCTTGCAAATGGGGTGCTCTAGGTTTGTGCATAAACAGACTTCAAACACTTACTCCATAAGCAATATCAATCCTTGTCAGTGTTGCATAGTTCAAGCTTCTGACTATGCTTTGATAACTTGCAATATTCTCAAGCACATCACCTTCATGAGCACTTAATTTTAGGTTTAACTTCACTGGAGTACTTGCAACTTTGGCATCCTGCAAATGAAACTTCTTCAAGATGTCCTGTATATACTTTCTCTGAGTAATCTAAATTTCCAAATTTAGTGTAGACTAACTCAAGCCCAAAGAAATATTTTAGTGATCCAACGTCACTATTTTTGAACTCCTCCATCATTTGACTCTTGATCTGCTTGATGTCATTTGCATCATGAGCTGTGGGTATGATATAATCAACATATACACATAGGTATATTACGTCTGAATTATTTCTTTTGATGAATAAGGAAGTATTTGCTTTACTCATGAAAAAATCATGACCCTGAAGATATGTAGTCAACCTATGGTTCCATGCCCTAGGTGCCTGCTTCAATCCATAAAGAGATTTGTTCATATTACATACGTATGTTACCTTGCTTGGGTCCTCATAACCAGGAGGTTGAGACATGTACACCTCCTCTGAAATCCAGCCATTTAGAAATGCATTTTTTACATCCAATTGATACATGTTCTAATTCTTTGATGCAGCCACACTTACCAATACCCTGATGGTTGGCATTTTAGCCATAGGTGAGAAGGTTTCTTCATAATCAACTTCTTGGGTTTGTGCAAAACCCTTAGCCACAAGTCTAGATTTGTATCTACTTATTGATCCATCAGAATTCCTTTTGATCTTATAGATCTGTCTAGAACCAATTACCTTCATGGACTCCTTCTTTGGTACTAGCCTCCAAGTATCATTCTCCTTGGGTGCTTCAATTTCCTCATCCATAGCTTCCTTCCATTTTGCCTTGGTCTTTGCTTCTTCATATGATGATGGCTCTTCAAATGACAAGTCTTTTGCAAGATAAACAGAGTGCTTAGTAACTAGGGAAGTGTCATACCCATATCTGATTGGTTTCTTACTCTCCCTTTGTGATCTTCTGATTGCTTGGTTGGATGATTTAGGCATATCCTCCAACTTCTTCATTTTGACTCTGCCTTTGGACTTCCATGCCTTTGTACTCTTCTAAGTTTATGATGCCCTCATCATCTGAGTTGATATCTCCATTCGTGTAGTCTCCTTTTTAGTGATGCTTGGAAATTCCTCTTCCAAGTCATAAGGTAGTTTTACTTTCCTGCATTCATTATCAAACCAAGAGTCAGTCTCATCAAAGACAACATCTCTACTGACCATGAATCCTTTGTTTGAATGGTTGTAGAACCTGTATCCTTTTTTATTCAAGTCATACCCTATGAAGATGCATTTTTCTTCCTTAGGGTCTAGCTTACCTCTTATCTGAGAAGGGATATGCACATAAGCAACACATCCAAAGATCTTGCAATGATCAAGTGAAGGTCTTCTACCATGCCATGCTTCATATGGAGTCATCCCATCAAGTGATTTTGATGGCAACCTATTTACAAGATAAGTGGGTAGTAGATACAGTCTCTGCCCATAAATAATTAGGTAATTTTTTCTCATTTAACATAGACCTAGATGTTTCAACAATTAATCTATTTCTCCTTTTTGCCACCCCATTTTTGTCATGGGTATACCTTGTTGTGATTTCTCTCCTGATTCCTCTATCCTGCAAGAATGCATCAAATTCATTTGAGAAGTACTCGCCTCCTCCATCTGATCTTAATCTCTTTAAGCTTCTCCATGTTTGGTTTTCAACAAGTGCAAGATACCTTTTAAAGCAACTGAATACTTCATCTTTGTGCTTCATAAACTACAATAGAGTCCACCTACTGCAATCATCAATCAATGATACATAATACCTTGATCCAAAAATTGAGGGATCCTTACTTGGTCCCCATACATCTGTATGGAGGAGCTCTAGGTAGTCCTCATGCATGTAGCCTTTCCTTGAGAAGGGCAACCTGTCAGATTTTCCAAACAGACAAGCACCACATTTATAAATCATGTGTTGCTTGGATATATTAGGTATCCCAAGCACACATTGGTCTCTACGTATTTGTTTGAAAGTTCTTTCACCAACATGCCCTAATCTCTTGTGTCAAATTTCAAGCTCTAAAAGTGTTTGATCTTTGTAACTATAAAGTGCAATATTCCTTGTATCTTCAAGTTCAAAAGTGAATAATCTACTTGTCTTTTCTCCTTTGGCAATTCTCTTGCATCCATGTTGGGGATCCTCTATAAATGCTCCATATTGGTTGAACCTGACCTGCAATCCCTTTTCCACAATTTGTCCATCACTCATCAAGATCTTGCTAATTGTAGGTACATATAAAACCCTGCTCAAGAGATTCTTGTTTCCATCTGAGGTCTTAACATTTCCTACTTTAATCACTGAGTGTTTGGTGTCATCACCTATTTGTACTTGATGCTTACCCTTTGGTTCCTCAAGGTCAGAGAGAAGAGCTGCATTGCCTGCCACATGGTTTGAGCATCTTGAGTCAATGTAGAAGAGATGGTCACAAAAGTACTCAGAGAATAGAAAGAGAGAAGAGACTGGACACCAGATTGGGTACAATCTCCGCGCACATACTCTGATGGACGAGTCTATTAGAGCATGTGTATTTATAGGTATTTTTCATTATCTCCTCAATAGAAGATACATGAGGGTGATGCTTCGAAAAGCGTGCATTTACAACAATCTGCTTTATTTACAACATCATCACTTTTCAAGTGACCTAATATTTCTACAAAAATGTCGCTTTCTAAAGCAATCTATTAATTTTACAAAAAAAAAAACTAAAATACTTTCTTCTAAATATTCTTTTAAAATATCTGAATAAGTCCACCTGCCTTCACACCCTCATGAGTCTTCACATGCTAAATCAAAACACAAATCACATTAAAACCCTCAAGACATTGACATCCATATAACATTCCATATAACAGTGGTAGCAGAGCGAAGGCATGTCTTCGAGGTGGTTTCTTGATGTCCGGTTGCAACTTGCATCATCCCTTCCATTCATGACTTGACATCCATCTCAAAGGTCCTGTGTAGGTTTTTTTTATCAACTTCCTTTGTTCTTTGTTCGTTGGTTTGTTTCTTTTCAATTTTTTTTTTCCAATTTGGTACTCTTCACTATGCTCTTGTTACATTTTGCACTGTACTCACTTTCCTCACTATACGCCCTGTGCTAAATGTGTTCACTATACCCACTATAGCCTCTGTACGCTCTCTGCTCACTATACTCATTGTACCCACTATACCCCCTATGCTCACTATGCTCATTGTAGCCATTATACCCCTGCAAAACACACATACATGCATGTATCTTAGATCTACTAAGTTGTCCTGTTGTAATCTCTCTCTCCAAGCAGTTATTTAAGTTGTCCTGTTGTAATCTCTCTCTCCAAGCAGTTATTTTAGGTTTTGTATTCTTGATCGTTTGAAACATGATTTAGAATTTGTAGGCACATTTTTCTTCCATAGTCTAGAGTTTTGAGCATTTGGAACGCCAACTCTGATATTCAAATCAACCTTTTGGAGGTAAATCGGCTGTATTCCCTGTCACCAAAAAAAACCTATTACGTTAATTCATATATATATATATATATATATATATATATATATATATATATATATATATATATATATATATATATATATATATATATATGTGTGTGTGTGTGTGTGTGTGTGTGTAGCAGCACGTAATCTTGATCTACAAATGTCTCCAATTTTTTTGAACTCTGAGTGAAGGCAAAGAAATGCTTCAGGAAGTTCATGAAAACACGAGGCAACAAGAGAGTTTCAAAGAAACCGAAATAACTTAACGGTCTTACTAGAGGATTCCCATGCGCCGGAAGTGTGAGTGAGAGATAACTTTAAGGGTGAGGCTATGTAGAAACCCCTTCCCATTCCATGTTTCTTCTCCAATCGGTCACCATTTTATCATATTGGAGAAGGAACAACATTCAAATGTCCCCCAAGTCTCTATCTTGTCCTACTCCATGTTCGGTGTGCATAAATAGAGGCCATAAAGAGAAACTGAGACCCTTGAAGAAGATTGGTAGAGAAAGGTTTTTAACACATTATTATTATATGATGTTTAAAAGAAAAATGCGGTATATAATGAATGAAAAACATACGTCACAAACGTTACGTTGTTTGACTTCCTCGAGCTATGAAAATACAGATTTGATGTGCATCTTGCGGTGGGGGGCCACCAAAGATTTATGAACATCTTTGAAAGTGGACCCCTCAAATCTCAAGAAAATAGTGATTTAGAAATGAAATTGAAGATAAACATTTTGCTTGACAGTGGAGGAGCTCTATTTCACTATTGTTCGAATCTTGTAGATGTATGTACACAGAGGATATTACAAAAGCAAAATCTTGCAAATGTACTCAGAGAATAGAAAGAGACATGAGACTTTACACTAGATTGCGTACAATCTCCGTGCATGTACTCTGTTGGATGAGTCTACGAGAGCATGTGTATTTATAGGTATTTTTCATTATGTCCTCAATAGAAGATACATGGGGGTGGCGCTTTGAAAAGTGTGCATTTACAAAAATGTGCTTTATTTACAACATCCTCGCTTTTCAAGTGATGTACTATTTTCACAAAAATGTTTCTTTCTAATGTGGTCTATTAGTTTTATAGAAAATAACTAAAATATTATCTTTGAAATATTCTTAAAATAACTAAAATACTATCTTCTAAATATTCTTATAAAATATCTAAATAAGTCCACATGCCTTCACATCCTCATGAGTCTTCACCTGCTTAAAAAAACACAAATCACATTATAACCCTCAAGACATTGAAATCCATATAACATTCGATTATTCCACAAACAGTTGATCTTAGTTTACAAGAATAAAATAAATATGCATGGCCATTCACACGTCCGATCACTGAATCGTTATAATATATGGATTAATGGAATGTTATATGGATTTTAATGTCTCAAGGGTGTGAGCACATGTGGACTTGTTAATAAATTTAGAAGAATATTTAGAGGATACAACTTTATTTCTTTTTTGTAAAAGTAATAGATTGCTTTAGAAAGCAGCCTTTTTGTAAAAATAGTAGATCGCCTCAAAAGCAATGATTTTGTAAAAAACGTAGATTTTTTGTAAACGCATGATTTTAAAAGTGCTGCCCTTATGTATCTTCTATTTAGCAAATAATGAAAAATACTTATAAATACACATGGTATGATAGACTCGTCCATCAGAGTATGTGGGGGGAGATTGTACCCAATTTATCTCAAGTCTCTTGTCTCTTTTTATTCTCTGTGTACTTTTGTGAGACTTGTTTTCTATACTATCCTCTACATATGTGCATCTATCCAATCCAATCAACAGGGGTATTATAGTCAAGGTGTTGGTGCAAAATGCAAGCTTACACATTTGGCTAGAAGATTCATGAACAATTGAAGCTCCATGGAAACCACTGCTAGGAGGATCTTGTCCTTTACATTTCTAGAAGTTATTTTTTAGCTTGGAAGAAACTTTGTAACTCTCAACAAACTCGTGGAGTTTATTAATTGAGAAGTCACGAATTTATGTTAGAGGGAATAACTCCTAGATTGGTGGATTACTTTTAGAAAAGAGCCAAAAGTTGAATTAAAATTCAAATGTGAATGTAGCACTTATAAAAGTGGCTTAAAAGGTTGCGGGTAGAAGACTCCATATTCCGACTTCTCCATTGCCATACTACAAGAGAGTGAGGTCTACGTTGTAGCCTACACCACTCACCATCATTAGGCTATGATTGTCAAGCGTATGATCTTGCACAACATTGTACATTAATACAATAGATCTACATTGTTTACCTATGATCTCTCTGTCATATTCATTCATAACAGTCAACTTGTACTACTCATATCTCAATCATTTCTTCACCATTTTCAATGTTCTAGCTTATTGGAATCCGCTCCAAGTTTTATATATGCTCACAAAGTTTGAAGGGAATGCATTCAGTAAATTTGGAGAAAAGCGCATCGAAGAACTCACTGGTCAAACTTTGCAGAGGTCTTAAAAAATCAGGGGTAATGATTCAATTGCTAAGTTGATTGCTCTATGTATAGTTCATCATTTTAAGTGATACCACTTGGAATCATTAGCTTACTAAGCTAAGTTGATACCTCTAAAAGGAATTTTTCTAATTCCTACTGTAGTTGAAGCACTGAGCATAACAAGCAGCAAGTGTGTGAACAAAAATAGAAAGTTTTCATTGAACCTTCAACTTTGAAGTAGTCTGTTTTGGTTCAATCTTTTCTCACATCATTTCCAAAGTAAGTAGGCACTTATTTAGTGTCATTGGAAAGCTAAGAGGGCCCACAACGCAACTCTAAAGCTACAAGGGGCTACTACAAAGCAAGATCTAGTAGTACCTACTAATTTCTTGGAGTGTCCATCCATCATTCCCAATAGTGGTATTAGAGCAAAGCTAAGGTAAAATGGGAGATGGTTTTCCTTCTTTCGTTGATAAATTGGAAAGGAACAACTAACAAGCATGGTCCTTGAGGATGAAGACATACTTGCAAGGAAGGAGCCTTTATGGATACATCTCAAGAGATGAGGAGATGTCCGTATTCAGAAGCAAAAGACAACCTACAAGAGAGGAGCATGAAAGACTCAACACATGGTGTGCCAAGGATGCATTAGCAAGGTCTTACTTACTTAACTCAATCTCTGATTTTCTTCTTCCACATATTAGGAACTGTAAGACATCCCAAGAGACTTGGAAAACATTGACTTTATATTTCTCTTCCAACACAAGGGCTAGGAAGAACCAATTGTGGGTTGAGTTTACCACTCAAAGAAAGCAACCCAAGCAAGGCATCTCAGAGTATGTGACCAAAGGCAAAGATGTAGCAGACCAATTGGCAAGCATAGGAGAAGAAATTGAAGAGGAGCAGATTGTAAGACAAGTGATCAATGGCATTAAAGTTGATGAAAAATGGGAGAGCTTCACAATTTTCATGGACTTCTACATGGACATGCAGATTTCGGACCTTACCACACTCATGGGGCAATTATTTACCCATGAAGCCAAGCTCAACAAGAATGGAGATTCATCAAGAGGTAATAGCTCTTCTGCCCTATACAATGATAAAACTAAGTCCAAAGAGAAAGGGAAGAATAAAAAGGTTGAAGATGAAGGAACTACCTCCCAAGCCAACTATGTAGGGAGAGGTAGAACCTCAAGAGGAAGGGGCAGAGGAGGTAAGCAAGGTAGGGGGAGACCCTATAACTCCTCACCATGTAATATTTGTGGATTTTCAAACCATACTACAGATAAGTGTTACAAAAACGTCAAGAATCAGAGAGGTAGAGGATATCAAAGAGGTGGATACACACAATATTCAAGAGGACGATTCAATTATCGTCAAGGATACAATAACAACTACAACAACAACTACAATAGCAACTACCAAAGAGGTTACAAATCAAGGAAGGATTACAAAAATTACACAGAGGAGCAAGAAGATTCACTTGTGATTATGAACATGACTTGAAAACCAGGTATAAATGATGACCATCTCTTCTACATTGACTCAAGATGCTCAGACCATGTCGCAGGCAATGTAGCTCTCCTCTTTGACCTTGAGGAACCAAAGGGTAAGCATCAAGTACAAATAGGTGATGACACCAAACACTCAGTGATTAAAGTAGGAAATGTTAAGACCTCAGATGGAAACAAGAATCTGTTGACCAGGGTTTCATATGTACCTACAATTAGCAAGATCTTGATGAGTGATGGACAAATTGTGGAAAAGGGATTGCACGTCAGGTTCAACCAATGTGGAGCATTTCTAGAAGATCCCCAACATGGATGCAAGAGAATTGCCAAAGGAGAAAAGACAAGTAGATTATTCACTTTTGAACTTGAAGATACAAGGAATATTGCACTTTCGCAGGCACATTCCATAGTTTAGAGTTTTGAGCGTTTGGAACACCAACGCTGCTATGCAAATCAACCTTTTGGAGGTAAATCGACTGTATTCCCCTGTCAGACAAAAACGAACCTATTACGTTAATTATATTTATATATATATATATATATATATATATATATATATATATATATATATATATATATATATATATATATATATATATATATATATATATATATATATATATATATTTTAAGAGTCAAGCTCTACAAAAACCCCTTCCCATTCCATCTTTCTTCTCCAATCGGTCACCATTTTAAAGTATTGGAGAAGAAACAACATTCAAACGTCCCCAAGTCACTATCTTGTCCTACTCCATGTTCGCTGTGCATAAATAGAGGCCATAAAGAAAAACTGAGACCCTTGAAGAAGATTGGTAGAGAAAGGTCTTCAACACATTATTATAATATGATGTCTAAAAGAAAAATGCGGTGGATAATGAATGAAAAACATATGTCACAAACATTACGTCGTTTGACTTCCTCGAGCTATGGAAATACAGATTTGATGTGCATCTTGGCGTGGGGCACCACCAAAGACTTATGAACATCTCTTAATCTGGATGCTCAAATCTCAAGAAAATAGTGATTTGGCAATGCAAATAAAGATAAATATTCCGCTTGACAGCCGAGCAGCTCTATTTCACTGTTGATCGAATTCTACAGACGCGCGTACAAAGAGGGTATTATAGAAGCCAAATGTCACAAAAGTACTCAGAGAATAGAAAGAGAGAAGAGACTGGACACCAGATTGGGTACAATCTCCGCGCAGATACTCTGATGGACGAGTCTATTAGAGCATGTGTATTTATAGGTATTTTTCATTATCTCTTCAATAGAAGATACATGAGGGTGATGCTTCGAAAAGCGTGCATTTACAACAATCTGCTTTATTTACAACATCATCGCCCTAATCAATGTTGTGAAGTGAAAGTCAACGTTGGAATGTGTTAAGGACTCTAATTATGGCTTCATCAAACTTAATCATTATCGTATGTTTCATTATTTATTTACGTTGACCTCTTCATGTCTTTAAAATCTTGAAATGCCAATTTCCAATATGCTCAGTTCTCACGTTATCTTTATCGAATGGCTTCCCACCACGTTACCTTACGAGGTTGATTTTTTTCAAAATTTCTACTTCTTCTTATCGTATAAATAAAGAAAAATGGTTTTCAATCTCCAATTATGTCAGCCATCATCGATTTTAAATAAGAGAACAGATATACAAAGATTTACAATCATATAGAATATATATTCAATGTGATGTTTAATGCTGAGAGAAACACGGTGGAATCTTTTGCGGCATAGAACTGAACACCCCACCATAGGGACCGCATTTCAAGAAACGATTAAGGAGTCCTTCTTTCCTCCTTTGTCCCATTTACATGCTCGTAGATCATGGAAAACATTTGGATGTAAAGATGGAGATATTGTGCATACCTACACTAAATATTTTTGGCAATGCTTCTCCTAATTTGTTTGCTTGAAATAATTCGTGAAGATACCTTGCAACAAAAGTATGAAGATGGTTTGGAAATGGGATTCCAAGCTAAGCTAAACACACTACCTCCTACGACCCTCTATGAAGCTAATTTGTATTCAAAAAATGTTGGGAAGGCATTTTAGTCCATTACCAGGTCCATTCACTTAGAACAAATGCGTCAACAACAACAAGAACCAATCAAGCGCAATTTTCCTTTCAAACATTCTTTTTCTACTTTTTCTTCACCAACTTTTTAGTGCCCACCTAGGTTTCAATGGCCACCTACTTTTCAGTGCCCTACTCAATCCATTTTCTTATCAATATCCAAGACAACTCCCTTACAACCTACCAAACCTCAAACCCTTCAAACCATGATGATGCATGCTCAACAAAAGAGGCTTGGTACCACTTGCTAGAATTGTGGTAAGTTTGGTCATACTAAATCTAAATGTAGGTTTTGAACTAACGACATGAAGCACGTCAGGGCTCAAGTACACAACATCGTGTTGGTTCTTGAAGACACTCAACCTAATTGGACCAAAGAAGCATTGGAAAAGGATTTAAGTACCTTGGGTAACACAATTTCTATTCATCGTTTACTTTGCATGAAAGGTATTATTGATGGTAAAGTTATTAATATTTTACATGATGATGGTAGTTCACATGATTTTATTTCTCATACACAAGGGTAAGCTCTCCAATTACATCCACTTCCTTCTTTGTATAAATTTAAGCCTACATCTCAATGAAATAGATATAATGTTGATTACCAGTACGTGTAGTAGTAACATCATAATCAACTACTTTCTCTGAAATTAAAATTTCAGCATCCTGTTCTAACAAAGGAGGATCATTTAAAATAGGACTAAGTGGTAAAGTTCCTTCGAACAATTTTAATAAGCTGATATAAATACAAATATGTTCATAACAACATGGTGCAAGTCTAATCTTAGGAGGTTGTGAAATATTTTGCAAAGGTCTTTTGATTATCTGTAACCATCCAAAGTCATTTTCACTAGACTGTTTAGCTACTCATTTCTTATTAACATTATGCATGTAATGTTCTTGATTCTTTTTAATGTTCTCACAAACCTCATGAGCTGTAGAACTATGATCTTGTGCAAAAGAATGAGCCATAGGAATATTAGTTTGAGTGAGAGTCTTGAGAGTGGGAAGCATTATACTGTAATTAATTTCATGCGGTGCACGTCTAGTAGTGAAGAATCAAAAAAAAAAAAAAACAAAAAGAAAGTTCATCAAAGGGAGGTCGCTTCTAGAGGCCATAAACTACATTTGGGAAGGCTTTGGAGTGTGCTCAGGACTCTAATTATGGCTTCATAAATTCTTCTGCCTACGCATGTCTTCGTCGTGGAGAATAGAGTAGGCCATAACATCACGCAAACATGGGCCTTAGGGCTTGCAAGGTAGAAAGGATGAAGCATTGATAGTTTCAGCCCCATCAATTTTGCTTTAAAGGGAGGTCAGCCTAGAGGATCATATTCAACAAACATCAATGTCAAGCATCACATTCAAGCAGGAATGTTTCAATACATTTGATGTACAAAATTACATATCGCATATCAACTCGTAAATTAGAATGTTTGCAACAAATTTTTTATATTCTTCTTATTTTGCAGACAGCCTCAAGAAATAAGTAAAGTGGTGAGACCATCAAGACTTCCGTGCAGCTTTAGTTGCACGTATTCAAAGGAGAAAGCATGATAAGCTTGGAATTAAAGCTAAGGAGATAGAATTTCATGAAGAGCCCTATACACTATCTCTCTCCTTTGATACAACATATTTAGATGAATGGTTCAATAAACGATTATTTTCAATTCAAACAACCACATGCACTAAGAGTCGTAAGGTTACCTGGTCAACCGGCCCTCTCAGCATTATGGAGGACCGTTATCTTCCAGAGTAGAGATCTTAGTACATCATATTTGGCAAGTGACCATTCTCTTTTCTATCGTTTTTCTTCTGTTAGATCATTATAACATATATCTATGTCCATTGCCTTTTTTTAATCAAATCCCATGCACAGCCATAGGTTTTTAAGTTCATTTGAGTGTTTGCATTTGGGATATAAGTTAGTAAGCAGCAAGTTAGGGAATTTTCAATGAAAAAATTCTACCAAACATCCTAACGTTCCAAGCTATTACAAAGAAACTTCAACATGTTGGAGGAAAAAGACACCAGCGAACCTCTATGAGAGTCGATCAAAGCTAATAGCTATGCTCATACAAATATTATCTCATGATGGTGATCGTATTTTGGACTTATTTCTTGGCACACATAGTTTTCTTCTAGATGGATAGTTGATCCACTATTGTAAATTAAATCAAATCTAATGCAAGTAAAATTATTCACATACCACATGGATATGAGCTCTTGAAATCCTCAGTCATTTTATTGTACTAGAGAAGGATGGGTGCCCAAGTGAGTTTCATAAGAATGCATTAAATGGGCTTAATGAGTACTTGAATGAAGACCAAGATGTGAATAGGAAAAAAAAAAGAAGTTAAACCTGTTGCTCGCGGACCTCCATCCACTAGACATGTAGGCAGTATTTTGTTTGGTGTAGTTAAGGTATGGCTCTTATGGGAGACATGCACGTAAATTAGAAAGCAAATGTATTCCTCTGTCAGACAAAAAAGACCTATTACGTTAATTCTATATATATTTGAAGAGTCAGGCTCTATAAAAACCCAAAGCCTCTTTTGAACTTTTAATGTTTGATTGAGTCCAATGCCACCCACTTGTACTTCTTCTATCATCTTTGAATCCAACCCAAGCAGCATCTATATATGCCTTCAGATGCAATTCATCTTCAATAGCATATCATATGGCTTCATTTAATGTACCCTTAGGATAAGTGAGAACTCTTTTGGTTGCAAGTAGATTTGGAACCCTAGGTGTGTATATGAAATTGATAGCACACAAACTCTATATGCTAGCTTAGGCCTTGTCATCATGGAAAAATTCAATGAGCCCACGATAGACCTATACAAAATGGATCTTGACCTTCATTACCTTACATTGAAGTTAGGTTTATGTTTACTTCCATTGGGTTGATCAATGGTTTGCACCTTGTCAGTCTATACATCTTTCATACATCCAAGATGTACTTTGTGCCTAGATAGATTTGAAGCACACCAAGGTAAAATCTCATTAAATCTGACATCCGTTGATATGCTTATTCCTTTTTTATGGGGTTATAACATCTATAACCCTTTGCTTACCTGTATACCCTATCCAGACACATCTTCATTTTCATGCATAGATGCAATTGAAGCATACCAAGGTCAAACCTCATCAAATGTGACATCCTTTGATACGTTTACTGCTTTCTTCTAAGGTTTTGATATCTATAATCCTTTGCTCACGTCTATATGCTATCAAGATACATCTCTTTTCATCACGTTTTTCCCTTAACTCACCATGAACCAATACATAACATGTACATCCAAAGACTATCAAGTGTGATACATCTAACTTCCTATTATACAAAGCTTCATAGGATGTGGTAGCATGTATAGCTAATACGAGAGCTCTAATAATGATGTATATTTCAGTGGTGTTAAATCACTCCAATAGAAATTTCATATACCCATCTCCTTTGTCACTGCTCTAGCACATTCTACAATGAACATATTCTTCCTTTGTGCCACACCATTTTTTTTTGTGGTATGTAACTAGATGTGATTTTTCTCTCCTTGAAATTTGTCTCCAAGAAATCACAAAACTCATGGTTGAAGTATAATCCACCTCCATCAGACCTTAGGCACTTGATATGGATACCTTGTTCCTTTTCTACATTAGCTTTGAGCTTCATGAAATAATAAGAGACATCTGATTTATGTATCATACAATAAATCCAACTCATCCTTCTATAATCATCAAGGAAAGTTACAAAGTAGCTATTGTTGGAGCATCCATCTTATACTATGCTTGAGGTGGATTTGATCTACATCAAAAAGCTATCATTTGGATTACATCAAAGGAATATCCATTGGAGAGTTCTTTTACTTATGCTCATTTATTGTATTTTTCTTATCATTGAAAAAGCCTAGAGCTTTACACATGTACAAATAGAAAAAGAGAGCTAATCTTCCACGAATTTGAGGTGGTTGAGTTGCAATCAATGAATCAATCAGTCACCTAAAAGTAGATCAAACTAGGTCTTCACTTTCCTAGATTATAGGAAAGTGAATTGATTCCCTCTAGCAACTAATCTTGCCTTCATTTTAATTTAAAATCCAATTTTAGAAGTCGTGGAGCACTTCAAATGTCTATATAAAGACTTAGAATCACTTTTACGCTACATGGAAGCAAAATACATACACTTCTGGTCATCATTGTCTTGCTCCATTTTTTTGCATCATCTTCTTCAACAACAGTAAGCTTCTAGAGGCTGGTGCTCTCTCTATATAGCTTTAAATTTGATATCTGAGCACCCATTGGAATGTTATTAGTGTCTAGTCTATGTATATAAGATTTCAAAGCATTTGGTTTAGCAGATGGGGAGAAATCAAAGTTTTTCTATCTTGAGATCTATCTCTGTGCATTCCTGAAAAAATAGGTGGTACCATTGTTCAGTGTCAAGATCATTCCAAAAGCATATTTTTCTTATTTCTTGTACTCTTTTGCATTATATACACTCAAGCCTATTCTTAGCATCTTTAATGTGCAAGATATCTACCAAGCTTATCTTGAAATTCAAGCTTCAACCTTAAGAGCTTATGGATCCCTTGGATCGATAACACTTGAATCAATGTGAAGTAATAAATATGAGCTCAAATTTGAAGTTGAAATCCAACAGACAATTACTAGCTATCACACTTAGGTGTGATAAAGCCTAAAATTTAGGAAAAGGGCTCCCTATCATTTAGCGAGTTTTTCCAAAGTCTTAAATACACATAATGTTCTTCAACTAAGGATGATCTTGCATGTGTTATATCTCATAGGTTTTGAATACGTTACTAGAACCCTTTCTAAGAAACCCTTTTGCTAGCTTGAGGAATTTCATTAGACTTTGAGTTGCCATATTTATTCATAGAATTTCGTGTATAGGAGCTAGTAAGCTCTGAGTGTTGAGTAGTTTTGTATCCATTTCTTGTAATCATTAGTTTTGTAGAAAGCCAATATCTTCTTATAAATTTTAATTGAAATTCATGTCAAAAAATTGCATATTTTGAGAGAAATTTCTTTTGGAGTGAATAGGTGTTTTGGTTGCATGCTAAGAGACGGCAATAAAATAGTCTCTCTCAAAGGCATTGGTTCTCATAGTAGAACAAAAAATTTTGTGTGGGATAACTGATGAAGAGTGTTAATCTCTAAAAGAACAAGTTATCCTTGATGTTAGAACACCTCTATATCAAGAAAAACTCAAAGCCTTGATCAATTTTCAAGACCAATGCCAAATCATCAAGATTTGCACTAACTGTGAAGATAGTCACTACACAGAAAAGTCTGTTGCACATAACTCACTCATTGACTGATCAAATGTGTAAAGTTTCTAATGAAACTTTGTTCAAGGTGTCCCTAAACATTTCCACATTATCCAAGTTAAAATATCTCAAAAGGCTCAGTAGATCTTGAGATATGATCCAAACAATTCACCTATGTCTAAAATTGTACTTCTCTACAATTGATTGTGACACCTGCAACTTCTAATGCATAGTTCTCATAAACTAGAACCCGTTTATTTAAATGCTTTTAGCCATAGGTAGCTTACCTTCCAGCTTAAAGAATGAGTGCTTGCTTACTCAAAGCTTTGTTGATATATTTAGGTAGTGATGTGTGTGAACACACTAGGACCGCCAGGGCACTTTTTTCCCTCTTTAGGAGGTTTTTTCCCCCCGGCTTGTATATACGCCTATTGCCCTAATGGGCTACTTATCTTTGTACATTCTCTAGTAATACATTCAGTATTGTGTGTTTGTGCTCCAAGCTTCCTCTTCTTCCTTGTGTTGTTCGCGTGCTTTTGTAGACGTCTATCTCCAACAATTGGTATCTGAGCAGGTCGTCGCTTCATCTAGGGCGCCGTCGACACTCCTCCGTTTGCAATCTCAGAATCGCACGAATTTTGGTGAGCATAGTCAACGTGTTTCCGAGATCAAAACATCTTCGCACTGTGGTGCCAAAATCGCGATCTGAGCTCGTTTCGGCCTTCGAACGCACTATCACAATGCTTGTGCAGGCTATTTTGTCTTTTTGTGCCAAAGCTATATACCAGTTTCTGTTCACCAGTTTAAGCGTCTCAAAGTCTGCTACAAGTCTAGCAGAACTCCTCTGGGTAGTTCTGTTCAACTTTTTGAGATACAGTCAATTTTCTGCATCAAGGTATTTTAGTCACCGGCCATGGCTGAAAGCAGTGATGTATTCCATATGTTGGATGTTGAGGATAAGTTGGATGGTACCAACTACCCATTATGGGCTTATATGATGCGACATGTTTTGGTTGCAAAAGGATTATGGAACATTGTGCAGGGTGTTGAAAGACGTCCTGTTACACCTGCAACGACAGGTACTGCAAATACAGGTGCTGGAGCTGATGAAGATGGTGTCGAAGATGATATTCCACAGATTCTTGTTCGTGCTATTGTTTTTGTTGCACCTACTATAGAGAAAATTTGTTGGGATGGAAGAGATGCCCAGGCACATGCATTGATAGCTTTGTCTATCAAACGTGCCATTATTCCTCATATTCGCTCTTGCAGAACAGCTAGGGATGCTTGGGATACACTTACCACATTGTACCAAGCTAGGAATGAGGCTCGTGTTGCTTACCTCCGAAAACAGTTGGAGAGTGAGCATATGAATGAAGGTGATTCTATGGACAGTTTCCTAACGAAGATCAAAGATTTGAAGGAACAGTTGATTTCTGCTGATGAGGTTATACCAGATAGCTCACTTGTGCAGACCGTTCTGAATGGTCTTCCTGATTCATATCAGAGTTTTGCTTCTACTCTTCGGTTGATGATGAAAGGCAATCCGAATGCCTTATCATTTGAGGAGTTAGTCTCTGTTCTGTTGCAGGAAGATCAGTCCAGGCAGAACAGGTCCATTATGCGTGTTGCAGATCAAGCTTTCCTGGCTAGTCAGAAGGGCAAAGGAAAATGGAGCTCTTCTACTAGTAAGCAGAAATTTGCAAATGCTGCACATTCGAAGAATCAGGATAAAGATGAGAAGAAATCAGAAAAACAGAAATTGTTTTGCAAGTACTGTAAATGGAATGATCATATCATAAAGAACTATCCAAAACTGGCTGCAAAAGAGGCAAAGAAAAAGGAGGCTGGAATGGTTGTTGCAGAAGTCTCTACACCAAAAACAGAGTCTGCTAATCTTGTGCAGGAACAAGAATGGGCATTTACAGCTATTTGCAGTTTTGACCCATCTTCTCATGAGCAGTGCATGTCTACAGTGGACTCAAATGTTTGGTACTTTGAGAGTGGGGCGACCAAACATATTACCTCGCAGCACAGTTTCTTCTCTTCACTCGAGCCTGCCCCTACAGGGAATACTGTCACATGCCCCAACAACTCCTCTTATCCTGCTATGGGAGTTGGTAAGATCATTCTGACTACTGCTGATGGTAGTTCTTTCACCTTGTCAGATGCTTTATTTGTGCCAGGGATCAAGAAGAATCTGTTATTAGTTTCTGCATTAGCCAAGATTGGCTTGGTTGTGAAATTCGTTGATGACAGGTGTATAGTTCATGATCTATCAAATGGCGATGTGATTATTGCTTCTGGCATTTTATGTCGTGGGCTGTATAAGCTCATAGACTATGAATGATCTGTGAATGATTCGGCATGTGCAGTTCATGATTCTTAGGCTATGTCAGATGCAAAGCTTTGGCATGCACGCTTTGGTCATCTGAATTTTGCTAGTTTGCTACGCCTACAGAAATTTGATATGGTGTCTTCTTTGCCCAAGCTTGAGGCACCTGGAAAACATGTATGTGAAGGCTGTATTTTGGGCAAAATGCAGCGTTCCTCCTTTCCAAAAGATGGTTCAGTTCGGGCTACGCAGAAATTGCAGCTTGTACATAGTGATGTCTGTGGTCCTATGCAGCCACCCTCTTTTGGGAATTACCTTTACTTCGTGACTATCATTGATGATTTTTCCAGGCATGCATGGGTATATCCACTCAAAGCAAAGTCCGAAGTGTTCATGTGCTTTAAACAGTTTTTGGTTTTGGCTGAAAATCTGTAATCGAGCGGGGGAATATATGTCTTCTAATTTTAATGCATTTCTCGCTGAACGTGGGATAAAACACCAGTGTACAGTGCCGTATACACCTCAATAGAATGGAGTTGCTGAACGAAAGAACAGGTCACTCATGGAGATGGCGAGGTGCATGGTCAAGAGTTAGGCTTTACCACATAGTTTCTGGCTTGAGGCTATCATGTGTGCAGCATATGTACTAAACAGGTGTCCCACTAAAGCGCTGCAGTGTATCACTCCATATGAGGCTTGGCATGACTGCAAGCCATCTGTTGCTCATCTACGTGTTTTTGGTTGTTTGGCATATGCATTAGTGCCTGAACAACATCGCAGAAAATTGGATGATAAGGCAGTAAAATGTATTTTTGTTGGGTATAGTTCTGAAAGTAAAGGCTATCGTATGTATCATCCACAGACTAAACGCATTCTGGTTAGCCGTGATGTTGTCTTTGTGGAAGATGCTATTCAGCCATTGCTTTCATGTACTAAGGAGACATCTAATAGCTCCAAAGACATGTAAGATATGTTGATGCCTCTTTTTACACGTGGACAGTCTAGTGTTGGTCCTAATGAGGCAACTTCTCAACCTTTGCAGGTTTCATATGATGATGTAGACCATTCTATTTCTGATGCATATTTACATGATGCACTTGTTGATGAGAGAGCTGATATTGAGCAGGCAAAAACTATGCCAAAATGGCTGGTGCAGACTTTGTGTGATAGCAAATTAGATGCACCTTTGTCATATCGGACTCGTTCAGGCTCTCATATTGCCTCCTTTGCATCAGATTGCTATGCTATGGCTGCGTCTAGTCTCTGTGATGAGAATGAGCCTGTTTCTTTTGATGAAGCATAGAATTCAGAAAATTGGATGGCTGCCATGCAATCTGAATATGATGCTATAATGAAGAATGGTACATGGTCTTTATGTGACTTGCCTCCTGGCAAGAAGGCCATTGGCACTAAGTGGGTATACAAGTTGAAGCGTAAACCTGATGGTACAGTTGACAGGTATAAGGCTAGGCTTGTTGCAAAGGGTTATGCGTAGGAAAGAGGCATTGATTTTGATGAGACCTTTGCACCTACATGTCGTATGACTACTGTTCGGAGCATTTGTGCACTTGCAGCCCATCATGGTTGGAATGTACATCAGTTGGACATTAAAACAGCATTTCTGAATGGTGACTTGCATGAAGAAGTGTATGTTTTTCAGCCCCGTGGCTTTGTGCAGAAAGGGCATGAAAACCAGGTGTGCAGGTTAAAGAAGGCATTATATGGTTTAAAGCAAGCACCATGTGCTTGGTATGAGAAGATACATGCCTATCTAGTTGCACATGGTTTTGTGAACAGTCCAACTGAAAGCACCTTATATGTTAAGCGTGCTAATGATATGCTTCTGATCATTGTTGTCTATGTTGATGATATGCTGCTCACTGGTCCTATTGAGAAGCATATTGCTGATTTCAAGGCTGATTTGCATGCCTCATTTGAGATGTCTGATTTGGGGCATTTGCATCACTATTTGGGCATTCAGTTTATGCACATTGATGGTGGAATGGCTTTGTGTCAAACGAAATATATTGACAGATTATTGCAGCGTTTTGGCCTTGAAGACTGTAAGCCTATTGCCACTCCTATGGAGACAGGTTTACGATTGAGTCTTCATGATGCTCGAGATGCATTTGATGCTGTTCTCTATGAGCAGGATGTTGGATGCTTGATTTACTTATGCATTACTCGGCCAGATATTCAATTTGTTGTCTCACAGATGAGCAGGTTTATGCATTGCCCAAGAGTCATGCATTGGAAGGCGGTTAAGTGCATCTTTCGCTACTTGAGTGGTACTCGGCTACTTGGGTTGTTTTGTCCCAAGGGGGGATCACTATCGGCAGATTTGCATGCTTTTTCTGACTCAGATTGGGCTGGTTGCTATGACACTTGTGTGTCCACCAGTGGTTTTTGCTTCATGCTTGGTAGCTCATGTATATCTTGGTTGAGCAAGAAGTAGCCTACTGTGGCCACTTCTAGTTGTGAGGCTGAGTATAGGGCAGCTTTCACAGCGACTGTTGAGTGTGTGTGGCTTAGACGCCTTATGGCTGATTTGGGTGTTGGCCAGTCTTCTGCCACCACCATCTTCACTGACAGTGAGAGCGCATTGGCAGTTGCGAGGAACCATGTGTTCCATGCTCGCACTAAGCACATTGAGGTGCATATCACTATGTCAGGGAGAGGTTCTCTACTGGGGAGATCAGCTTGGCATATGTGCCCACGCAGGAGAACATTGCAGACCTTTTGACGAAGGCAGGGAGAAGTTTGAAGCTTTCCGCAAAGCTTTGGGCTTACTTCCTTTTGTGGAGTGATTTCCACATAGCTTGGCACTTCCTTATACATCAGTGCCAGCTCCTTGTTCACCGCATCACTCGCAAGGGGAATTTGTTGATATATTTAGGTAGTGATGTGTGTGAACACACTAGGACCACCAGGGCGCTTTTTTCCCTCTTTAGGAGGTTTTTTTCCCCCGGCTTGTATATACGCCTATTACCCTAATGGGCTACTTATCTTTGTACATTCTCTAGTAATACATTCAGTATTGTGTGTTTGTGCTCCAAGCTTCCTCTTCTTCCTTGTGTTGTTCGCGTGCTTCCGTAGACGTCTATCTCCAACAAGCTTTACACTGTGGAAGGAGAACTCACCAAAACATTAGCATCAAATTTGCACCTCCTATAAACTTCACTTCTTCACATTTACACATGTAAGTGTTCCTACTCTCAATTCTCTGAGCTTGATCACAATTAGGATGTGAAAACTTGTACAGAGTTCACTCTACTATAGACTTAGACTTGTACAAAATAATTCCAAACAAGATCAAACATAGAAGCATTCAACAAAATATTGGGTGCAACTTTTCCTTCTATACAGAAAATTTTACATCTAAATGATGAGAGAGATTTTCTTCACTTCTAAAGTGTCTAATGAATCTTAAAACTTCTAATTCTTCATATCTCATACTCACTCATCAGATGCCCCGACTTTCTACTTGTATGTATAGGCATATATGTACAAGCTCATGACCATAACAAAAGTATAAGTGAGCTAACTACAAGTTTAATGTACACATGTATACAAGTCTTCATTTTCTAAATATGCACTATCTTCAAGCTTCATTTGTTGATCTTTTCTTCATCCTTTGACTTCAACCCTTAGTCCAAGACATCAGTTGATGGTTGACTTGCACCAATAGCTCCCCCTCAATCATCAATTGAGGTTTTCTCCATCTTCTTTATACCTGCCATGTCTTTTAATCTATGTAGCTTTGGTCCATCCAAGCTTTTGGTTAGCATATCTCCAATCTGATCTTTTGTTGAAGTATGTATAACTTCAATCTCCTTATAAATCACCTCAATATGTTTAGTCTTGGCATGAAAAACAGGGTTAGCAGCTAGATACAATGAACTCATGTTACCTCCATGAATAGTGGGTGTACTCTGAATGATGTCAAAACTCTTCATAAGATTTTTTAACCATATGACCTCCTTTGCAGCCTCAACCATACTTTTATACTCTACCTCTATAGATGACAAAGCAACTATATATATGTTGCTTCTTCGAGCACCAAGAGATTAACTTATCTCCCACATAACATAAGTACCCATAGTTGAACTCCTATCATTACTTGCCCAATCTATATCACTATATATATCTTGATGTTTGTATCTGATATAAATCCATAATACAAACCTTCCTTGAGTGTACCCTTTATGTACCTCAACACTCTTTGTCCTGCAACCCAATGTTCTTTCCTAGGACAATGCATGAATTGAGACAACACCCCAACTGCATATGAAAAATCAGGCCAAGTTAAAGTAGCATAGATCAAGCTACCCACCAAACTCTGATAAAGATTCATGTCCTTGAAATCTTCTCCTCCATGTCTGCTCAATTTGTGATTCACCTCCATTGGAGTAGGTGCTACCCTGCAATCTTCCATTTGAAACTTTGATCAACAAGTTCCTCAAATACCTTTCTTGAGTCACATATACTCCATGTTGAGTATATGAGACCTCCATGCCCAAGAAATATGACAAATCTCCTAAGTCACTAATCTTGAAATCTTTCTCCATTTGCTTCTTGAGACTTTTTATGCCCTTCTCATATGTACCTATAAGAATTATATCATCAACATATATACACATGTAAATAAACCCATCATCACTTGCTTTTCCAAGCAAGCTACTATCTGCTTTAGAAACTTGGAAACCAAGTTTCTTCAAGAACTTGACAAGTCTATAATTCCATGCCCACGGGGCCGGCTTCAAACCATACAAAGCTCTCTTGAGCTTACGTACATAATCTGTATACCGTTTATCTCTGAAACCTTCTGGTTGCTCCATGAAAACATCATCTCAAATGTAACCATTTAAAAAAGCATTCTTGAAATCTAATTGACATAGTTTCCAACCTTTACAAGCAGCAATGCCTATGAGTGTCCTTATACTTGTCATCTTTTCCACAGGACTATAAGTCTCATCATAATCTATGCCATATGTCTAAGCATACCCTTTCATAACGAGCCTAGCTTTATATCTAGACACACTTCCATCTACATACCTCTTTGTCTTGTAGACCCATTTGCATCCAATGATCTTCTAACTATTTGGTTTAGGAACCAAATCCCATGTCTCATTTTCCATCAATGCATCATACTCTTCCTGCATAGCTTTCTCCCAATTTTCCTTACCTTTTGCCTCTTCATATGTAGAAGGGTCTTCCTCTGCTTTCACCATATAAGCATAATCTTTAGTAGTCAAGAAAGAAGTGTCATAGCTATACCTTGTAGATTGCCATTTGTGTTTTGATGACCTTCTGAGTTCTCCACTTCTTGAGGTTTCTGATTCATCACATTCTAGATCAAACCTTGACACTTCTTCAAATTCAACTTGTACTTCATTGTTCTCTTCTTCATCAAATATCTAAACCTTTGATTTACCTCTCTTCTGACTCAAAACTTCTTCATCTCCTGCATGATTATTGATTGTACCTGCATACCAAGTACCTTTCTCATCAAATGTAACATCCTTTGATACAAGGAATTGTTTTGTGGATGGACTCCACAACCTATAACCCATCTGCTTATCATCATAACCAATGAACACATACTTTTTCAGCTTTAGGTTCCAATTTATGCCTCCACTGTGATGGCACATATGCATAAGCCAAACATCCAAACACTTTGCAATGATCTAAGGTAGGCCTCTTACCCCACCAAGCTTCATATGGTTTCATACCCTGCAAAGCTTTACATGGTAGCCTATTAACCAAGTATGTAGCTGTATTGACAGCCTCAGCCCAGAAATAATTTGGACAATTTTTTTCTTTCATCATTGACCTTGCAAACTCAACAAGAGTTCTATTTCTCCTTTCTACTACACCATTTTGTTGAGGAGAGTACCTGCAAGTAACTTCCCTTTTTATACCCACATTCCATAAGTAATCACTGAACTCATTAGAGAAATACTCTCCCCCTCCATCTAACCTTAGTCTCTTCAACTTTTTACCTGTAATTCTCTCTGCATACACATGATAATGTTTAAATGTATTAAACACCTTTGATTTATCTTTGATCACATATATGGTGATACACCTAGTAGCATCATCAACATAAATCACATAATATCTTGAACCATTAATATTGAAATCCTTTGATGGTCCCCACACATCTGTGTGTACCAACTCAAGCTTCTCTGAATACATGAAATCATGCTTAGTGTATGATTGCTTATGACATGCCTCACATTTGTATCTCATATGTTGACCTACAACATTAGGTAATCCAAGCACTGAACCATTATTTACCATATCCTTGATACCTTTTTCATTGAAATGTCCAAGCCTTTTATGCCAAAGATCTAACTCAGAGATCTTATGTCCTCCATAAGTGACAAGGCATGACCAACATTGCCTTGAATCTTCATTATGAATAGCCTTCCTTCTTTCTTCCCTAAAACAATTTGTTTGTACCCATTGCTAGGGTCTTCCACAAACACTCCATCATTAGTGAACCTTACCTCATAACCTTTCTCAACAAATTGCCCTACACTTATCAGATTCTTTGGAATGGTAGGAACATACAACACCTTACTCAAAAGAGTACTGTCATTCTTGGCTCTCACTGATCCAATTGACTTCACATTATGCTTTGTATTATCACTTGTTTGAACTACATGATTAGTTACCTTATTCTCCAAATCAGTCATCAAGGCTATGTTGCCACTCAAGTGATCGCAACACCCTGAGTCTATGTAGAAAACTCTTTGATCTTGACTTTGTCTTTCACAAGTTGCATTCATAATCAAGGTCCAATCCTCCTTCTAATCTGAAGCATAATTGTAGTAGCTATTGCTGTAGGATTGACTTTGGAAACCTCTATCTGCATTTCTTCCAAAGTAACCTCTACTACCTCTACCTCTGAAATCACCTCTTTGATTTCTACCACCTCTTGCTCTTGAATTAAAGTTCTGATTATATCCTCCATTATTCTCATAATTATGCCAACATTCATGACCTAAATGATTTTTCTTACCAAAAATCAAGCAAGCTTTGACTCCATCTTTATTGCTTCTGCCTCTTCCTCTACCTTTTCCACCTCCACTTCCTCTTAGGAAGTTAGCTTGGCTAGTTGTACCTTCTTCTTCATTTAATTATTACTTGCCTTTGCTATTCTTCTTCTTGTTCTTTGAATACATTGCTTGACATGTACACTTATCAACTTCACCTTTGACATCTTGCTCAAAGGTTAGCATATTTCCAAGCAATTGATTCAAGTCAGAACTGAAATGATCTAGTGACAATTATGTAGACAAAATAAATCGATTCCATTTCTCATCTCCTCTCAGACCTTTGAGGATTTTCCTTACCAATTTATCTTCTTAAATATCTTCATCCACTGCTCCTAATGCATCTGCAATGTCCTTCATCCTTGTTACATAGTCAGAAATGGATTGTGAAGCCTTCTTCTTGAATGTGGTAAATTCTGCCTACAAAGATGCCTTCCTTGACTTTGTAGTGTTTTGGAAATGCTCCTTCAAAGCATTCCATATGTCACTTGCACTTTCAAGTCCTCTAATGTGAGGTAGCAAGTAGTCATTGACTCCTATATAGATAATACTCCTTGCTTGAGCATCCTTCTTCAATCATGTCTTCAAATCTAAGAGTTCATCCCTAGTTGGAACACTAGGATCTCTGAATTTGGGTTTTTCTTCTTCACCTGTAATGTATCCTATCAAGTATTTGCTCATAAGATGAGCTTCCATCCTCATCGACCAAGCAGGATAGTTTTCTCTATCCAATTTCACTATTTGAAGAGAATCTCCCATATTTTCTTCACTTGTGTATTAAATTCTTCAATCTT
The DNA here is from genome assembly GCA_020310875.1 of Ceratopteris richardii. Lineage (NCBI taxonomy): Eukaryota > Viridiplantae > Streptophyta > Polypodiopsida > Polypodiales > Pteridaceae > Ceratopteris > Ceratopteris richardii. The sequence continues at coordinate 69,932,540 of CM035434.1, forward strand.
TATGGTAAATAAGTGTACCTTTACTTTGAATGTAGTTTATTTTGGTCTTGTTGGTAGCTTCAGGCCTCCTTCTCTAGCTTTCCCTTTAAGCTTTCATCTTTTCAACCTTCAAATGTCGATTTCTCTATAATTGCAGCAGTCGGGGTCCTCCTTTCTTCAATTCTGGTGATTCCTTCTCTGATACCACTCATGGAGAGTGTTAATCTCCAAGAGAACACGTTATCCGTGATGTTAGAACAATCTATATCAAGAAAAACTCAATACCTTGATCAATTCTAAAGACCAATGCCAAATCATCAAGATTTGGACTAACTGTGAAGATAGTCACTACATAGAGAACTCTATTGCTCATAACTCACTCATTGACTAATCAAATGTGTAAAGTTTCTAATGAAACTTTGTGAAATGTCGCCTAAAGATTGTGCACCTTTTCCAAATTAAAATATCTCAAAAGGCTCAATATATCAAACAATTTCCCCTATGTCTAAAATTGTACTTCTCTATAGTCGATTTTGACACTTGCAACTTCTAATGCATAGTTCTCACAAATTAAAACCCCTTTATTCAAATTCTTTGAGCCATAGGTAGCTTACCTTCCAAATAAAATAATGAGTGCTTGATTGCTCAAAACGTTACATTGTGGAAGGAGAACTAACCAAAACATTAGCATCAAATTTGTGCCTCCTATAAACTTCACTTCTTCACATTTACACATGTAAATGTTCCTACTCTCAATTCTCTCAGCCTCATCACAATTAGGATCTAAAAACTTGTACTAAAGTCACTCTACTATACACTTAGACTTGCACCAAAACATTCCACACAAGATTAAATACAGAAGGAGTTCTCAGCAAAATATCGGGTGCAACTTTTCCTTCTATTCAGAAAATTTTACACTTGAATGATAAGAGAGATTTTCTTCACTTCTAAAGTGTCTAATGACTCTTACAACTTCTAATTCTTCATATCTCATACTCTCTCATTGGATGCCCTCACTTTCTACTTGTATATATAGGCATATATGTATAAGCTCATGACCATAACAAAAGTGTAAGTGAGCTAACTATGAGTTTAATGTACATATGTATACAAGTCTTCATTTTCTAAATATGCACTATCTTCAAGCTTCATTTGTTGATCTTTTCTTCATCCTTTGACTTCAACCCTTAGTCCAAGACATCAATTGATGGTTGACTTGCACCAACAATAACTTGCATTGCCAAATTCTTATTTTCTTCTTTGAGTGTGAAAACGCTCTTGGGTTGAGTCCTCACAAGTTGAGAGAACCATTATTTTGAGTGGAGAAAGGCATCTCCTAGTATACCTCCGAGGTCATTTATGCTTCAAGGCTGCGTAGGGAAAGTCCTTCAATGGTATCATAGCATGTTGACACAAAAATTTTCAAAGAGGAAAAGAGGGAAACATTGAAGGGATTTCACGAAGGAAAGCTATTAATTCAAGTTCAAAAAACCCACTCAAGGGAAGTCTACTAGTGGAGAAGCAAAGAATCTACCCCATCTATTTTGGTACTTTTGAGGTACAAAGGTAAAGATAGTGATTCTCTTCACTCCTCTTGCATCAAGGAGATCTATAGGAATACATTAAAGCACATCATGGCCAAATATACCAATCATATCAAGAAATTAGATAGAAAGTTATCACCCATGGAAGTTTAGAGTGTTTGGATTCATCATGGGAAAAGTTTTATGGGGTTTTATTAGTGGTAGAGATGCTAGACCTTTATTGGATGAAAATCCAACTCCTAACGTATTGAGGAACTTTAGAGAGTGGAATAAAAGAGATAAGAGAGTTATCTTCATGTTATCTCAGCATATTACCAATGCGATGATAGGGCATATACAAGATCTATACACTTTTATGAAAGTAAGGGAAACCCTAGAGAGAATATACTCCACTTCAAACAAACCTAGAAAGACTCAATTGAAGAATGAGATCAATAGCTTGATGAAAACACCTAGTAGCAACATTACTTACTATACTCTGATGATCAAAGAAGTAAGTGATGCATTGGGATCCGTAGGTTATTACATAGATGTTGCTGGCATAGTTGCATACACTTTGAATGGGCTTAGGGATGATGACAAGTGGAAGCCTTTTACCACTTCTATATACGTCAGAGATAATCTTCCTGAGGAACTAGTGGCTTTGATGGTCACTAAGGAGATAAACATTGGGGGTTGAAATCCAAAGGGCAATGAGGCCCAAACATTTTATCTAGGTAAATGTAGAGGTATAGGTAGGAATCAAGGCAAAGATAGAGGAAGGAAAAGGAGAGGATAAAATGGATATCATGGTCAAGACCAAGGAAGAAAATTCTCTTCATCAATAGGAAGATGCAAGCTCAGAGGAAGAAGAGGGCACAACTAGAATAGAGAATAAAACAACTTAGAATGTTGCTTCATATGTGGAAAGTATGAGGACCATGAAAGGGATTGCTATCCAAATGAGATGACCAATTCTCCATGAAAAGGACAAGATAAATATGCATCTACTTCAAATGAGAATGTGTTTATGCTAGCTATCATGGAGATGTAGTGACTACAAGAAACAAGGGTCAAGCATGTCGTACATTGATAGTGATTTCAACAATCACATGAGCTGCAACAAGAATTTATTTTCAAGCATGCAAGTGCCATCAACCAACGTTCAAGTGGATACACATAAATATACCCCTCATGTTCTCACACACATAGGTGATGTTATGTTGGATGGCTCTCACAAAGATAAGTGCTTGAAGGATGTTCTTCATGTTCCCCCAATCACAAAGAATCTTGTTTCTGTGGGTCAAATGGTTGAGAGAGGATTGTAGGTCTAGTTCAACTAGAAGGGATACTTTGTGGAGAACCCTAAGGAAAGGTTACAAATTGATAGCAAAAGGAAGAACGGACTGAAGGCTATTCACATTGGATGTTGCAACAGAATGACTCTCCTCCCAACCATATGCCTCTATATATAGCTCTCTCCAAGGGACTGCCTGCATGGGTAGGCGGATACTAACCATCCAAATGTCAGCCATGTAACTACATGTGTGCCAAGTGTCCCAATTAGCCAGAGTTAACTCTCGTGGATGCTTTTAGAAGGTTCTAGAGTTCTTTGGGAAAAACACTCTCCGCATGTACCCCATGGGGGTTGAACCCAAGACCTCCTCCTTCACACCCTTGAGTCTTAACCACTAGGCTCAGTGGATTACTTGGTTACAAGACTAAATGACCTATCAATAAGTCTAGACTCGAGATATTTGGCCACACATACGAATGACCAAACGGAGACTGTCTGAACCAATCGGATCCTTAGATCACAGACTTACTTTATTACATTCTTCCCCCCTTGGAAAATAATTTCGTCCTCAAAAATTAGAGTTATACATACTGTAGGCAACCCCCGAGCCTCATGTTCTAAAACTTGAAGAACATGCATTCATTCAATCAAATTATTTACTTAGAACTTGAAAGTAAAATTATCATGATCGGTTTATCCACTTAAAACTTGAAAGTAGAAAACCTTCTTTATTTGGGACCAACTTAAAACTTGAAAGTTGGAAAACGTCATTGGATTGTGGAAACTTTTTCCTATGTTGAGTTTTCTTCAATTCCATCCTTCCATTTTACTAAGCACTCTTTGTACAAGTGACTTCTTGTACGTTTATCTTGGGTGCGAAGTATCCTTTCAAGTTCATGAGGAACTGTTTCACTTACTAGAATAGAAAGTATAACTTATTGTCCAACTAGATTATCTGAATCTGTCAGACTCTTCCTAAGATGGCTAACATGGAACACTGGATGAATCCAACTATCATCTGGAAGTTGTAATTCATAAGCCCACAAACCAACTTTCTTGGTGATTGGAAAAGGACTGCAATATCTAGGTGACAACTTGGCGCATTGACCAGTCTTGAATGTTTCCGATCTTTCAGGAATACGAAGATAAACTTAATCGCCAACTTGAAAAGCAACATCTCTTTGCTTCGGATGGGCATAAGCCTTTGCATGATCTTGAGCTTTCTTTAAGTTTTCTTTAGCTAACTTAAGTTTAAATTTCATGTCTTGAAGGAATTCTTGAGCTGCTTGAACTCGTTCATTTTGAAGTCCTACTACATACGGAGACCTAGGCTGGAACCCATACATCAACATGAATGGACTAAATTCAGTTGATAAAGTCTTGGCAGTGTTATAGGCAAACTCAGCTAAAGGAAGATAGTCTTCCCAATTAGTCTATTTGGAAGTGACATAAGCTCTGAGTATGTCTTCCAAGATTTGATTGACTTTTGTTTTCTGTCCATTCATCTGGGGATGTTCAGCTATACTTAAATGTAGTTTAGTTTCAAGTCTACTAAAGACTGCTCGCCAAAAATGACTTGTAAATCGTGCATCTCTATTAGAAACTATGTCTACTGGAAGACCATAGAGTCAATAAAGCTGATTTACAAATATTTTTGCAAGTTCTAGAGTCTTATAAGTAGTCTTGACTAGAATAAACTAAGCAAGTTTAGTCAATTGGTCAACTACAACCCAGACTGAATCAAAGCCTTTGTGAGTGTGGGGTAATCCAGAAATGAAATCCATGGAAATACTTTCCCACTTTCCTTTGGGAATTTTCAAAGGATGTAGCAATCCTCCAACTTTAAGTCATTCAAACTTATTGACTTGACATTTATGGCATTTGGATACATAGTTTTGCACATCTCGATGTAAACTAGGCCAATAAAAATATAGTTTCACTAACTCATAGGTTCGGTTAATACCAGGATGTCCTTCACTTGGAGCATCATGGCATTCGAAAATTACTTGATTTCGTATGTTCCGCATACTTGGAACACAAACCTTACCTTTATAAAGCAAACATTCATCTTGGAGAGAATATTGTTTAAACTTTCTCTCAAAAGTACTTGCTTCATTCTGGTCAGCTTGTTCAACTGCTTTCCATGCTTGACTTTAGCTTGGATCATCTATGTAGCTTCCTTTCAAAGTTGAAATAAACTCACTTTGAATTTGTACAAAACTTGGGTTGTTCGACATAGGCATCCGACTTAAGGCGTTTGCCATTGCATTGAACTTTCCTTTTCTGTACCTTAGTTCATAATCAAAATCTTGCAGCTGTTCGACCCATCTTGCTTTTCTACCTCTTAGATCTGGTTGATTTGCAAAACACTTGAAGCTCTCTTGATCAAAGACTATGGTTAACTTTGATCCATACAGGTAATGGTGCCATTTCTTTAGAGCATTTTCAAGCCATTCAAGAATCGTTTGGACCTTTTCAAGGTCAACTTTTATTCCTTCCCCGGAAATAATATGGCCTAAATACTCTATTTCTAGGGTAAAGAATTCACATTTTGACTCTTTAACGTAAAGTTTATTATTGCGAAGAAGTTCAAAAAAGTTTTCCAAGTGCTCTAAGTGACTTTCATGATCTTTACTGTAGATCAGAATATCATCGAGAAAATCCACAACAAATTTTCCCAAGTACGGCTTAAGCACTTGATTCATTAAAGTCATAAATGTTGCGGTTGTGTTTGTCAACCCAAACGGCATCAGTAAAAACTCCTAGTGACCATAATTTGTTTGAAAGGCTGTCTTGGAATATCATCATCTTTTATTCTAATCTGATGGCCCTATAATCTACGCACAGCCTCATAGTTCCATCTTTCTTTTTTACTAGAAGGATGGGTGTTGCCCAAGGAGACTAGCTTGCGCAGATAAATCCTTTATCCAAATAGTCTTGAATCTGATTCTCAACTTCCCGATTCTGGACATAGGGGAGGCAATATGGGTTTTGAGATTTTGGCTTGGTTCCTGGAAACAGATCTACACTGTGATCGATGTTTCCATGAGAGGGTGGCAAGCCGTGGGGGATTTCCTTAGAGAACACATCTTTAAATTCCTTCATTAATTTATTAAATTTAATATACACTTCACGAGGAATAAAGGACGAGACATAAGAAACTTGATTATATTATCAGAATCTATTACATCAGTGCCAAGGACAAGAAAAGCTTGAGTCTTGGCTTCAATATTTACAAGTTCCTTAAGTTCAGTATATGAAATCAAAGGGATACTTGGAACATCATGCTCGCCCTTGATTTTATACACTACACCTTTGTGCTGGAATTCCAAAGTATTAGTAAAATAACACCTAATCAATGAAGGTCCTAGACTCCATAGCCACTCTCTCCCTAATACCAGATCTACCCGGTCCATGTTCATTATTTGGAAGTCCAAAGTGTTGGCAAACAATGTGCAATTGGTTCATTTCTGTCCAAAATCTACAGCATAAGTAGCTTCTTTTAACACTCCCTCTACATCAAAACGGCGCGGTGAGCGTGGATAGTTCATCGTCCTCCCATCTTGGGGACGCGGGTTCAAAACCGTGGAACGCGTTAATGATAATTTGCATATATATGATTTTTGCCTTCTTAGAAGCAAACAATAGTGGCCGACGGACAGCGACGGGCGATGCGATTTCCGATAAAGCGATAACGTTTGATTTTCGTAAGCGATCGTAAGATCGTAGCTTTATTTTGGCTTTTGGAGGTTTGCTTTTCAAAGTACAAGAATACTATATAAACAAGTGCTTGGCTCACTTGTATTCATCCTTCACCTAGGATCAACACAAGCTTTCTAGAGCTTGGACCTCAGTAGAGGTGGTGTTTCTTCTAGCACATGGGGCAGCCATGGTGCTAACATGAAGCATGTTGAGGAGCAGCTATGGAGTTCTTCTTAATGATTCTTCTTGGAGAAGATGAAGGGTGTGCTCACACTCTAGCTCATGGAGAGGAGGTCATCTCTTGTTCATGACAAGAAGACTTGATTATTAGCAGCTTGATGGTGAGGATCGCCCATCTACATGATGTATTTGAAGATCATCTTCTACAAGAAGATGTTAGGTTGAAGATTATCTTCTACAAGAAGATGTCTGGCTACTTCAAAGACATTGGATGGGACCATCTACATGATTTTGAAGATTATCTTCTACAGGAAGATATTAGGTTGAAGATTGTCTTCTACAAGAAGATGTTGGGCTACTTCAAAGACATTGGATGGTGTTTAACATAAGATTCACATCTTATGTTAAGTATTCAGGTACATATTCTCTTTATGCACATAGGTACTACTTGAAGTTTATGGAGGCTGTGGCGTTCATATCAGAAGGAGTCCTATTCGGCATAGGTACAAGTGAATCAGTACTTATATGCTTTATGCATATTTTTATGAGGTGTTTGAGAAGGTGTGTTCACATGAGTTTGAGGATTTCCAGCAACAATCTTGTTAGCATTCTATGCTACTTTATAAGTATGTGATCTTTTCACACACGTATCTGACTTAGGGTCTTTCATAGCCTAAGTTTAGATGTAGGTTTTTTGACCATCAGTTTCACACTGATCCTTCCTCTTTCAGTCACTCATATTCACTCTTCTATAACCTATAAGGTCACACATCTCATGTATATTCAGATTACTGCCCATACATCTGAATATGTTTGTTACATTGTACATTCACTCAATACATCTATTTCTCATCACACAGAGTGGTTGAGAGTTTTGCTCCCACATTGTACATTGAACATAGGTATATATGATACTATGAGTAAGCGCTGGCTTACGTAACACCTTACATATGTCGTCTATTCTTTCTCTATCTTTATCTCATCATCTGTATGATTAAGTTGTGGTATGTTCATGTTTTGTCAATATGGAAGATTGCTGGAATTAATGTTGTACATAACTGGACCTATGGAACCATGGACCTGTGACATGAGCCTAAGGGCCTACCTCACTTCCAACATTTGGTATCAGAGCACTAAGGTTTTGGTTACAGAACTTTAGATCTTTGGCATCAATGCATTAAGGCTCATTCATATCTCAGGTTCCCAGAATTCCAGATGTACAACATATGATTTGAAAGCATCTTCTAATATTTGACATTTGACATACACACTTAATCTAGATGAGTAGAGATTTGAGAATTAGACATTTCAGTTACATGTGTATTCATCAGTGTGGAGTATGAAGTTGATGATCTGTTAGCAGCCAAATATTTTTGGAAGAGTATGCAAATACTTTACAAAAGTATTGTTTGAAGACCCAGACTTGATGAAGAGAAGACTACTTCAAATTCTAGGAAGAACAATGGTTTAGAGAAGATGAAGGAATCAGATCAACATCAAATCACAGGTATCAAGTTTCTACTATCAGATTATCATTTGCAGGTCATATCTTAGAAGAGCAGTTATGAAGAGATTTGAAGAAATTCAAGGAATGCTTTTATACACTTTCATCTTTTGAAAGTTAAAGGCTACATCAGGTATCTAGAGGTTTTTCTAGAGAGTTTTGAGAGATCTTCTTCATGGAAAGAAAGTTCATCTAAGAAGACAAATGTGAAGATGAGATGAGTTTTTTCAACCAATTTTCTATTGTAAGTTGGTTGGATATCAAGGTACAAATGTATCTAGAGAAGGTAACTCTAGAAGGGTAATTCATCATTCAGACAACGATTGGTGAATTTAGTCATTTCAGACATTTGAAGCAGAATTTTGATTTAGAGATATGAGGAGATGATAAAACATGTTTCTATATTCACTTCCATTTGTATACCATGTTTGTTTTATCTCTTACTCTTAGCATTAGAGGAAGAGAAAAGTTCATTCGAAAAAGTCAAGAGTGTTTGCTACTTCAAGAGGAAGAGAACAAAAGGTATGGAAGAGAAGTTTGAAAATGTTGACATCATCAGGTGGAAGAAAGATGCACAAGAAGAAAGTCCATCATTTCCAAAAGAAAAGTAAGGCTTCCTTTTCTCATATATTTTCCACATACTTTTCCTATATTATCCTCTACATCCAAAGACAAGTCTACGAGAACATCTTGTTTAAAGAAGAAGAAGTTTCTTGTTTTGCATTACACTTGGTCATGATTTAGTAGATTTGACAAAGAATTGCATTGAGAGGAAGAAAAGCAGCAGATATATGTTTTAACTCATATATGTATGAGTTATGAAGCTTTTAAGTAGGCAGCTTATATGTTCCCTCAAAGAATTCTTGGAGTGTCAATACAGAGCTACTTGGTATATGACAGGTTGCAGAGAAGTATATTTCTTCTTTATCTAAATCTTGAGGTAAAAGAGTTTTCTGTGGCAGATGTTGAAGACTTGGGTTGAGGCTTTATGTTTGGAAAAGGTTACCTCATATTCAATATTTTCAGAAAACTTCAAAAAATTCAGCTTGTTGATGTACCAGTCAGTTGAAGAATCTACTTTTTATGATTGTCTAGTTTTTTGGATACATGCTTGTATTCAAAAAGGTGTTCCATCATATCCTATCACTTGATTGAGAAGTGGAGTTAGCCAAAAGAAAATCAAGCAGGTACTATCACATTTCACCAGGGAAAAATATGAAAGTTATGAAGTATCAAACTTGTAGCTTTTGGAGTTCTCAAGGTGAGAAGTTTGTCCACTTATGTTTCAAGTAAGGAGTTATAGATTTCTTGAAGGATTTTTTTGAAGAAAAGTTTTACAACTTTATGTGAAACATGGACACTTGGAGACATTCAGGAAGTAAATCAAACATTCAGTCATGAAGGTTTGATGACAGCAGATTCTACACAGGAGAGATCATTGATCTTGTATGATCTTATATGATCTTGAGTATTTATGATTCAGTTGTCTATCCTTTGTTTGTGAAGATTCTTAACATTGGAAGAAGTAAGTCAAAGATTCAGGTTCTATCAGATTTGTCTTGCAGAGAGATAGAAGAAGATACTTGTTATGTTACAAAAGGTTATGAATCCTAAAAAGCTTTCAGCAATGTTTTATTATGTTAGGTTCAACTAACCTTATTCTAGATTTTGGAAAGCTGAAGAATGACATGGAAAGCTATTGGCATGTGCACAATGCTAATAAAAAGGGTTCAGAGATTTTGTTTCAGATACATGATATCTTGTATGAATTAAGTGCCTTAACTGCTACAGAAGATAAAGATGTAAGCAGGTTTTGGCACCAACAATTTGGGCATCTCGGATTTGCAGTTTTGAAGGAGATGCAAAGAACATGGATGGTTGCTCATCTGCCTACATTTTCAGAGTTGCAAGAACCTTGTGAAGCTTGTATGATGGGCAAGCAACAACCAAAGGCATTTCCAAGAGAGACCAGCAATCGATCTCAAGCTCCTCTAAATTTAGTACATGCTGATCTCTGTGGTAAAGTCGAGGATTATAGTAGAAAGATGTGGGTTTATTTCATTCGAGAGAATTTTGATGCTTTTGAAAAATTAAAAATGTGGCATAAGTATGTGGAAAATGAATCAGGAAGGAAACTTAAGAAATTCAGAACAGATAGATGAGGTCAACAAAATTCAATAATTACTGTAAGGAGCATGGTGTGAAAAGGCAACTTACCATAGCTCATACACCTCAACAAAATGGCGTTGTTGAGCATAAGAACAGGACATTGGTTGAAACGGCTTGTTGTATGTTAAAGGCTCAAGAAATGCCTGATTCATTCTGGGCACAAGTAGTCAATACAATAGTCTACATCCTTAATCAAAGCTACACGAAAGCACTAAAGGGGATGAATCCTCAAGAAGCATATTCTGGTCAAAAGCCTTCAGTTTTGCATTTGAGAATTTTTGGTTGTTTATGTTATGCACATATTCCTAATTCAACAAGATCAAAGTTGGGTTCAAAAAGAAAAAAGTGTGTCTTCCTAGGATATAGTGAAGAGTCTAAAGCATATAGATTGTGGGATCTTGAGGCAAGGAAGATTTTGGTCAGCCGAGATGTGGTGTTTGATGAACGACCACACTTAGTAGAAGATAAAAGTAAATCTACTATCTCATCAAACGGAGAAATATTTCACCTTGTGCCTATCAAAAGATAGGGTAAAGTTGAGGAGGAGGAAACATATGATGGAGAAATTTCCTTAGTAAAAAGCCAACCAGTTGTAGCTACACAGCATAAGCGACTATCGAAGTGGGCAAAATAGCTCTTTGATGATCACAATCCACATGTAGATGTACCAAAATCGTCCTCAGATGGATTACAAAGATCAAAGAGAATAGAGGAGCAAAGAATAGCCTCAGAACACATTGTTAACATGGCTCTAATGACAGATATCATGGGCTCAATAAAGGAACCTACCACCATTGAAGAAGCCCTTGATGATCCAAGTTAGAGAACGACAATGCAGTCTGAGTGTGATAGTATACTCAAAAATGGTACATGGGATCTAATCGACTTGCTGCCAAAGAAGAAGGTAATATGTACTAGATGGATTTGGAAAGCTGAGTATAAAGCAGATGGAACATTAGAAAAGTATAAGGCAAGATTAGTTGCACAGGATTTTTCACAGATCGAAGGATTTGATGTTCAAGAAACCTTTGCACCAATAGCACACATGACAACTATTCAGACAGTACTTGCAGTAGCCACACAAAAGGTCTGGCCTATTTTTCAAATGGATGTCAAATCTGCATTTTTGAATGGTCACCTCAAGGAGGAGGTATATGTATCTCAACCACCAGGTTTTGAGGTGCCCAATTCAGAAAATAAAGTTTGCAGGTTGAAGAAAGCTTTGTATGGACTTAAGCAAGCTCCAAGGGCTTGGTACTAATGGATAGATAATTTTTTCAAAAATATGGGTTTTGAAGGAAGTACTTCTGATGCTAGCTTGTATGTAACGAGAATGGATAACAAGATAGTTGTTGTCATTGTATATGAAGATGATTTGATCATTACAAGAGATCATCAAGAACTCATCAATCAAACTCGGATCAGCTTGGGAACTGAGTTTGAAATGACAGACCTAGGTCTACTCCATTTTAGTCTGGGAATTGAAGTATGGCAAAGGAAGGATGCCATTTTCATCTCACAACAAAAATATGCCAAAGAAGTTCTCAAGGCATTTGGAATGATGGACTGCAAACCAACTAGCACACTTATGGAGGTAAATCATAAGCTATCTATCGATGATAACATGCCTAATGTCGATGCTAAGAAGTATAGAAAGCTCGTTGGAAGTCTTATTTTTGTGTGCAACACTAGACCAGACATTTGTTATGCTATTGGAGTGTTAAGCAAGTTTTCCAACAAACCTAAGGAGAGTCACTGGAATGCTGAAATGCGAATTCTAAGGTATATCGCAGGAACCTTGGATTTTGGTATTTTTGTAACATAGGTGATACACTTCAAGGATATTGTGATTCAGATTGGGCTGGAGATTGTGATTCTAGAAAATCAGTTTCTAGATATTGTTTCTCACTTGGTTCAGGAATATTTTCTTGGGTAAGTAGGAAGCAACCAACTCTTGCACTCTCCTCCACTGAAGCAGAGTACAAAGCAGTTTGTTTTGCTTCTTGTGAGACAGTTTGGTTAAGGATAATTCTTGCGGATCTATGCTTTCCATGAAATATGGCGACTGTAATCAAGTTTGATAATCAAAGTTGTATGGCCATTGCAAAGAACCTAGTATTTCATGCTCGCACCAAGCATATAGAAGTACAGTACCATTATGTTCGTGAGCTAATTGAAGATGAAATTGTGGAGCTAGAATATTGTCCAGTAGAGGCAAATTGTTCTGACATATTCACTAAAGCACTTGGAAGAGAGCAGCTCAATAGACATCTTCAACAGACGGGCATAAGACCAAGACCTACTTGATTTATCATTCAGTAAACATTGAGGGGGGGTGTTAGTATATGATCAATGTCTACCCCTCATGATTGTATGCGCATTTTGTAAGGCCCCCATCATGAGGAGAAGCCAAGCGTGCATTACCCTAGTGATGGGAATCCCAACTTGCATGTTGGATGAAGGTCATATTGGACCATGTAAGGTATTGTAGGAAAGGGAGTAACCAGGGTACCCAATTGTGGGGTCCGTGGGCAACACCCTGGCACAACGATAAAGGGAATATTCCATGGAATATTTCTTGTCGGAGTCAAAAATCATTTATATTTGTTAGGTCAGTTCAATCGGCCTAAGCCATGTATGGAAATTACACGGGCGGTGGCAGCCCACGCTCTACTGCCCATGTATAGCCGTCCACAAAAGGCCACCCGTGATCCTATATATACATGATTTCTGCACTACCTGAGACATCAAATTGAGCCAACATACCTCTACCTTGTATCTCCCTATCTAGAGTCATCTAGATCACCATTTAAGCTCTACCTTGAGAGTATAAAGGTGGACAATGCCCATCATCTTTGTACTTGTTAGTAGAAAATTGTTGAGATTCTCCTATATCTGTTATCTTCTCTACTACTGCTCCTGTGTTATATTGCGTACTATTGTCTTACAATTCAATGGAACATCTTTCTTTTTCTTACAATTCTTTTGTACTTGAGATTCAAAAAAGATGATCCTCTCAGCTTATTTGAGTGATCATTTGATCCACTTGAGATTTCATGGCCTCACATAGATGAATGCTCCATTATAGCTTGAAACATAGGAAATAGGGCATGTTCTTTGGTGAAAGGTGATTTTCTAATTTGATTGAGAAAAATAATTTCTCGAATATAATCCATACAGATTAAGATCAAAAGGTGAAATAAATGATCATTCAATACTATATTATCATGTCTTCCTTGATAAGGGTTTCTATTGGATTGATACAACCTTTGAAGGGACTATCATCAATGAGGAATATATTTCTCTTGTGCAAAAGCCTCGGAAGTACCACCAAACCTTATGTAGTAGCTTAAACATAGACTTAACATTATGTTGATCTAGCCTATATACTTCTTCTAAATGATCCTTAAAACAATCTTCTTGACTCCATAGCATGGAAAAAAATATCTTCCTTTCTATGTTCCTCAATGAATCTCACATAAGCAAAAAGATTAGTTTGCAACACGGATGACAAAACACCAACATGAAAGTGTTGAGAAAGAATATCCAAAAATTCAAAACATCATGGACATATACATATCTTTCTCTCATCACCATTTGTATGAATTTTGGCATAATCTTTCTCTAATGTGTTCCATCTTATATCTTGCCTAAACAAAAGGCCATTTAGCTCAAGAAGGATTACATGTTTTCTTGTATTGATTGGATGATGGATATTTTCTACATATAACAACCAATAATTATAAATTACAAATACACAATAAGTATAAAAAAAGCTTATAAGATTACCTATTGATATGAATATATGCATAATCTTATAGAATAAATGTTACTTGGATATTCTTTCTGTTTGATTTAAATAATGGATTTTGCTTTGCAATAATATTTAAATCTACAAACGTGAAAGAAACAAGTTAATAAATGAGTTCAAATTTTTAAAAAACTAAAAACGTTGCACGTTATAGCTAGTGAAATCTAAAAATGCTTGTCCATCAAATTACATAGCTTATGGGATGTTTGAGAAGATATTTGCTCCTGTATAGTACTCATTTTACTCTCCGAATGGCCAAGAATTTTTCCAACACCATCATCACTTATGAAATATTTATCTTTTTCAACATCCATATAAAGAAAAAATTAATTCAAAAGATATACATGAGTTTTCAATACAATGTGGAGACATATCAATACTTATGTTCTCAATTAATTTCTCTTCTCACATAAATAGCTTATGCATATATACAAAACCACATCCACAAAAATTTTGGACAAAAAAATTAATATAGATTTAAAGCAATGTTGAAAACCAAGCGTGACTAATTTGAAGCATTAACCTTAAGTTTGAACTCTTAAATTTGGCTCTAGTTTAAAAATGAATATATATAATCTTATGAACCAATCAATCCTCAAGCTTAAGTTTGAGCATTTCTTAATATAGAAAAACTTATGTTTGAACCTCTAAAGAGAGGAGAGGTTCAATCTTGTGGTGGATCCTATTTCCTTTAAACTTTAAGCCTAAGTTTTAATATTGAACTTAACCTATGAATTATACATTTAAAAAACATCAAATTTATGATTACTCAAAATAAATAAGATATTTTTTATTTCAGCAAGCTCTCATCTCAATCTCAATATTACTTTCAAACCTCATCCTCCTGCTTCCTTTGCACCTTAAGCCTAAGTTTAAATATTGAACCTAATATAAGCATCATAGATATAAAAACAAAAATTTTAAGATTTACTCAAATAGATAAGATATTTCTAGTTTCATGTCACAAATAGATGAATCTATGCATCATAGAAATAAATAACAAATAGATGAACCTATGCATCATAGATTTTTAAAGAAACTAAGATTACTCCAATAGATACGAGAGTTCCTATTTCAACTCACAAGTATATGATATTAATAAAAAATAAATAGACAAAAATAATAACACAATTGCATCACTTTATTCAACAAGAGATAATATATTTAAAATAAAGTTATATTGTTTGTACTACTTACTTGATTAACATAAAAGATTGGCATGATGAAAATCATTGCTAGCATATTAAAAGAAAAATCATACTTTGAAAATCATAAAATTTATTAGCATACACTGGTGAATGTTTTTTCAAGATACATTTCCTTCTCCTATATTTGAAGTACCTGCTATATCTTCATTCACTGTAAAAATCTCAACATGAGCATGTTATTGATATCACACCATTGATGAAAAAAGGATCATTTTCCAAGAGTGAAGAGCAACTAGATTCTAATTTCTTTTCTTCAATATCATCTAAGCATATACCAAACATTTGTGTTTTTTGGATAAACTTCTCAAAAGAACGATTCCTTGACAATATAACTCTACAACATATCTATCTTCATGAACAAAAGCCATGATGAGATTATCAATACAATTTTATGTATGAATTCATCAAGGCCTTTTTGAGCAAGAATATTTAAATTCACTGGATTTGTCTTATCAATCATTTGAGAATTACATTCATTGATAATGTACATAAGTGGTATTGAAAAATTCAACTTTCCTTTAACCCAAGGATTATTTCTATAAATCGCTCCAATTTCAAAAGTTATCTTTGTAGTAGTTTGTTAAACTCCTTCAATAGGCATATCAACATGGAGAGAAAGGATAAAAGATATAAAAGTAGACTTGGTCTTTGATTTCATGCCACCAAGTGCGAAAGCAAATCTATAAACAAAGGTTGGTAAGAACCATTCATTCCGAGCATGTAAACTATAAAGTTCTGAATCAAATCTACGGAAAATAATATTGAATGGAAGAACTTATTCTGTAGAAAAACTTTCCAACTTTTTCAAATGAAAACCAAATCCATAGATTGACTATCGAATAATATTTTTTGTGGTATTTATGGCCATTGCAACTCTGTACAAATGACTAAGCCAAGTTATAGTAGCCTTTGGTAGAGGAGCAGTTTTCTTTGCTCTGATCAATAGATTCTTCACAAATTTCTCATTGTAACTTCTATTTTTTGCATATTGTACATCTATAATCTTATGTTTCTCACAAAGATTTTCCAAACTTGAAGCCCTTGTTGTTAAGTTAATATAAAAGAAATTATTGCGTTTTTTAACACACAATCAGGTTTTAATCTCCATCTCATTCTTCCATGTCAACCATGTGCTTTGAAGATTTTTCTTTTTTCTAAGAATTTTCTTTTCTAAAACTACATTCTGAATTAAATTTCATATTGGGGAAAACAATATATAAGGTTCAAATGAATACATAATCCGTAAAAACAATATCAACATACTTACCATGATAAAAAAAAATTACTTTCATTAACACTTGATGAGGTTTGGATGGACATCCATTAGCTTTCCACTCAGATCTAGCTTGTAAAAACTAATCCACAAATGGTTTCTTTTCTAATGACTTTGCCACTAGCAAATTCGCTTCCTTAGAGATATCCATTAAAATTGTGGGGGGGGGAATTTACTATAATCCTTGCTTTCCTATATGTAAATCCTTCTCATAACATATGACCAAAATTACTAAAGTTTAAGTTGATCAAGAAGCTCGAAGCTAAGTTCGAGCCTCAAAGATCTAAGAGGCTTGAGCTTAAGTTTGAGCCTCTCTCAATCAAAGTTCATTGAAGATTTAACTTGAAAAGATTTTTAACTTTACTCTTTTTAGTTAAAAAAAACTAAGAGGCTCGAACTTAAGCTCAAGACTCATGGTATATGAACAAAAAGACTCAAACTTAAGTTGATTTAGAGGCTCTGTTTTGATAAAGGGAAATGTATATTGGACTTGAGAGGTTGAGAGGCTCCAAGCTAAGGTCAAGCCTTGCTAACATGACAAAAAAAGACTAAAAATGAGGCTCGTTGCCGCATAACATATGACCAAAAAGGCTCAAACTTCAGTTGATTGAGTTGCTTGAACTTGGCAAAAAGTACTCAAGTTTAAGTTGATTGAGAAGCTTGATGTTATGTTCTAGCCTTTACTCTTTGGGTGGAAGAGCTAAGAGGCTCAAGCCTCTGTCAATCAAAGATCATTAAATATTTGACTTGAAAGGCTCTAACTTAACTATAATCTTTTCAGCAAAAAGAGTGAGAAGTTCAAACTTATGTTTGAGCCTCTAATTGTTGTATGGAAATGCTAAGAGGTTGGATCTTAAGTTTGAGCCTCTAGTACTTAGGTTGAATATGTTAAGAGGATCAAATTTAAGTTTCAACATCTCTTGATCAAAGTTCTTTGAAGATTTGACTTGAGCGGCTCAAATTGAACTTTACTCTTTTTGGTGAAAAAGGTGAGAGACTAAAACTTAAAGTCATGCCTATAGTTTTTTGGGTGAAAGGGCTAAGAGCATTGACCTTAAGTTTGATCCTTGTAACATATGACCAAAAATACTCAAGTTTAACTTGATCACAAGGCTCCAACTTAAGATCGAGCCTCTTTCGATTAAAGGAAATTGTAGATTTGACTTGAGAGGCTAGATTTTAAGTTTCAGACTATACTCTTTTGAGTAGAAAAGCTAAGAGGTTAGAACTTAAGTTCTAACCTTGTGGCATATGATAAAACAAGACTCGAGCTTAAGATGATTGAGAGGCTTGAGCTTAATTTGGAAGCTCATAGCATATGATAAATGAAAGCTCAATCTTAAGTTGATCGAGGGTCTCAAACTTTAGTTCAAGCCTCTACTCTTTTGGATGGAAGAGCTAAGAGGCTCGAACTTAAGTTGGAGCCTCTTCTCATCAAAGATCAATGTAGATTTGACTTGAGAGGTCCCAATTCGAGTTTAAGACACTACTGTTATGGGTGCAAAAGCAAAGAGACTCGAACTTAAATCTCAAACTCATAACATTTGACCAAAGAACTCAGACATAACTTGATTCCCTCATATCATATGATCAAAAACTCAAACTTAAGTTGATTGAATGCCTTAAACTTAACTCTGATCCTCATAGCATATGAAAAAAATGACTTAAATTTAGCTTGATTGAAAGGCTCAAACTTAAGTTTGTGCCTCGTAACATATGACCATGAATACTCAAGTATAATTTGATTGAAAGGCTCGAACATCTTTTGGGTGGAAGAGCTAAGAGGTTCAAACTTAAGTTCTAGCCTCTCTTGATAAAATTTCATTGAAGATTTCACTTGAGAGTTTCAAATTTAACTTTACTCTTTTCCGTGAAAAGGGTCAGAGGCTTGAGCTTAAGTTTGAGCCTCCTAGCATATGAACAAAAAGTCTCAAACTTAAGATGATTAAAATGTTCAAAGTTAAGTTTGAGAATCTACTCTATTGGGTGGCAAAGTTAAGAGGCTCAAACTTAAGTTCGAGTGTGTTTAGATCAAAGGAAAATGTAGATTTGACTTCAAAGGCTTGAGTTTAAGTTCAAGACTCTACTCTTTTGGGTGGAAAAGCTCAGAGGCTAGAACCTAAGTTTGAGCCTCTTAGCATATGAACAAAATGACTCAAACTTAACTTGATCGAGAGGCTAGAACTTATGTTCCAGCCCCATAGCATATGACCAAATTATTTCAAATGTAACTTGATTAAGAGGTTCAAGCTTAAGTTTGAGCTTCATAGCTATGACCAAAATGACTCAAATTTATGTTTATTGAGAGCTTTGAGCTTAAGTTCAAGCCTATACTTTTTTCGATGAAAAAGCTAAGAGGCTCAAATTTAAGTTCCAACCTCATAACATATGACCAAAAATACACAAGTCTAATTTGATCGAAAGGCTTGAACTTAAATTCGATCCTCTACTCTTTTGCATGGAAAAGCTCAGAGGCTCGAACTTACGTTCGAGCCTCTCTCAATCAAAGATCGTTTAAGATTTGACTTGAGAGGCTCAAATTTAACTTCAATCTTTTTAGTGATAAATCTAAGAGGCTTGAGTTTAAGTTTGAGCCTCGTGACATATGACCAAAGAGACTAAAACTAAAACTAATTAAGAGGCTCAAACTTAAGTTTAAGCCTCATAGAATATGACCAAAAAGACTAATTGATAGGTTCGAGCCTCTTCAAGCATCACATATGAATCATGATTCTTCAATTTAATTTGAGAATCTGAAGAGTATAGATAGGATTACTATTTACACACTAATGCAAAAACTCATATCAATCATCCTTCTCACATTTTATTTAAAAAAATAAAAGAAATCATCTAGAAATCATGGAAATATCAATTTTTAAAACTAGTTTATGAGAAAAATACATTGAATCTTAAATTGATGATATCTTGGTGAATAATAAAGTCCTTTCAATGCTTTTGGTGCTTTAAGTGAGTTATATTTTATGTAGAATCAAAACCAAAACTTAAAGAACCTACTTATTTTGACGGAATTTGTATGACGAAACAATCTTACAATGTCGTTTTCTTCCATACTTCATTTAGCAATATTTCAATCAATGAAGACTTGAACCTAGTAACTTAATGAACTTATTCAAATAAATGCAATCAATCTCTGAGAAGATGACAAGAAAAATATTTCCAAAAAAAATCCCAATAATCTTCACAAAGTATAGAACACATATGAGAGAATTGTAACAAGCCTCTATTCACAAAAGCGCCAGAATACAGAATCGGAAGTGGTGCTAAGAAGCACAATTCTTCACTTATATGCCTTCTCAAATGAACTACATTGTCACTTTGTACTTGACTCAACTCACTTATAAGCTCAAGAAACTCTATTGCGATTCACCCCAATGAGTCCTAAACTTTGTATGTATAAACCTTAAAATCGTATCTTCACAAGTTCTAAAAATTTTTGAACTTTCTATATACAACGTTTAGAGGCTATCTGTTTTTTAAATACACGTGTTCTAATCTTTTCAATAGCAAAGTGAGGTTCTCCAAAGTTCTCACAAATGATATTGAAAGTCTTAATTCAATATATGAATCCAAACCTCGATAGAAATTTTATAGAAGAAGCAACATTTGAAATAGATATAATGAAGACTACACAACCAATGAGAATGAAATCAAGAAGCTTTGGGATAAGGATAGCCTGAAGGAAGAACAATTGCTTCATAAAAAGTAAAAAGAAGGGAAGACCATGGAGAAGGATTTCCCTACCCCAAAAGGTTCACTCAAGTGTAACACATGGAAGCTTTAGAAGACAACTATTCTCAAGATAAATATTCCACAAGAAAATAATACACCCTAGATAGTGAAAGCTCGAGTATTGGTTCTACTATCCTTGAAACCTACAAAAAGAATCCTAGTGGTTATGAGGGTAAGGTTCCTCTTAAGATTTCATGGAAGATCCCCATTAAAACCAAAAAAAAAAGAAACTTCTTTATCGGTATAGGCCCAAACAAAACGAAGAAGGGGAAATAAACACAGATCCTACTTGCACCCTCATTCAAAATAACATACTTAATCCGAAATGATCATCATTTTCTTGAATGTTTGAGCTCTCACACATCCCTCTAGAGGTATGATCATAACAGAATGGCTGAATAGAAAATGTGTGAGCCCAAACTTCATTTGCCTACAAGAAATGGAAGTCAATAATGAGGACCTCTTCAATGGATTGTGGGAACCTCAACACATTTTACATATTGAGTAGCCTTGCCCATGAAGTGCAAGTGCCTATACTATGATAGAACTAAGTCTCATAACAGAAGTGATTCCAAATTCCCTCCAGAACCAACATGATAGGTGCACCCTCATGCCACTCTAGGTATTCCAAACCTTGAATGTACCCATAAGAAGTATTTTTTACCTAAAACATGCTCACATCTAATACGATCCATCATGCTATTCCATGTATATGAAGTTCGTAGTAGTAAAATGAAATATCTACATCCTAATTACCAAGATGTTAGTTGGTTTGTAATCAAAAGTATTTGGATTAAGCTCTATTGGACGAGTTTATTTATTAGAACTCCAAAATCGAGTCTTTCTACAAAAGAAAATACAAAAAAGTATTTTTTGTATTTGGATTAAGTTGGTTTGTGATCAAAAGTATTTGGATTAAGCTCTATTGGACGAGTTTATTTATTAGAACTCCAAAGTCCAGTCTTTCTACAGAAGAAAACACTTCTGAGAAATTGAAGAAAGACTTATTCAAGCCTAATGACACTAACGAGAGATGATTGGCCATTCCATTTTTGCATTGCAACCATATATATATATATATATATATATATATATATATATATATATATATATATATATATATATATATATATATATATATATATATATATATATATATATATATATATATATATATATATATATATGTATGTGTGTGTGTGTATGTGTGTGTGTGTAGTCTTCTAGAGCTAAGTGTGGACTGTTATGCTCCAACCGTTTGCACCCACCTATCTTATCGAGAATGGCTCTTATTCCAAGGGTTCATAGCCCTTCTTTCATATACTAAGGTTTTCATAACCTTGATCTATAATAGTATGTAGTTTTTTAAGAGGATAAGTTAAGGCATATTCATTAAATTTGGGAATTATTCAAGTTCCATTCATAATACAATTGATGATTTTAACTTAGATTTCTATTCAATATTCTTCATGCAAAGATTAGTTCATGATTATGAATTCTTTTTGTTACAAAGTCTGATTTTTTAAAACAATGGAAATGTTATTGGTTGATGAACTTATTTAGAAATACACCAAAGAGAATATAAAAATTATACAATGAAAAGCATTGACTCACTCAGACTTGTATTTTAGAAGTTGAACTCAGTTATTTCTTCATAAATTATAATATCTTTCTATTGAGATATTAATATCTTCATTATGCTCCAAGTTTAGTTTTCGACTTTAAACTTTGATGTTATACTTTATGGAATAATGGAATCTTATATGGATTTTAATGTCCTGAGGTTTTTAATGTGATTTGTGTTTTGATTTAGCAGGTAAAGACTCATAGTGGGTGTGAATGCCCATGGACTTATTTAGATATTTTTGAAGATATTTAGAAGAATATTTAGAAGATAGTATTTTACTTATTTGTTGTAAAAACAATAGCTTGCTTTAGAAAGGGACATTTTTGTAAAAATAGTAGATCGCTTAGAAAGCAATGATTTTGTAAATGAAGCACATTGTCATAAATGCACTCTTTTCGAAGGACCGCTCTTCATATATCTTCTATTCAAGACATAATGAGAAATACCTATAAATACACATACTCTGATAGACTCGTCCATCAAAGTATGTTGGGAGAGATTGTACCCAATCTGGTGTCTAGTCTCTTGTATCTTTTTATTCTGTTTATGCTTTTGTGAGATTTCATTTTTGTACTATCATCTACGTATGCGCGTCTCCGAGATCTGGTCAACAATGTATTAGACCCAAGGGGCATCAAGGGAGGTGGTTTCTTAGCATCTTGTTGTGATTCTTGATGTCCGTTCATGATTCGGCATTCATCGCGATCGTCCGGCCTAGTCCTAGGTTTTGATTCTATATAAGGCCATGGAACCTACCCATAATACAGGGGATTTTGGTGCATCACCCCTACCCGGGGTACCGATTGAGCAATAATTGGAGCTTTTGTAGCACAAAATCTAACATGCTTAGAACAAGATAAAAGAACTTGATGGTGCACTCCAACAAATATAGAGTGATGAAAACAACCTACTTAGGGTGGTGAAGGCAATTATCACCGCTCAAGAACAAGGCACGTAGTCCAAGACTGGTTTGAAAATTTTTCAATTTTCACAATTCGATGGGTGAAAGGATGGCCAACTTATTCTTTCATGGCTATCCCAATTTGATGATTTTTATTTTGACGAATCGTATTTTGAAATTGAAAAAGTGAAATTTGTTACTAATTATTTGGTGGGTAAGGCCCAATTATGGTGGAATGTTTTGTGGCATAGCACAAATCGCTCCACCTCATGGGTTTCATTTCAAGAAAAGATCAAGGATTCCTTCCTTCCTCCTCAGTTCCACTTACATGCTCATCGATCATGGACAACTTTTGGATGGTAGGAAGGAGATAGTATGCCTACATACAGTAAACGCTTTTGCCAATGACTACTTCTTATTTGTTTGGTTGAAATGATTCCTGAAGATGCCTTGCAATGGAAGTATGAAGATGGTTTGGAGAAGAATCCAAGCCAAGCTCAATACACTACATCCCACGACCCTCTATGAATCTATTTCTTTTGCACGCGATGTTTAGAAGGAATTTCAATCCATCATCAAGTCTACTTGCTTACAACAAATGCATCAATGACAACAACTGATAAAATTTCAAGCATCCTTTCACTACTTTGCAAAGACTTAGGTATTAGATCACCCTTTTCTTATCAATTATCTTGAGAAAAACACCATTCATTTCCATAATTAACACCCTTCTTTCATCTCTTTAGAATGAATACAATCTTTTCTTTGTTGTTGAAGATTTATATATGTGCCAAGAGGAGCATCACGTCAATGCAAAACTTTTGTTCTATATGTAATTATCTTGAGAAAAACACCATTCATTTCCATAATTAACACCCTTCTTTCATCTCTTTAGAATGAATACAATCTTTGCTTTTTTGTTGAAGATTTATATATGTGCCAAGAGGAGCATCACATCAATGCCAAACTTTTGTTTTCTACGTAATTTGCTTTGTTGTTGAAGATTTATATATGTGCCAAGAGGAGCATCACATCAATGCCAAACTTTTGTTTTCTATGTAATTTAAATGAAAGATCAAGGAGTCCTTCCTTCCTCCTCATCTCCACTTACATGCTCATCGATCATGGACAACCTTTGGATGGAAAGAAGGAGATAGTATATCTACATACATTGAATGCTTTTGGCAATGACCACTTCTTATTCATTTGCTTGAAATGATTCCTGAACGTACCTTGCAACGGAAGTATGAAGGAGTGGTGGGCTGGAAAAGCCGACAAACCCACCAAAGAGATGTGCAGTATCCTTAAAAGGAAACACAACAGAGAGACGATTCCCCTACTGCTAGACCCACATGGCAATGTATGCAACTCGGAAGAAGATAATGTTGGCATCATCGAAGGGCACTTCACGAGACTACTGGGAACCTCGAACCCCCTCTCCCACCTTAGAAGGGACTGCATGGCTGCCATATCTAGGGTTTCCCCCCGGAGAATACCACCCAACCTCCACTCCCTGCTTCATGCCCCGATCTCTGAATCAGAAATCATTGAGGTCATTGATGCCCTCCCTCTCGGTAAAAGCCCGGGACCCGACGGACTCACTAATGAGTTTTTTAAATCCTTCAAGCTGGTGGTTGCCACCCCTCTTCGGATGGTTTGGCAAGAAGCGCTAAAATTTGGTGCTCTTCCTTCTTGTATAAATAATGGAATTATCAAGCTGATTCACAAGAAGGGGGAAAAAAACAGAATCGAGAATTGGCGGCCAATTACGATGCTCCAAACAGGATACAAGATCGTCGCCAAAGTCATTGCCAACAGACTTGCGTGCCACCTGAGATCTTGGCTTAGTGAGGACCAAAAAGGTTTCATCAAAGGCAGGTCCATCCTGGAAACCATTATGGATATCTGGGAAGGTATTCAATTTGCAAAAGAGTCTAATCAAGATGTGGTCTTCCTCAAGATCGACTTTGACAAAGCCTACGATAGGCTAGAATGGGACTATATTCTGCAGTCGCTCCAAGACCTCGGATGTAGTC
The DNA here is from genome assembly GCA_020310875.1 of Ceratopteris richardii. Lineage (NCBI taxonomy): Eukaryota > Viridiplantae > Streptophyta > Polypodiopsida > Polypodiales > Pteridaceae > Ceratopteris > Ceratopteris richardii. Next base: position 69,957,500 of record CM035434.1, read on the forward strand.
AGAAATTCACCAAGATGATCGCGACCCTTCTCGGCAACGCAACGACCCAAATCAACGTTAACGGCAAACTTTCGAAGGCGATCCATCTTAAAAGATCTATTAGACAAGGGTGCCCTCTTGCCCCCCTTCTCTTTGCCATCGCCACTGAGGGGCTGAGCAGACTTGTGGCTCATCAAGTGGAGGCTGGCAATATCAAAGGCCTCCAACTACCTCACGACCACAGTCAAATCATCATGAGACTTTTTGCTGACGATATGAACGCGTTCGTTCACAATGATAATACCAGCCTGGAGACTTTCAGGAGGTGTCTTGATACCTTCTGTGAGGCCTCTGGATCCAAAATCAACCACAATAAGACCGCCTTTAGGGCCACTGTGGGACATCAACCTGGCCTTCTCATTGATCATGGCTGTCAAATCATTCCGCAGGGCCAAATCTTTCGGCTGCTTGGAATCCCCTTGGGGTTTGGCGTCTCTATGGAGCAGAGATGGAACTGGGTGCCGGCCAAACTTGAAAACAAGCTCAACTACTGGAGAGGCATGCAAATCAATCTCGCTAGACGGGCGATGGTTATCAACACGTTCCTCCTCTCGTCTACCATCTATTTCCTTTCTTGCTGGAGACCGAATGAGCATGGCCTATCCAAACTGAACAGCATCTGCAGAAACTTTCTTTGGACGGGTGATCATAACAGAAGGGGGGTGCCTAAAATCAAATGGGCCATCTGCACCAGCCCTAGAGATAGCGGGGGGCTTGGCATCCTGGACATTGGGTGTATGGCTAACAAACTGGCAGCCAAATGGATGATTAAAGCTTGGTGCAATAGGGAGGCCTCGTGGGCCAAGCTGATCTTCAGAAACAAAAATGAGTTGGCCCTCACGGGGTCCCCGAACTGGAAGAACCTTGACATCATGACCCTGCTATTCTCCCCGATACCTGTCTTCCCGAAAGGCTCCAATCTCGTATGCTCTCTTTGGAAGGGCTGGAATAAAGTCAAAAGCTTCACAAGAATTAGTGAGGACTGGAAGTGGGCGGCCGGAATCAGACAAAACGACTCTATCTGGTTTCCGATACATGGCATCCGGAGTGTGGAGTCGTGGAACATTCAAAATGCCAAGAAGTTATGGAACAAAGGATTCAAAAAATGGAAACACCTCTGGAAACACGACACCAACAGTTGGATCAACTTCGAGGATATCGACCCTTGCATAAACATCTCCAACGAAGAATGGAACACCTTGCAAAGAAGATGCCTCGCTTGGGATCGTCACAAAACTCGCCTTCTCATGGGACATGATGCTCCGAACGCGCGTGGTCTCAAATGGCACAATGGAAATAGCCTACTCAAAATCCCGAACATCAAAGAAACGAATGACCTCCAGATCAACCTCAACAAGAAGTGGTGCCTGTCTTGGACGCGGCTTCGGTGGGACATGAAATTCATGGGTATCTGGCACCCACTTATAGAGATTAAGAAGTTTGTCCTCTTATGGCAAATTCTTCATCGCGGAATTTGGACTAACCATAAGGCAAGCAAAATTTGTGGAATCCCACCGTGGTGCAAACGCTGCCACCGTGCAATCGAAGATGTCCCACACATCTTCCTTACTTGCCCCAACTCCTTCAGAATCTGGCAGATGGTTGGACTGAAAATCAGAGTTCAGAAACAGCTTAGTTGGAAACAAGTCCTCTTGGGAGAAGCGATTGGATGCTCTGCGGCTCTCTGGAACGCAATCAGAGGGGAAGTCCTGTGGAAAATTTGGCGAGAGCGGTGTGCTCTCAACTTCGGCGACCCCCCCAGGGAGTGGTCGATTGAAAAATCTCTATTCCTCCTTGGCAAAAGGATTGTCAACAGTAAGAAATCCCCCCCCTTCAGACACCATCAAGTCCTCCTTTTGATCAACAACAAGCTCAAACCCAAGTGGGTCCCGCATGAGGGCGACGAGAGGGTGATCAACCTTCTTTGTAATGCAACCTAGGAATCAACCATGCTCCCCCTGCTTTGTGGGATTTGGGGGGTCCCGTGGGCACTAGACCCCTTCTATTGTACCTTTGTTTCTTTCTTAATTTAATTCAAGTCCGGGAGAGTAGGCTATTGCCGAACTTCCTTTATATTAAAAAAAGTATGAAGATCGTTTGGAGAAGAATCCAAGCCAAGCTCATGACACTACATCCCACGACCCTCTATGAAGCTATTTCTTTTGCACGTGATGCTGAGAAGGAGTTTCAATCCATCACCAAGTCTACTTGCTTACAACAAATGCATCAACAACAACAACCAATCAAATTTCAAGCATCCTTTCACTACTTTGCAAAAACTTAGCTATTAGATCACCCTTTCCTTATCAATTATCTTGAGAAAAACACCATTCATTTCCATAATTAACACCCTTCTTTCATCTCTTTAGAATGAATGGAATCTTTGCTTTGTTGTTGAAGATTTATATATGTGCCAAGAGGAGCATCACATCAATGCCAAACTTTTGTTTTCTATGTAATTTAAATGAAAATCAGCATAGTGTTCTCCAAAAAAGATACAAAGCTAATTAGATCTATATCAAAACTTAAATTTGTTATACCTAAAAAATATTTTACATGATTTAAATGCATTTTTTTATATTCAACCAATTCCATATTAGTGCATAGGAGAGAATGGGAGAGTAGGACTTGACCAAACTTCCTTTTGAGAAAAAACGTCTTTATTAATGCATAACTACAAATTCATTGGGGCCACTTCTAATTAATATTTTATCATTTCTCTCAATATTCAAAACTCACATTTAATTAAAATTGTTGTTATGCAAAAAAATATATGGCATGATTTAAATGCATGAATTTATATTTAGGGTTATTGATATATTTAGGTAGTGATGTATGTGAACACACTAGGACTATTGGGGCACTTTTTTCCCTCTTTAGGAGGTTTTTTCCTCTAGCTTGTATATGGCTATAACCCTAACTCGTCACTTATCTTTGTATATTCTCTTGGTAATACATTCAGTATTGTGTGTTCTGCTTCAAGCTTCTTTTTCTTCCTTGTGGTGTTCGTGTGCTTTCGTAGACCTCAAACTTCAAAAATTGGTAGCAGAGCAGGCGGCTGCTTCATCTCGAGTGTCATTGACACCCCTCTAGTCATAGTCTCAAAGTCCCACAAAATTTGGTGAGCATACTCAATGTGATTAGAAGTTCAAAATTGCTTCACTTTGTGGTGTCGAAATCGCGATTTGAGCTCATTTTGGCCTCCGAATGCATTATCGTAGTGCCTATGTAGGCAATTTTATCTTTTTGTGCCAAAAGATATATACAAGTTTCAATTCGCTAGTATAAGCAGCTCAAAGTCTAACATAGGTTTAGTAGAACTTGTTAGGGTAGTTCTATTCAATATTTTGAGATACAATCATTTTTCTACATCAAGGTATTTTAGTGAGCCAATTACCCATTACGAGCTTATATGGTGCCTCATGTATTGGTCACAAAAGAACTGGAACATTGTGTAGGGTGCTGAAAAATGTCCTATTACACCTGCAAATACAATTACTAAAGCTGATGCGGATGGCATTGAAGATGGTGATATTCTTCAGGTTCGTGTTCATGTTGTGGTTCCTATTGCACCTACTACATAGCAACTTTGTTAAGATGGTAGAGATTCTCACGCACATGCATTGATAGCCTTCTTTGTCAAACGTGCCATTATTCGCCACATTTGCTCCTACAAAAAATCAAAGGATGGTTGGGATACACTAAGAACATTATGCCAGGCAAGGAATGAGGCTCATGTTACTTACCTCCAAAAATAGTTGGAGAGTGAGCACATGAATGAAGGAGATTCCATGGAGAATGTTTTGACAATGATCAAAGATTTAAAGGAGTAGTTGATTTTTGCTTATGAACTCTTGCTTGAGAGTTCACTTATGTAGACTATTCTAAATGGTCTTCCAAATTCAAATCAGAGTTTTGCTTCTACTCTTGGATTGAAGATGAAAAGGCAATCCAAATGCCTTAACCTTTGAGGATTTAATCTCTGTTTTGGTGCAGGAAGATCCGTCTAGGTAGAGTACATCCATTATGTGTGTTGTAGGTCAAGCTTTCCTGGCTAGTCGAAAGGGCAAAAGAAAATGGAGCTCATCTACTAGTAAGCAAAAATCTACTAATTCTGCACAATCAAAAAGGATGAAAGAGACACGAAGATAAGAGAAAATCAAAAATTGTTTTGCAAGTACTGTAAAGGAAATGATCATGTCATAAAGAGTTGTCCAAAATTGGCTCCAAAAGATGCAAAGAAGAAAGAGGTTGGAATGGTTGTTGCAAAAGCCTCTACACTTAAAACAAAGTCTGCTAATCTTGTGCAGAATGAAGAATGGGCATTTACTATTTGTTTGCAGTTATGAACCATCTTCTCTTGAACAATGCAAGTCTGCAGTAGACTCAAATGTTTGGTACTTCGATAGTGGGGCAACCAGACATATTACCTCACACCATAATTTCTTCACTTCACTTGAGCCTATCCCAACAAGGAATACTATCATATGCGCCAAAACCTCCTCTTATCCTACCATGGGAGTTGATAAGATCATTCTGACTACTACTGATGGTAGTTCTTTTACATTATTGGATGTTTTATTTATGTCACAGATCAAGAAAAATATGTTATCAGTTTACGCATGAGCCAAGATCGACTTGGTTGTGAGATTTCTTGATGACAGATGTACAGTTCATGATCTCTTAAATGGTGATGTCATTATTTCTTCTTGCATTTTATGTCATGTGATGTATAAGCTCATAGATTATGCAAAATATATGAAGGATTGAGCATGTGCAATTCAATATTCTCAGGCTATGTCAGATGCAAAGCCTTGGCATGCATGCTTTGGTCATCTGAATTTTGCTAGTTTGCTACGCGTATAGAAATCTGAAATGGTGTCTTCTTTGCCCAAACTTGATGCATCTGGTAAACATCTATTTGAAGGATGTATTTTGGGCAAAATGCAACATTCATCCTTCCCAAAAGATGGTTCAGTTTGAGCTACTCAAAAATTGAAGCTTGTTCATAGTGATGTTTGTGGTCCTATGCAGACACCTTCTTTTGGGAACTACCTTTACTTCGTGACTTTCATTGATGATTTTTCCAAGCATTCATGGGTGTATCCACTGAAAGCAAAGTCTAAAGTGTTTTTGTCGTTCAAATAGTTTTTGGTTTTGGCTCAAAATCTATGAGCATGTAAAATGGGCACTCTCCATTCAATTCAAGGGGGAGGGGAGATATATGTCTTGTGACTTTGATGCAGTATAAGTTCCATATGTCGATATTCTAGACTCAACTATAAGATTTGGTGATGTGTGCTTGATTTTAGCTCAATAAAGTTGACTCCTATCTCTATTTATGTCTACACTCGAGAATGTTAAAAAGTGCAGCCATTTGAATGATATTTTGGTTGTCTTCACTCGAGAATGTCAACTGTGAGGGGACTCTATCTGTTGGAGTGTGCTTTTTATTTTCCATTTAGTTATCACTAAACATTCTCAAACTATGTAGCACTTGATACGATCCCATTTCTAATAAATATCACATGTAATATACATCTCGATAAACATAATAAGAGTATTTCTTCTAATACTATAGTCAAAGGAAATATTGCATTGACATTCACTTATAATGCCATCTCATTCTCTTTCTCTCACTCACTCACACTCACTCACTCAATCAATGAGTGAAATTCCAAATTTTCTATTTATAGCCTCTTAGCAATACGGCTTCGATTTTTTTTATTCCCTTGAGTGTGAAAAACGTTCTAATATTTTTGATGTGGAAGTTGAGAAATTCATATACTCTCGGATTCTAAAAGTGAAACAAGATTGTGATGTTATTCTCTTAGTGTGTATCACAAAACCACCATTTTTTATCTCTCATTTCATTACTGAATTCATGAGTTTAGAATCATAGAGAGGTCAAGAGCTCATGATCTTTTCTATGCTCAATAAGAAAAAAGCCACAAAATTTTGGCCTATGTGAAAAACCAAAACTTACAAACCTCTCACTTTCCCTCACACAAAAAGTTACACGGTAGAAGGCTCATGATTTTTATTACTTCTCAATAATAGAAAGATGCCCTTTGACAATATCAAATTTCATTTTCATTACTTTTCACACTATTTAAACATCTCCAATCTAAGGTTTCTTCCTTGGAAATAGTGCAATCATTCAATAATGTATGATCATGTCTTCCTTGATAAGGATTAATGTAGATGGAATTTTCTATTAAGAACCTATCATCGATAAGGAGAGTATTTTTTCTTGTGTAAAAGCATGGGAAGTACCACCAAACTTTATACAATAGCTTAAACATAGACTAAGCATTATTTCAATCCCACCTATATATTTCTTCTAGATGATCCATACAACAATCTTCTTGACTCCATACCATCAAAAAAGGATCTTCTTTTTGTATGTTCCTCAATGAATTGCACACAAGCAAAAAGATTACTTTGCAACATGGATGACCAAACACTAACATGAAAGTGTTTAAAAAGAATATCCAAAAATTCAAAATATCATCGACGTATAGATATCTTTTTTCATCACCATTTGTATGAATTTTGGCATTATATTTCTCTGATGTGTTCCATCTTATATCTTGCCTCAATAGAAGGCCATTTACATCAAGAAGGAGTACATGATTCCTTGTAACGATTGGATGATGGATATTTTTCACATATAGATAACAATAAGTATGAACAAATTCACAATAAGTATAAAAAGAGCTTTAAGATTACTTATTGATATGAACATATGCATAATCTTATAGAATACATGTTTATTAGATATCCTTTCTATTTGATTTAGATAATGGATTTATCTTTGCAATAATATTTAAATCTACAAATGTCAAAGAAATTAGCGAATAAATGATTTGAAATTCAAATTAGAAAAACATAATATTACACACTATACGTGGTAAGATCCAAAAACGCCTACCATGTTGTTTCTCCATAAAGTTACATAGCTTATGTGATGTTGGAGAAGATATTTTCACATGTATAGTACTTGTTTCACTCTCTAAATGGCCAAGAAGCTTTCCAATACCATTCTCTGTTGAAAACAAATCTTGATTAATTTAAAGCTGTTTGAACTCTTAAGTTTTGATTGAGTTTTAGAATGAATGTATAACATCTTATGAACCGAGAATCTTTAAACTTAATTTTGAGCCTTTCTTAACATAAAAATCTTATGTTTGATCCTCTAAAGAGAGGAGAGGTTCAGTCTTAAGGTTGATCCTACTTTGTTCAAACTTTCTAAAGCCTAAGTTTTAATCTTGAACTTAATCTATGCATGGTACATTTAAGAAACAAAAAGTTTAAGATTACTTAAATAAATAAGATATTTTTTATTTTAGCACATGTCAACCTCAATCTTAATTTTGGAACCTCATATTACTAGTTCCTTTGAACCTTTATTTGTGAACTTAATTAATGCATCATATATATAAAACAAAAAGTTTAAGATTTACTCAAATAGATAAGATATGTCTAGTTCTAGGTCACAAATAGATGAATCTATGCATCCTAGATTTTTTTAAAATAGATGAATCTATGCATCATAGATTAAAAAAACAACAATTTTAAGATTACTCAAATAGATTAGAGATGTCCAATTTCAACTCACTTTTATATTATATTAATAAAAAATAAAAAAATATAAATAATAACACACTCACATCACTTTATTCAACAAGAGAAAATATATTCAAAATAAAATTATATTTTTTATACTCCTTACAAGATTAACATAAAACATTAACATGAATACAATAATAACTAACATATAAAAATATAATCATACTTTGAAAATTATAAAAGTTATTATAATACATTGATCAATGTTTTCTCAAGGTTCATTTCCTTCTCCTTTATTTGAAGTAGTTGTTGTATCTTCATTCATTGTAACAATATCTTTTTCGGATTTTATATCCTCTTTACTACTTTAAGAATATGTTCGATTTGGTTGTACATTGATCTCAACATTTTGGAACATTTCATATGTACTACCTGTATCTGTATTACTAATATCTCACCATTTATGCAAAGAATGATCATTTTCCAAGAGTGAAGAGCAACTAGATTTTCATTGCTTTTCTTCAACATGATCCATGCATATAGTAAAACATTTGCGTTTTTTGGATAAATTTCTCTAAAGAATAATTGCTTGGAAATACAACTCTACAAAATAACTATCTTCATGCGCAAAAGTTATGATGAAATCATCAATGTAATTTTTATCTATGAATTCATCAGGGCCTTTCTAAGCAAGAATATCTAAATTTTTTTGATGTGTTTTATCAATCATCTCAAAATTATCTCTTTTGCTAATGTACATAGCTACTATTGCAAAATTCAAATCTCCTTTAACCCAAGGATTTTTGCTCTACATTGGTCCAATTTTAAAAGGCATCTTTGTAGGAGTTTGTTGAACTCCTTCAATAAGCATATGAACATGGAGAAAAACAATAAAAGATATAAAAGTGTATATAGTATTTGAGTTCATCCCATTCAGTGCAAAAACCAATCTGGAGAAGAAATTTGTTTAGATATCTTCATTCCAAACATGTAAACTATAAAGTTCTGAATCAAATCTAAGGAAAACAATGATGAATGGAAGAACTTATTATGTACAAAAAAAATTCATCTTTTTTAAATCAAAACCAAATCCATAGATTGACCATGGAATAAGATTATTTGTGGTCTTTATGACCATTCCAACTTTACACAAATGAGTAAGCAAAGTTATGGCAACCTTTGGTAGAGGAGCAGATTTCTTTACTTTCTTCAATGAATCTTTCACAAATGTCTCAATATAACTTCTAAATTTTTTATATTGTACTTTTGTAATGTTATATTTCTCACAAAGCATTTCTTTAATCAAATCCTCTATTTTTAATTCAATAAAAAATTAAATTATTGCATTTTTTTAATAGTTTTTAATCTCCATGTCATTATTCCATGTCAACCATGTGCTTTGAAGATTTTTCTTCTTTTGAAAGAATTTTATTTTCTAAAATTACTATCTGAATTAGATTTCATTTTTTTCTAAAGCTACAATGCATCTTAATAATTTCAAACCTAATATAACTCTCATGGGTGCTTGCATTATTTGACCATTCTTCATTTTAACCATCTTTGTGGTCATCATTGTAACATCTTTTGATGAATCTCCCTTGGTATTTGATACTTCACCTTTTATATTAATTATCGCTCCTTGAGTATAAAAACACATGATTGATAACTGATTCTTTCATTCATTATCATTGCATAAAAGAATGTATGAATTATTCCTTATAAATCCTTTTTTCAAAGTCTGCTCTTTAGTTTCGATAAACTTTTGTGAAAAACAATATATAAGATTTGAATGAATAGATAACTCACAAATAAATTCAAAAATACCAAGAAAATAAACATATTTGCCATGATATAAATTTATTTTTACTTTCATTAACATGTGATGAGGTTTAGATGGACAGCCATTAGCTTTTGAGATATCCCATAAAATGCTTGGATGACAACTTACTAAAATCTTTGCTTTCCTATATCTAAATTGTTGTCATAATTGTAATGTTACCATAGATGCATTAACACTTTGCAAGGTTTTCATTGCATTGATTGAATATTTTCAAGATATTATCCAAAACTCAACTTTATGAATATCATCATGAGACAAAGTTGATAGAGGTGTTTTGTGTTGGAACACCAAATTACACTATGCTTGAGGTGGATTGAATCTACATCAAAACTCTATCATTTGGTTTATGTCAAAAAATATCCATTGAAGAGTTATTTTATTTATGGTCATTTATTGTAGTTTTTTAAAGTTTTTTATGGGTAATGTACCAGTGTAAAAGCCTAGAGCTTTACACATGTAAAAGGAGAAAAGGAAGCTCAAACTCCATGAAATTTAGGTGGTTGAGCTTGACAATCAATCAAACATGTGATGAGGTTTAGATGGACAGCCATTAGCTTTTGAGATATCCCGTAAAATGCTTGGATGACAACTTACTAAAATCTTTGCTTTCCTATATCTGAATTGTTGTCATAATTGTAATGTTACCATAGATGCATTAACACTTTGCAAGGTTTTCATTGCATTGATTGAATATTGTCAAGATATTATCCAAAACTCAACTTTATGAATATCATCATGAGACAAAGTTGATAGAGGTGTTTTGTGTTGCAACACCAAATTACACTATGCTTGAGGTGGATTTAATCTACATCAAAACTCTATCATTTGGTTTATGTCAAAAAATATCCATTGAAGAGTTATTTTATTTATGGTCATTTATTGTAGTTTTTCTAAAGTTTTTTATGGGTAATGTACCAGTGTAAAAGCCTAGAGCCTTACACATGTAAAAGGACAAAAGGAAGCTCAAACTCCATGAAATTTAGGTGGTTGAGCTTGACAATCAATCAATCACCTAAAAATAGATCAAATTATATCTTCAGTTTTCCTAGATTGTAGGAAAGTGAATGGATTCTCTTCAACAACCTATCCGGCCTTCATTTGAATTCAAAATCCACTTTTAGAATTTGTAGAGGCTTTCAAGAGTCTATATAAATTCTTCAAATCACTTGTACATTACATGGAAGAAATACACTATTAGGTTGTTGTAGGTACGGATAATTCTATCAATCTCAATTTATGTACTTTTGTAGAATAGGTCAATTGAACTTCTAGAGAATTCAATAGACATACCGTGTAATTGATGCTTATTATTCATATGACCAATAAAAATCTCCCTAGAGAAAAAGAGAAAGAGAGACAAGAGAAGAGAGTTAAGTCGGAATCTTGTACATAGAGAGCTTGTATCTGCTTATTAATATAGAGACATACTTTGGTGCCATATCTTTGTTTTGCTACGAACATTGTGTCAATTGCTTGTCTATATTAAGTTGTAATGAGTATTAAGATGTATACAGTAAAGGAATAAAAATGCATTGGAACCATCTTCGATAATCCCCATTGACCGAACCTACTTAATTCTATAGACTAATATTATAGACTTTAGTGCAACCAAACATTTGGCGACCATGATAGGATGGGGTGTAGAGGAATAGTGCACGTGGGAAGTAGCTAGCAATCCTTGAAGCCAGAGCAATTGAAATGTTAAAGAAATAGATTTCGATGGAGAAGGAGCATGCCAACACTAAGTGGATTTCGAAATAGTCAAAAACAGAGGTAGTTGAAGGCACGACAACATCAAAGGCAACTAAACATGGAGGCAAAACTGCAACTAGTGATGGTGTATCTACACAACTACGATATTTGGTGGAACAAGGCGTAGTTTCGTATTCGCTATTGACCCAACTATTGGAGGTATAGGTAGCTTTCAAGGGGACTAAATTGTAAACCGATGACGTGGAAGGATGACGGGCTACGGAGGAATCGCATGGGGCATTAGAAAGAAGAGCCTAGGACTCGGTTTTGACATCGAGCCTTCTGGGTTCTCTTTGGATGGACCAACTAACCAAAAAGCATATCGTGTTACAAAGTCAGTTTGGCACAGCAAGCAAGAGACAATTTTCACACAAAGTAAAGGTAGAGGAAGAAGGAATCTCATTGTACCCACAAATAGCAAGCGGAAGTTATGGCAAGTCCCATTCAATATGGCAACCCCTATGCATTGAATCAGTGGAATGGAGTTCAATAGATTTAGTGGAAGAATTGATGATGATTCAGATGTACATGTAGACATTTTGACATGCAATATGACTTATTGGAAGGGAATCTAGATGATGCAAGAAAATGCCAAGTCTCTCAGGTGAGTTTGGGAGGAGAAGCAGTTCATTGGCTAACGGAGTTTGCCCCTAATCATTTCGCTACATATGATCCTCTCAAAAAAGCATTTTTAAGACGATTTTAGAAGGCAAAGACAACTGGTCAATTATTCATTACTTTATAGTATATGGTACAGCAGCCCAACCAGGCAGTGGCAGTTTACGCATCACTATTTCGGGGCACCTTGCAGCAAACGTTGAAAACTGAGAGACCTCTTGAAAATGTAGTAAGAGGTTGATTCATGGATGGATGAATTCATTATTAAAAGAAAAAATTTGTTTATTTGCATTAGATGAAACCAAGTATTTGGACCTGATTATTTCGACCAGATTATTGATGCAAGGGAGCGATTGGAATGCAATCTTAAAGCTGCAAACACAGCTTGAAAGCGCTCTTTCGATGTTGTAAATGTGGTAAATTCAAATCCTTTGTCTACAATTGATCCCTATAGCCAATTATTATGTAGTAAATGCAAAAATCTGGGGCATTCAATAACAAGCTATGCCTTAAACCAAATTTACTATGCAATATGCAATATGATGAACCATAATACATATCAGTGTAAATATAATAGTAGGAATCAGAAAGTAACAACTAATCATATGCAGCTGGAACCCGGATCCGATGGACAATGGTACTCTCACCCTGTTGTACATAGTGTATAGATAAATGATTCCAATAATTCATGAGTTGCACCAAAATTAAGTTTTTCAAGCAATCAATGGAAAAATAGGCCAAACTCTTCAAGATATGGTCGAGATCGATGACCCTTTAATCATTACTGCAGAGAAGATGTAGAATATCCCAAGGAAGGGAAAGGCCCTCAATGTTGTTTTTTTCTTGAATTCATTCATATTCATGCAGATTGTTCGGATGCCCCAGACTATGATCGACCGAAGCAAGAAGGAAGACTTAAAGCACCAATGATGAATATCGTAACCCTTACTCTTGAAGAACCAGAAGTGATAATGGTCACTCAATCAGGAAAAGTTTCCAATATCAATGATTCTATGGTAGCCCCCGAAGTGACTGCACATCATAGAATATATAATCAAGCTACAAGATGGGTTAAGGAAGCACTCGCTCCATACTCCTATCCGAGTTCAAGTAGGCAAGTTAAAAATACACTAAATAGTTATGTTGCAGTTGAGAATACATCTATGGACTTACAATTCGGTTGGGACAGCCCTCCGAAAGTAGTCCATAATTATATTAGATTCATGTGGAAGCAAGTACTAGTAGCATGGACCCCTAGTAGACATTTTGTAAGTCTACAATCCAACTAGCATTAGGGGATTTATTGAATCTAGTTCCTACCTTTTTCAAGCAATGGAAAAATAGGCCAAACTCTTCAAGATATGGTCGAGATCGATGACCCTTTAATCATTACTGCAGAGAAGATGTAGAATATCCCAAGGAAGGGAAAGGCCCTCAATGTTGATTTTTCTTGAATTCATTCATATTCATGCAGATTGTTCGGATGCCCCAGACTATGATCGACCGAAGCAATAAGGGAAGACTTAAAGCACCAATGATGAATATCGTAACCCTTACTCTTGAAGAACCAAAAGTGATAATGGTCACTCAATCAAGAAAAGTTTCCAATATCAATGATTCTATGGTAGCCCCCGAAGTGACTGCACATCATAGAATATATAATCAAGCTACAAGATGGGTTAAGGAAGCACTCGCTCCATACTCCTATCCAAATTTGAACAAGATCTAGTAGTGGTGACTATGCAACTAGAGGAGATGGCTCTTCCTAGGGAGGAAGAAATAGCATGATTGGCAAAAGATGATGTTCTCACTCAAACTAATGTACATATTTAGTAAGATGAAGAGGTAAACCTCGAAACCGAATGTTCACCATAGATGGTAAAAATTGGTGCTCCTTTGGTAGGTACATTCCAACAAACCTTGCTTCAACTTTTATCTGAGTTGAAGGATGTGTTTGCTTGGGATTACTCATATATGAAGGGGTTAGATCCTAGATTTTATCAACATAAGATTGTACTTAAACCTGATGCTTCCCCGATAATCGAACAAAGTTACCAAATGAATCCTGATTTTCTTAAGCAGGTGAGGGAAGAACTAAATAGATTGTTTTTTTTTTCTTTTAAATAAAGGAAGTTCGACTTATCCTACTCTCCAACTAGATAGATTGTTGAACTAGATAGATTGTTGAAGGTAAGATTCATCATTCCAATTGAATATCTAGAATGGGTATCTCCCATTCTAATTCTACCTAATAAGAATAAGCAATTTCAATTTTGTGTGGACTATAGGAAGCTCAATGCTACTACAATCCCAGACCCTTTTCCACTACCACTTTTAATTACCATGTTGGATGAAGTTGTTGGTAGGGAAATGTACTCCTTTCTCGATGGGTTTAGTAGTTATAACCAAGTCAGAATGCTGGAAGCTGATATCCCTAAAAAGCATTCATTACAAATTGGGGTGTTCTTTCCTATATGGCAATGTGGTTTGGATTACCAAATGCCCCTAGTACATTCCAGCATTATATGCAATAGGTTTTTGTATTTTTGACAAGTTTCATGCATGTGTTTCTAGATGATTTTTTAGTTTTCAGATATCAAATAGATCATTTAGAGTAGCTATGACTTTGTTTTATGAAGTGATGGGAAGTTCATTTGAGTCTAAGTTTGGCTAAATCAGTCTTTGGGGTCAAATGTGATAAGCTATTAGGTCATGTCATTTCTCGTACAAGGATTGTAGTTGATCCAGACAAGGTTAAAGTGGTTTTACAAGTATCACCATGTACTCCTAAAGAGGTACTCCTCTTTTTAGGCCAGATTTGATGGTATGGGAGCCACTTACATTACTTGGCTTATATTGTGGTGCCGTTAGATGATCTTGCCCATGTAAACCTACAGATTTTAAATGGACTCCGGAGTGTGATATGGCATTCCATAGATTGAAGACTTTGCTCATGCAAGCACCTATCCTTCAAGTTGCAGATTCGTCTCAACCTTCCATGTATTTGTCAATGCTTCGGATATTGCTATTGGTGTTGTGTTAATTCAGAAGGTGGATAGATCATGGTTTCACCTGATTTATTATGTGCATCGATGATTGAACACCCTAGAGAAAAATTATTCCATCATTGAACAAGAATGCCTCGAACACATTTATTATATTAAAAATTTTCATCATTATTTGTTCAATCGTGCATTTAATTTTCAAGTTGACCATTTTGCACTTCTTTGTCTTGTGAAGCAGCAAAATCCCCTTTGGTGGTTAGCTCGATGGGTTCTCCTACTATAGGAATTTGATTATGATGTAGTGTATTACCTGTCTTCTAGAAAGGAGTGGATCACTCCTTTCTAGATGCATATTTATTCCATGTTGTAGACTAGATTGAGCCAACTTAGGTACTCTAACTTGGTATGAGGAAATTCTCTCCTTTCTAGCAATTGGTGTTCCTCCCTCTCACTTATGGTCCATAGCAAGGAAGAAGCTGGCCTTTTGCAACCATAGATTTACCATTGCTGTAGATCATTTGTATTATAAGGATCTTATGGGCATTTGGTTGTGTTGTGTGCCACCTCATGAAGTCCTTGCAATGATTATGGAAGCCCATTCCGGAGTGTTTGGTGGCCATCGAGGTACGGAGTCAATACTTCACAAAATATTACACAATGGATTATGTTGATATATTTAGGTAGTGATGTGTGTGAAAACACTAGGACCGCCGGGGGCACTTTTTTCCCTCTTTAGGAAGTTTTTTTCCCCCAACTTGTATATACACCTATGGACCTAAGGGGCTACTTATTTTTGTACATTCTAGTGGTAATACATTCAATATTGTGTGTTGTGTTCCAAGCTTCTCCTTCTTCCTTGTGTTGTTCGTGTGCTTTTGTAGTCGTCTAGCTCCAACATTGGTATCAGAGTAGGCCGCCACTTCATCTAGGGCATTATCAATACTCCTCCGGTCACATTCTCACAATCGCACGAAATTTGGTGTGATACTCAAGGTGATTAGGAGATCAGAATGGCTTTGTTGTGTCATGTTGAACTCCTAATCTCAGCTCCTTTCGGCCTTCGAATGCACTATTGCAATGCTTATGCAGGCTATTTTGTCTTTTTTGTGCCAAAGATATATACAGGTTTTGGTTCACCAATATAAGCGTCTCGAAGTCTGCTATAGGATTAGTAGAACTCATCAGGGTAGTTCTATTCAACATTTTTAGATATAGTCATTTTTCTACATTAGGGTATTTCAAACAGTGGCCATGGCTAAAAGCAGTGATGTATTTCATATGTTGGTTGTTGAGGATAAGTTGGATGGTACAAATTACCCATTGCAAGCTTATATGATGCATCATGTATTGGTCGCAAAAACACTATGGAATATCGTGCAAGATATTGAAAAACATCCTATTAAACCTTTGAATACAAGTACTATAGATACATGTATTGAAGCTAATGTAGATGGCCTTGAAGATGGTGATATTCTATAGATTCCTCTTCATGTTGTGGTTTTTGTTGCACCTACTACATACCAAATTCTTTGGGATGGGAGAGATGCTCAAGCACATGCATTGATAGCCTTGTTTGTCAAACGTGCCATTATTCCTCACATTCCCTCTTGTAGAATAGCTAAGGATGCTTGGGATACACTTACCACATTGTACCAAGCTAGGAATGAGACTTGTGTTGCTTACCTCCCAGAACAGTTGGAGAGTGAGCATATGAATGAAAGTTTATATGGATAGTTTTCTGACAAAGATCAAGGATTTGAAAGAACAATTGATTTCTGCTCATGAAGTCCTTCTTCATAGTTCACTTGTACAGACTGTTCTAAATGGTCTTCCCGACTCATATCAGAGTTTTGCTTCTACTCTTCGTTTGATGATGAATGGCAATCCAAATGCCTTAACATTTGAAAAGTTACTTTTTGTTATGTTTTAGGAAGATCTGATATGAAAAGATACATGCCTATCTGATTGCAAATGGTTTTGAGAACAATCCAACTAAGAGCACCTTATATGTTAAGTGTGCTAATGATGTGCTTCTAATCATTGTTGTGTATGTTGATGACATGCTGCTCACTGGTCCTCATGAGAAGCATATTGCTGATTTTAAGGGTGATCTGCATGCCTCATTTGAGATGTTTGATTTGGGCCATTTGCAGCATTATTTGGGCATTCAATTTATGCAAGTTGATCGTGGAATGCCTTTGTGTCAAACAAAATATATTGACTTATTATTGCAGTGTTTTCGCCTTGAAGACTATAAGCCTATCACCACTCCTATGGAGACAAGTTTATGATTGAGTCTTCATGATGTTGGAGATGCATTTGATGTTGTTCTCTATCAGTAGGTTGTTGGATGCTTGATTTACTTATACATTACTCGGCTAGATATTCAATCTGTTATCCCACAGATGAGAAGGTTTATGTGTTGCCCAGGTGTCAAGCATTTGCAAGAAGTTAAGCGCATCTTTCGCTTCTTGAGTGGTACCCGACTACTTGGATTGTTTTATCCCAAGGGGGATCACTACCGCCAAATTTGCATGCTTTTTTTCACAATGACTAGGTTGGCTGCTATGACACTCGTGTGTCCACTAGTGGCTTTTGCTTCATGCTTGGTATCTCATGTATATCTTGATTGAGTAAGAAGTAGACTATTATGGTCACTTCTAGTTATGAGGTTGAGTATAGAGCAGCTTTCTCAGTGACTCTTGAGTGTGTGTGGCTTAGACGCCTTATGGTTGATTTGGGTGTTGGTCAACCTTCTACCACCACCATCTTCATTGATAGTGATAGTGCATTGGTAGTTGTGAGGAACCCTGTGTTCCATGCTCGCACTATGCACATTGAGGTGCATTATCATTATATCAAGGAGAGGTTCTTTGCTGGAGAGATTAGTTTGGCTTATGTGCCCACACATGAGAACATTGTGGACCTTTTCACAAAGGCTCTGCCTCAGGAGACGTTTGAAGCTTTCCGCAAAGCTTTAGGCTTACTTCCTTTTGTGGATTGATTCCACATAGCTTGGCACTTCCTTATACATGAGTGCCAGCTCCTTGTTCACCGCATCACTCCCAAGGGGGATTTGTTGATATATTTAGGTAGTGATGTGTGTGAACACACTAGGACCACCGGGGCACTTTCTTCCCACTTTAGGAGGTTTTTTTCCCCAGGCTTCTATATACTCCTATTGCCCTAATGGGCTACTTATCTTTGTACATTCTATTGGTAATACATTCAATATTGTTTGTTGTGCTCCAAGCTTCTTCTTCTTCCTTGTGTTATTCACGTGCTTTTGTAGTCGTCTAGCTCCAACAAATTATAGCAACCTACTATGCATAAGGACATCCATAATCATATACTACACTGTGATCCTTGTTAGTGAACAGGCAAACCATGCAATATTCATCAATTCCCCTTGCAACGCATCTTACATCTAGAGCCTTTTCAGAAATGGAGTTTGGATTTTATTGGTCGGATCCACACTCTGGGCACTTCAAGTAAAACCTTTAATTGGACTTGCACATATTATTGTACATGTTGGGGCCTGGAGTTTGTGCCATTCAACTGCGCATAGTGTTGCCATAGTTTTAATTACAAAATTATTTCCTCAATAGGGACTTCTTTTGGAGTTAGTTTCAAATAGGGGCACTCATTTCTTAAATTAGCTTATAAAATTGATTATTGATTATTTCAAAATTGAGCATAAATTTAGTTCCCCTTATTGTCCTAGTGCCAATGGATTGAGAGAGAGGACCAACAAGGTTCTATTAACTATGCTACAAAAGTTCCTTCTCAAATGTCCAACTAAATGGGAAGAATACTTATCTATGGTACTATAGGCCTACCGAAATTTGTATAAGGTGTCTGTAGGTTTCATGCCCTTTAAACTTGTTTATAGTTTGGAAACCATCGTGCCTATAGAATATACAGTCCCAATCCTATGGATTGATGTTCAAAAAAGACACTTACCAAAGGAATCTTTAATTTTGTAGATCAATACATTACGACCACTTGAAGAAAATCAGTGCAATAGCTTTTTACTAATGGAAATAGTCTAGAATCGGCAACATCACTAGCATGATCGACAATTACAAACTGCTATTTTCTAGCTCGGTGATTTTTTTCTCTTATTTAATTAAAAAATGAAAAGATGAGTGGGTAAATTTGAGTTACGGTGGACATTTCCTTTTCGGATCCATCAGGAGATTAGACCAGCAACATTCTAGCTAGCCATGCTGGCGGGGGAGATTTTACAGACCCCCAAGTTGTGACCTTATTACTCATTGCAGCTAGCATTGTAAATAGTCTATATAATATTTGAATAAAGTGACATTTGTCATGCATTTAATAAAAGGCATGATGATTTCATGCATAAGGGGTGGCACTTGATGGCAATGCTTTCAACTGAATCTTTAGTCTGTCTTAGTATCATTGATTTTGCATGAATTATTAAATATCCTCTCTATCGAATTGCGCACATGCAAATAGCCACACATATGTACAAAAATATTTAATGGCATTTCACCTACTATTTAATCCTCATGCATCCTTGCCTCAATCTTTACCTACACCTTTCACTATAGCATTCAAGTTTTTTCAATCTTACTTTTGCTTTAGCATTCAAGTTTTTTCAACCATGATAGGCACTACTCTGCCCAACTTTCTCAAGCTGACCAACATGATCTCATTCATGATCCTTGATCACTTAATGCAATCACATGTGGATTGGTTCTAGCAGTGTGGATTACTATGGTATGCACAAATCACATGACTGAGTATCCCCAACCAACCAATGATCAACTTTTTTGTGTAGTCATGTCATGATCAACTAGAGAAGTTGGTGATCAAAAAGCTTTTTATAGAAATTTGTATCGGAGAAACCACACAGATAGTGATCGACCTGGCTTATATAGTAGTACAGTTACATGTTAGTCACCAAAGAATCACTATGCCAGCAAAACTAGCTTTGATTGCAGAAATGGACCAAATCGAGCAGATGTCTGGTCAAGCATGTTCAAATAGTATAAGTATGCCCGACTCCCACCACTAATCCACTAAAGTTTGGATTGTAATTGACCACTTTGGTTGTCTTCATGCAAAACAAACCGTATGGAGTCTCACAGACACTCTACTTGCTAATGAAGGATGCAAAAGTAGCACAGGGATATGTTAATTGGGTAGAAATCATCTTTCAATGGATAACGAAGGAAGTGTATCAACTCTATAGACTTGCACACAAGCCCCAAAAATTGGATAAAAAGCTTTGTGTGTTGTTAGCATTGTTGGTTCCTACATCCCCTTTACTTGTAGTTTATTGTAGTGGATGAAGTAGCTTTTCTTCAAGCAGGTAAGAAATAGGGTAAAAGATTAGTATCAGACCTGAGGGACCCTTTGAATGTGAGAAAGCGAGCTCGGGCCCATATTGTTCAGGAAGCCATCTGACAAGCAGAAGAAGAATGAAAACTAGGAATGCAAGAGCAAATGGAGGAGGATTTTCGATAGCAACAATAGGAGGCAGTTGTTGCAGCTGCCGAAGTGGCATGTCAGGAATAGTCAATGGCTGATGAGGCTGCCCAACAACAACAATAATATTAGCAACAAACAACTAGCCATGGTCCCAAAGGGAAACCTCAACAATAGTAAATGCACAACCAAGGACTAGTGGGGCAACAACATCAACAACAACTGAGCTAGGGAGGTTAATGTCAATCTGCAATGCCTAATCTGACATCAGAGCAACAACCAATAGGTGGAAAACCTATTAACCTCCAACAAACCATGCTGCAAGATCAAGATTATCAACCCTCCACTTCTCAATGAATTGAAACTGATCAATTCTCGTAGTCAGGATCATCACATTCCTTTTGTTTTCCTATGTTTAATAGGAAAACTCCTGATCCTTGGAGGAATCAAGTAGGTCAAGTATAGTTACTAGCTCTTAAATGTTCTAAAATGATATATCCATGTTTTTTGAATGATTATCAAGTTCAAGCCAATACGATGGCAGATGTTGTTAGAATCTTAACGTTGTGTTCCATCCAGATGGAGAAAGAATAGGATAATCAAATTTCTTCTCAGTCTCAATTGGATTAGATGCATTCTGAGTTGTTGCTTTTGAAGCAACAAAATGTTGAATTGTAGGATGCCTTAGTATCTCGGGCTAATTGTTCTAATGAGGATGTTCAATCTTTAAAAAAACAGATTAATGATTTGGAGATGCATATTGAAGAGATAACTATAGTTCATCAAGAGGTAACTGAGCAACTTGAGGCAGTCAAGGATGAACTTTGTCAAGTTCAAGCTGATAAAGATGATCTACAAAATCCAGCTATCGGTTTGTTGATGGAGTGCAATTTCATTAATGATCCCATTGTATCCCTAACTAAAATTCTTCAAGTTGCCATGGCCAAAGTCGAAGGACTTAAAGAATTAGAATTTCAATTACATGAGACTACTCAAAATAATGTGGATAATGTTCAGATGCTAGTACATAAGGAGGTGCAGATTTCATCCATGTTGTAAAATAAGGAGGAATTGCAGAGCTAATAAGGAAGCTACATTCACTCGAGCTGCAAAGAGTTCAGTTACGATAGGAGGAAGAACATGCAGCCACTAAGGAATTTTTGAAAAAGCTTAGTACTAAATTTACGAAAGCTAAAGCCGAAGGCTATCGTGTTGATTGTACACCTTCAAAATAATCTTGCTAAAGATGTTTTTTGGGAAATTATTGATTCTGGAGTAGCCAGTCTTTGGGAAGTTTTTGATCAGTTTCTTTATTATTTAGGTAGGATTAATAATCTCCCATCTGATATAGATAACCCTTACACCTAGGTTCCAGTCCACCATGCATGCCAATGTCAGGATGCTACTGATATGGATAATTTTGTAAATCTCAATCTATATACTTTTGTACGTATGCTTATTATCCATATTACGAGGGGAAATTATCTTAGAGAAGAGGAGAAAGAGAGAGCAGAGAAGAGATTTAAGTTGAAATCTTGTACACAGAGAGGTTGTATCTATACATTAATATATAGACATACTTTGGTGCTATATCTTTGTTCTGATGTGAACACTATGTCATTTGGTTGTTTGTATTACGTTGTAATGAATATTATGAATATTAAGATGTATATAGTAAGGGAATGCCCATTCCCTGAACCTACTTAATTCTACATAGTAATATTACAGAATTTAGTGCAACCAAACAATACAAACACTTTTGGCCATCATTGTCTTGCTTCTTCATTCCTTTGCATCATCTTCTTCAACAATAGTGAACTTGCTGAGGCTATTGATCTATGTATAGAGCTCCAAGTTGGATGAGTGAGTGATTGGAAAGGTATTAGTTTCTAGTTTATGTGTACAAATTTTCAAAGCATTTGGTTAAGTATATTTTGAGACATCGCAATTTTACTATCTTGGGGTATATCTCTACACAACCTTGAAAAATAATGGGTACCTCTATTGAGTGTTAAATTCATTCCAAAGGCATATCTTGCTTATTACTTGTACTCTTGTACATTTTAGACACTAATATCTATATGTATCAATCCTCCAAAAGGAAACTTTTCAATTGTAATCATGCTAGCTGCTATGGGCGTTTGAAGTTGATTGTTTCATCCAAAGATAACAAGTTTTTTGAGCTAGTCAATTTGCAAACCTATCTTTTTTGTATTGGCTCTTTCACCTTTTCCAATAAAGGTGAAAACGTTTGGCAAGCATTATGCACATGGAACATATTACATGGGTTTTTGAGTTGAGAGGGAGCTTAAGTTCCTGAAGTTAAGCTTAAGCAGGATTTAATTTTATTAGTTTCTAGGAAGAATGGTGATGAGGTCAATTGGCCACTATAAACCATTGAATTCCTTTATTTTTGGCTTAGTAATTAAAAGCCAAATAATCCTAGCTTCTTGAAATACCTTAAGTATTAGTTGAATCAGTATGTAGTATTAGTTGTTCAAAGACGTTTTTACAAATGTTTTGTTTTGATGTATTTCACATAGCTTATCAAATTCTAAAAAGGCCTTCCACAAAAGCTTTTAAGCAAATTGCACCTTATGAAGCATATGATGGTTACAAGCCCAATGCAAAATATTTCAAAGCATTTGATTCTCCCATTTATGTTAACATTGAGGAGAAGCATGATGGTAAGCTAGATGTTGAAGCTATCAAAGCTTTTTTTTTTTAATTATGTTAGTAAAAGCAAAGGCTATAGATTCTATATACCAAAAATGGATCACATCCTATTCTTACACAATCCATATGTAGAAAAACCAAATTTATGATAAAGGTTCATAAATTCTATATTTTATTCATTTTTCAAAAGAAACTTGGATTCTTATATTCATCCATTTAGGGATGTGATCATCCTTTTTAGTGCCCAGATTTTTAAAGGATAAAGAAAAAGATAAGTTTCTAATTCCTACTCCTATTCAATATTTATCATTATCTACAATGCCCTCTTCCATTACTACTCAACCTATGGAAGAACTACCTTTTGAGATTGGAAACTCTATGACAAAGTAGTTATGCAATAGAACACAAGAGAAATAGCAAAAAAAAGATAACCAATATAGAATTTCGAAAACATACCACTAATAGCAAGTATAGTGATGATGGCATTGTCCACTTATGTGCTCTCAAGGTAGAGCTAAAATGGTGATCTATTCAACTCTAGATAGGGAGTTACAAGGTAGAGGTGTGCTCACTGAATTCAATGTTTGGGGAAGTGTAGAAGTCATGTATGTATAAGATAATGGAGAGGTATATTCATCTACATGTGGCTAGACATAGGTGGTAGAAGGTGGGCGGCCACCACCCATGTCATCCCCATACACAGCTCAGGTCAATTCAACAAACTTACATGGAAGGCATGCATACACTTGGCAGGGCCAATTGATTTTCCCTCCACCACGATCTAATGTCTCCCATGGCCTCCAAGGAGTAGGATCATCCCAGGCTCATGAAAAGCAGAGGGAAAGAGCCAAAGAGAGACATGAGGTAAGCTTTGCACACATAGTGGGTAGAGACAGATCATGACTTGAAGGTGAAAGACCTAAAACAGAGAGAAATAGAGCACATAGGCATCCAAGAGATGAACATGATTTTCCATTGCCTCGAACTTGAGAGTAACCAAGAACCCTAGACTATCTCAAGTGGTCAAGACAATGAAAAACTACTTTGATGGGTCAAGAGATCGTTGAATAGGTCGTCAACTAGTTCAAGTCATTTGGTTTTACCCTCAAGGGTACTACCTTAGTTTGGTTTCAACCCCTGAACAATCGCAACTACAAAAATATAGGTCAACTGCTAGAGGCATTCATCGTGGAGTTTTCCAAGAGTGGTATCAGGCATAACACATCATCCTTCATCCACAGTTAGTAGGCACCCCAAGAAACAATTCAACTAGCCGAAGGGAGATTTAAACAATACATAGAAAGATGCCCAAACACTTTAATTACCTACACAAGCAAAACAATCCATGTATACGAATCCTAACCCGAGACCCCAATTGAGACAAATGAGACCACAAGCCCCTAGAGGACCACGTTTTAAATGTCAGGGAGACCATTTCATTCGTGAATGTCCCCACCCATCGACTTCGAGACAAGGATAGAATATCACAATACAAGGCTTTTGTCCTGAGTGTGGTAAAGAACATCTCCCGAGAGATTGTCCAAGGAACCCCTCTAGTGCACCTAAGGTTACACCCATTAATGTGGTAGGCTTAGTCATGGATTCAAGTTCAAGTAGCATTAATGTAGCTCCTATACAGGCAGTAACTAGGACACAAGCCTTAAAACAGGCTAAATTAACTGAAGAATCGGATTCAAGTGAATGATGAGAAAGAGGAAAACAAGAACATGGAAGGATACCAAAGAGAAGGCCAAACATAAATGGGATAGAAAGTTATCAGAACTAGAAGAAATCTCGAAAGATGCAAAAACAAAAACAGCAGACATTGCATATGAAAACCCCTCGCATGCTGAAAATCCATCCACTCCACTTCATCCCACCCCACCACCCATTGTAAATAGACAACAACCAAGGTCTGTTCTCGTAGATCCAACCTTAGAAGGCTTGGACATGATGTTTAAGGCCTACCAAGCTCGAATTCAAGAAGGGCCAACAGTTGCAAACCTAGACAAGAGTTACCTTAGAGCAAATTTAAAGATTGAACAGACAAAGTTTTCCATGAAAATGGTAGAACTAGCTCAAGATATGCTTGAGGCCAATCAATTGCTCAATCCGAAAAATTCTATGAAATTGGGTTTGCATTTCCAAGGCTTATTAGAAAGGCTAGAGCAGTTGGTGAACAAGCAATAGGTTTCTTTACCTCCACAGGCTCAGCTCATTGTTGAAAGAGAAAGCTCAACAACAAGAAAAGTTTATGTTCCTGATTCCATGGACGAAGGAACACCCCTTTCAATTGCATAGTACTCTCAAGAGTTCTTGGGGGAAATACAAGAAGAGAAATGGACCAAGGAGAAGGGTAATCCACCTCCTATTCATGAAATTGATGATCTTCATGATCAATTTCCCTAAGAAATTCCATCTATTTATGGAGATTAGGTAGAGCAGCAAGAGGATGAAAGATTAGATTTCGAATCTAATTCTTTAGGAGAGTTTCCACAATTCACAAACCCATGGGAATCTGAATCTCTTTAGATCAGAGATCCCCCAATACTGATAAGAAATGAAGACTCAATGGTTCCAAGAAACACTAAATTCATGAAGAAGACTAAAGTGCAGTGTCATCTCACCTTAGAAGAGTTGCTCAAAGTAAAACCTGAGTTATGGAAACATGTGGCAAATCAGGTTCCTTAACTTGGTTCCAATATGTCAAAAGTAGGCTCTAAGCAGAAAGTCCTAGAGATATCTCTAGACAAAATAGGAGACATGAGTGAAGGTGAAGAAGGTAATACTTACCTTCCAATCACCTACCAAGGTTACATAACCAAAGTTATCTTAGATTTAGGTGCAGGTGTTATGATTGCGACCACCTAGTTGTGGAAGCAATAGGAAAAACCCGCATTAAGACCAACGAGAATGAAGCTTCAAATGGCTGACGGCCATATTGAAATACCTCTAGGATTGCTAGAAGGGATAAATCTAACTACTGGTGGTGTAGAGTTTGAGCACTTTGCTATATGTGACTTTGGTAAAAATAATATCTATGAGATGATCCTAGGAAGACCCTTCCTACGACAGCTAGAGATAGTACAAGATTGGGGAATCAACTCTTTGTACATGCAGCACTTAGGGGTCACAACCAAGGTCAATATGAAGAATTATACATTTATACATGTACCACCCCTATAGTGGAATCCTATCCACAAGGCACAAGAATATTCAATCTTTGTGCATTTTGAAGGTTCTTTTAATCCATCTTGGATGCATGAAGGTACTCTCTTGTGGATGTGCAAGGTCACTGAGGAAGAGGAAAGACGCCTAAAAGTGAGAGAAGAAGGAACTTCTCAAGGAACCAGACCAGTTAGAGACCCAGCTTGTACACTGATGATCTTTCTAGATGAGGAATTTGAGCCTCATTGTTGGGCAAAAATCTTAGCCACCATGGACATTGCTATCAATGAAGAATAGTGGATGCCTCATTGTGTGGAGGAGGTTTATGATATCTCTTTTTTCATGTGTGAAACCTTGCTAGAAGAGTGTGACTCCAATGAGGTTATAGAAGAGAAATAGAACCACAACGATCTAAAGTCCATTGTGATGGATAGTTGCTTTGACTCAGAGGAGCACTATCTAAAAAATATAGGAGTATTTACCCAAAAAGAAGAAGAACCCCTCACAAGTATTAAAACTATAAATCCAAGGGATGAAAATGAAGGTAATGAAAAGAAACAAAAAAGTAGTAAAACAAGCAGAGGAGGAATCATTGTTTGAAGTACTAGAGAATTTCAAGAAATATGAAGTTGAAGACCAAAAAATTGTTGTACGAATGCCTAAGAGAGAGGCCTTCATAGGAGAAGCATATGTTAAGAAAGAAAAGGCCAAAAAAATTGTAGTAACAATTGAAGAGAACAAAGAGCGATGTACGTACATAGGAGGAGGCCTAAGTGCAAAAGAAGAAGTAAAGCTTGTAGCTTTGTTAAGGGAATATAGGGATGTGTTTGCATGGACCTATAGAGACCTAAAGGGAGTTGATCCACAAATATGTTCTCATAGGATCCCCATGAGGATTGATGCCAAGCCCGCCAAACAGAAGCCCTGTACATATAGTGACACTTGTGCAGCCAAAATAAAAGACTAAATTGATAGATTGATTGAAGCTAGATTTATCTATGCAAATACTGAATGGGTGTCCCCCATCATAGTGGTGCCCAAGGAGAATGGAAAGTTGCAAGTGTGTATTAACCTTAAAAAAGTTAATGCCACTATGATCAGAGATAGCTATCCACTTCCAATCACTAAACATTTATTGGAGCATGTTGTAGGCAAAGAAGTTTATAGCTTCCTTGATAGATTTTCAGGTTACAACCAAGTAGCCATTACCCTAGAAGATCAACACAAAATGGCCTTTGCCACAGAATGGGGAATCTTTGCATTTTGTGTGATGCCATTTGGGCTCACCAATGCAGCTACAACATTTCAAAGGCTCATGTGTCATGTCTTCAAAGAGTTCTTGTGAAAGAGCTTAGAAGTATCTGTGGACGATTTATGTGCTCATTCCCAAGAAAGAGGACACCACATCCCAGACCTCAGATAGATCCTCAACAAGTGTAGAGAATATCGAGTTTGTTTGAACCCAAAAAAATGTGTTTTCATGGTACGTTAAGGTAAGATCTTAGGTGATATTCTTTCTAATAACGGAATATCAATAGATGAGGATAAAGTAAGAGACATAGTAGAGTTTCCAAGGCCAAGGAACGTTAAAGAGGTACAAGCCTTTATGGCACATTGTGGATATTATTGCAAGTTTATCCACATGTATGCAATCATAGCTAAACCTATTTATGCTTTGTTGATAGATTTTGAGTGGAACAACGAAAGCAAAAATTCCCTCAATGAGCTGAAGAGACATTTGTGCACAACACCAATATTGAGCACTCTTGATTGGAACAAACCATTCCATGTTCATGTGGATGCATCAAATTATGCAATAGGATGTGTGCTAGCACAACCCATAGGTGAAGGAAATCTAGATTTGCCTATAGCATATGCTAGCAGACAGCTAAATGCAGCTAAAAGAAACTATACAACAACCGAAAGAGAAGGCTTAGGCATGGTATATGCTGTGAAGAAGTTTAGACACTATCTACTAGCTAACAAGTTTAAGTTTTTCACTGATCATCATGCTTTATTATATTTGGTCAATAAACCTTGCAATACAGGACACTTAGTAAGATGGTTCCTCTTAGTAATGGAATACAACTTTGAAGTGGTTGTTAGGAAAGGTAGAATGCACCTCAGGGCAGATCACCTTTCTCGCATCACTTCAAGAGAGTCACCTAAAGGAGAGTCTGATGAATTGCCTGATGCTTATCTGCTCAATTTAGAAGTTATTCCTAAATGGGCAAATAATTTGGTACCTGTCCTAACTTTTGGACCCGCAAATAAGAATGTGAAAACAAAGATGAAATTGTAAAATAAAAAAAATATCAAATATTGGCAGGAGGTATGTACAAACAAGATAGAGAGGGTGTATTAGCTTGTAGTGTTGAGGAGGATGAACATAGTAGTTGGTTGCAACAAGCCCATGAAGGATTGCTAGGAAATCACTATTCTAAACAATGAACATAACAAAATCTAAAACATTTAGGAGTGTATTGGCCTAGTATGGACAAATAAATACATTATTGGATTAAAAATTGTATGGACAAATAAATACATGATTGGATTAAAAATTGTCCAATGTGCCAGGAGAGATCCCTAGTGGAGTATGCTACCCTTTATCACATGTTATTAATTCCAGAATGGAGTGCTCCATTGGTAGAATTTATGAGATTAGGAACACTACCCAAGGAGGCTAGTCCAGCAAGAAAATGAAGCATGGAGCAAGAGGCTCAAGACTACACATTAGTAGGAGACAACCCATATCGAAAAGGCAAAGATGGTTACTTAAGATTGTGCATAAGACCATTCTATTCTTAGGACTTTGGTGGCCCACTCTTCATATGGATGCTCATACCTATGTGAAGAGATGTATCACTTGCCAACGTGCACAATATTCGATCAAAAAAGACAAGATGCCTTTGAGACTCATAATGGGAGGACATGCATTCTTGAAGTGGGGTATAGACTTTGTCGGTCCTATTAACCCCCAACTAGAAACTCCCCTGCAGAATACATTATTGTAGCCATAGATTACCTTACAAAGTGGGTCGAAGTAAAAGCCACAACAAAGAATGATTCTCAAATGACACTTAAGTTCTTATTTGAGAATGTGCTCATCGAATACGGGTTACCAATAGAGTTAGTAAGTGATAGAGGTACACACTTCTTGAACGAAGTTATTGAAAACCTTCTCCAAGAGTTCTTGGTAATACATAAGAAGTCTTCCCCCTATCATCCACAAGCTAATGGACAAGTCAAGAGCACAAATAAGATCCTATGAAATGTATTGAAAAAATTGGTAAATAATAAACGCTTTGATTGGGATAAACAACTTCATCATCGTGTTTGGGCTTATTAAGTTGCCTATAAAATGGTACTCAATGCCACCCCATTTTAGATGATCTTTGGAAAGAATGTTGTGTTACCATTAGACTTCCTAATCCCGACTTTAAAAGTAGCACAAAAGCATGAATGGAATGGACACAAGTTGTCCTCCAAGATATTTGATCTAGATCGCTTAGGTGAGACTAGGCTACAAGTGGCAGTAGGCATCTATGTTGCAAAGAAAAGACAAAAGGCATACTTTGATGCACACATCAAGGATAAATGATTGAAAGACGGAGACCTAGTGTTGGTTTATACACTAAAAAGTAGCATGCCCGTAAATTGGAAAAATGAGGATATGGACCCATGATCATTAATAGAATTTCCACTTGTGGTGCAATTCAATTGGCCAGTCTAGAAGGTGACATTTTGCCAAGCTATATTAGTAGATGCAGAGTCAAGCTATATCAAGAGCCTCTTATAGAGGATATGCTAATGAGACTCAACACTGCTAAGAAGCGAAAAGAAGAAGATTTAAGGTTTAGAGAAGAAGCACAGACAGAGGCTAGAGAGTGCATTAGGCAAAATAAGTTAAGTTGACAAGGCCTAGATGTCAACCCCAATGCCCCAAGATATTAGATGGCCATGTGCCAAACATCGGGTGTGATTGCTTCTCCAATAATCGATCGACGTCCCTTTGTGACCATGGAGGTAGGACAAGGAAAGAATGTAAGGACTCTGAGAGCTTTGATTGACTCAAGTGCAACAACTAGTGCAGTTAGATTCTCATACTGCCAAGATCTATAATTGAACATAAGATCCATACAGGCATATCGCATAGGATTGCGAGGTGTAGAAACCCCTTGTTTGGGCAAGGTGGAACTTCCCATCTGCCTTCAAGATGTCCCAATGACAGTCAAAATGCTATTGTGTCAAGACGAGGACCTTATGGAACCACTTGTCTTGGCTCAAGATTGGATCTATGATCATGTAGTCAACTTAAACCTAAGAAGTCAATGTCTTCAATTTTGGGTACATGAACAATGTGTTACATTAGAATTAGAGAATTGCATGATCACAAATCCAGGTATCATACATTCTCTTAGTTCTTCTAAGACTAATCTTATAGAAGAAGATGTTGTATGTGGCAAAAGCTCTATGATGTAGAATGAGTTAATCATGGAAGAACATGCTCAAAGGCGAGTGGATCTCTCTTCTTTTTCAAAGACTAATGCAAGCAAAATAGTTCAAACAAAGAGGCAAGTGAAATAGGACAAGACAATGGCTATATCAAATAGGCAAATAGGATTCAAGAAGAAAGTCACTCCAAGCAAGAAGCAAATATGGGTACGAAAGGGTGAGCAATCAATCACACCATTGCAGTTGAACCCATTACGGAAGAAGCAATGAAGAAAGAAAAGGCAACAAGTAGTAGAACTACGAAGATCTCTATCTCAAAGAGTAATCCAAATTTGGGTATCGAAGTAGCCGATGTAGGCCAACCACAATAACATACAAATTTGGATGCTTAAGGAATTAGTTGAAGCTCAACACGGGCAATCACACATGTGGGTACACAAGGAAATCATACATACACAACACCCTAGGCTCTCACACATGAGACAAGTCTCAATAAAGAAGCCAAGGATAAGCAAGGGTTATAACCAAGCACAAAGATCAAAAGAACAACTCACGTCTTCAAAAATAATAAGAAGGCAAGCGACAAGGGTGTGGGTTCAAAAGCCCAAAGCACCAGTAGCCCCCATCGAACCAAAGATCCAACTACAAGGGATACAAATTTTAAGAAATCATCCAAAGAGGAAGAGGCCAAAAGCAATCTCTGAGTGTCCAAACAATGTTCTAAAATAGATCCCTATAAGGAGGAATGATCAGTTGTTAATTCAAGATCCAATGGATACCTCCAACAAAGGCTGCATCAACATCTACAAGAACAAGGAAACCTCGACGTGCAACAACCATGTGCCTTTGGCATAACCTTGTCTTTTGCACCATTTAGGTCATGCATTTCCAAAGTATGCATTAATATAGGACCACATTACAAGGCTGTGCATAGACACAATTGAGAATCCTAGGCACATGAGACACATTTGACATATGTAAATTATTTTATTGATACTAACATCTTTCTTCTTGTTTTGTGACATTGCTCCTCAAAAAAGGGAGAAAAAAAAGAGAAAAGAAAAAAAGAAGAAGAGAGAGAAAGAAAAGAAAAGAAAAAGAGAAGAGACAGGACCATGTGCTCAAAGAATTTCATCAGTGAACCATCAACAAGGATATACATCAAAAACAAAAGAAAAGCTAATGGTCAATCACTATAATGAGAGTACAACATGAAGAGATGAATATCGACCAGCCATTCACCATGGTAAGCATCCGCTTATTGGGCAACACTATAACAATGATAGATTAGGAAACCTCTTCATTAGTGTACCCTTGAGCACTTAGCTCAAGACCCAATTTTTTGCACCATACTTTTTACAATGCATTCCCCAAGTAAGCATGCATAGGGCCACATTATAAGGCCATCCACAAGGCAAATATTTTCTTCAACCCATGCACTAACACACTTACCCATCATCTATTATGGGTTATGAGCACTTGGCATGTTAACTATAAAGGCCATGGTTGAAAGATCCAGAGGACATCAAGGTTATAACATCTACCTCTAAAGCAATTCAGAGTCGAAAGCTATTCACAATCAACATTGACAACCTCTTTTGAGCAACTAACAAATCTTGGAAGCTCACAAATATAGCATCATGCTCAAATCCAAGAGAAGTATATATAAAGGGACTAAAACCTACAAAGGATAGAAATGACATAATCAAGAACAAGACAATAGACCCTGCTACATTTGGATGAAAAACTGCTCTTGCCGATACATGATGGACATACACTACCTCTCAAAGTACAACATGGAAAACCCACTCCAAAAAGGGTTTGTGAAGGCCGACAGACTTGAGAGGGGGGAGTGTTGGCACTCAAGGTCAAGCATAGGGCAAATGAATGCATCAAAGAAGTGGATACACAAGAAGAGGGAGCATAAAGGGATCTCCAAGAATTACATGTCAATTTTTCAAAAGAAACCCCTATAAAAATAGTGATTTCGATCACTAAAGACTATTGTAAATATCATTTCATATTTTTCAAACTCCATTTTTTTCAAGATGAGGAGTCTTTGAGCTTGAAGAGTATTAGAAGTATTTATCTATCAATTTTCATAATTTTTAGACTCCATTTGAGCCTCCAAATAAGCCCTGGAACGTAATTTTTAACTAAGCCAGACTAGGTCTATACAAGGTCAAAACTAGTCAAAAAACTATAAAAAGAGCTACAGAGCTCATTTTTGAGGTGAGCTTCTGAGATCTTGTTAGAGAGTTGGCTAAGTAGAGATTGAAGCTTTTGTAAGAGAGTCTTGTGCAATTGAAGCTTTCCATTGTTCCTCTCTTTGATCTTCCCTTGTGTGCGTGTGTGTGCATGTATGTGCTTGTCACTCACATTTTCCCACCACAATTGCTCATGATCTTCATATCCTCTTCACATCTCCATGGATTGACAAGTAAAGGAGGTGGTACTCACGCTTGAGCTACACCAAATTTGGCATTGTTGTCGGGGATGTAGTTGGCCATATGTGTATCATAGATTGTATAGTAATATACTACCAAGTTGCCTAGGGCCTATACTATTCTACAAATAGTAGGCTATTACAAACAAGGTCTTTTTATTCACATGATTAATTATTGAATGAATTTGATAGCAATTAAATAATAGATTATGATGAGACACGTAATTTGGATTATTGATTAGTTGCGGATGTGAATACTTTAATACATATATTAAAGGAATTTCCTATAACCCTTATAAACAAGAGATAACTATTATAAATACTTCATAGTAGCTAGAAGAAAGATTCAATTGAAAGATCCAGTGGCGAATGGCAAGCCGATCCATTCAATAATTATGCATGTCTTTAGGTATGTATGTATGTATGTAAGGATGAACGAATGAATGAATGAATGAATCAATGTATGTATGTATGTATGTATGTATGTATGTATGTATGTATGTATGTATGTATGTATGTATGTATGTATCTATGTGTGTGTGATACATTCCCAAAAAAGGACATCTACATGGGGGCTTGCATTCATGTGGGCAGCCATGTCCAAGAGACTAGTGTCCTTCACTACTAGCCTCCAACTAGTACATGCACAGAGCCCCTTCCAAACGGACAAGATTCCAAGTTCCTCATGCAATGAATGTTTCACAAATGAGTCCATATGTCTTATTTATAGGCTCAAATAAGGAGGTGAACGACCTCATGGTCACAATGCATGGCAAATTCAAAGTGGGTTGGACAATCAAATAAATCTGAGGAGGGATTTGGGTTGGGAATAATTGGTGGCCAACGTCCTCCTTCACTTCCATGCTTGCATTCCCTTTGACTATAGTTTCACCTTGTAAGTGAGCTTTCACCATTTGGACTTCAAATTTCTATCCACATTCAAGGCTTCCTCCACCACTCCCCCATCCTTAAATTTTTTCATCCTTGAGAGACGTCTTTATGGGTGCCACAAATAATCATGGGCATTAATGCAAAGATGTCAAGTGTTGGTGGATCTGTGCATTGTAGTATGGTAGTAGAAAGCTACAAAAACTTGTAAACAAGTACACTAAAACTTCTTTGAAAACCATTTTTAGAGCTTTTCTAATATCTTTTAGATGTACCCTTGAAAAGGAAAATAAATGGTGGGGTAAAGGAAAAAATAAAATATTGATAGAATTAAGGTGTGCGTGAGTGATTAGGACCCCCGAAGAGAAAAATAAAAGATGGGTGAAAGAAATTAAAATAATATGGATCAATATTTTAGGTTTGTGTGTGATGCAAGAAATAAAAGAAAGAAAGTTACTTCCACTACTTGAAAATAAAAGAAAATCATTAGAGGCAAATTGAGAAAGTATTCATAGGGGGAATACTTAGTGTAGTGCGGTTATCATCAATTTTAGTGTGTGATGCATGGCCCTATAGGGTGGCCCTATTAATGTAATTTTATATGGACATATTGAAAAACATGTGAAAGGTGTGGGTTGTAAGTGATGTGTGGAAGGGTGTCTAATGAGGAAGATGCACAATGTAAGATATAATGCACATATCCGATGAGGAGGGTATATCTTTTTTTCCTCTTTTCTCAGCCCAATGAGGGATATAATACACGAGATAGGAAATATTACACCTAATTTTGTTGATGATGATAATGATGCATAGATCCCACCCCCTTGTTCTTTGTACTAAGGTGGAAGGTAGAGAACTGATATCTTGCGCAGAAACCTTTACAAAAATATAGGGATATGCAAAAAGGTAGCTTGAATTTCTACTATTGAGGTTTTGAAACCTTTTTAGATCTCTTGAGGATACAACATCCAACAATGCCGGAAGAACAATGGCCTTTATAAAGTGAAACTTGTTCTACACATCCTTGCAATCTGCACTAAGAAGATATCACCATGACTAGAATCTTGCTAGTCAAAGCACTTCATTTATTGTAATAATACATCTCAAATATATTTAAAACTTTCAATGTGTGATTCGTTGAAGGACCTATAGTGACCTGGCTGGAAAATGCAAGGTGGCCAATAATCCTATACTAATACCCATTGGAGTAGTGATCCAAGAAAAATATTCCTACATAAGATGAGTGTGTGTATTGTGTTCTTAGCTAGCTTGCACTTGAATTGTTTGTATGTTGAGGTTGATGGGGATGATTATGTTTGGCCATGAGGTTGGCACTATGGCTTCCTATAATCATCATTTTTTTTTTACAGAGGAATACATATATATTGAGAAGATTTCTATGAAAGAAGAGCATGATTGCAGTTTTTTTTAACTTAGGTCAGTATATGAGTAATAGTTGAAGAGAGTACACATGCAGAAGAACTCATGTGGATTAGAAATGAGCTTGCCAAGATCATGGAGTAGGCTCCTCAAGCTTCTAACCAAGTACGAATTGCGGGAGAGGCCTGTTTGAGAGCTCCATAGCTTCCACATAGAAACTAAGAAGACTAATTAACTAGACTCACACTAGGAAGAGAGATGCATTTTCCACCCAACCAACCCCTCAAATATATAGCTCCAATTCCAATGGGGTAATTCCTTCTCAAGGGGACATGTGTACCTTCCATCACATGGGTCCCTAAGGTGTTTCACATGGTTTCGAAGCTTAGGAAATTACATGGCTTCTAAAAGAAGACTCTCCAAGCTCTCACGTACAAACCAAGTGGCTAGGAGAAGCTTCCAATCAAGCCTAAGGTACTAAACCTTAGAGAATTAGCCCTAAGGTTCAAGAACCATCTAAAAAGTATAAATAAACCATAAATCCCAAGGGTTTCACACCTAGAAACCCAGGGTTCTACCCTAGACCCATGTAATTATACAACATTCTCCCCCCCTTAAAAGCATTTCCTTCCTCAAAAATGCGTGGAGATATATACCTTGGGCATTCCCATGATCAATCTCAAGGATCATGACCTTCATCTCTGTAATTTTTCTCTTTATTTAAAAAGGTTTGTTTCTATCTCCATTCTATTTTTGCATATGAAAAAGAATTGAGTCGAATGCAAAGTAAATAAAGAATGAAAAGGGTGGAAGAGAACATCCCTGCCTATTTCCTTGTTTAAGCCATGTGTCATTTGGGTCTCCAAAGCTCAAACATGTGAATTAGGTTGATTCAAAGTGACTTCAGCTAAATTGCTCCCTTGGTCCATCTCTTTGCATCATATGTGCATGAACCTAGCAAAATAGATGAATGCTTCTTAAGGTTTCCTTATCAGCTTCATCTCTCGAGTCAAAATCCAACTTGTTTCTAAAAGTAAGATGAATCTTTGAAAAGGGTGGAAGAGAACATCCTTGCCTATTTCCTTGTTTAAGCCATGTGTCATCTGGGTCTCCAAAGCTCAAACATGTGAATTAGGTGGGAATGCTTCTTAAGGTTTCCTTATCAGCTTCATCTCTCGAGTCAAAATCCAACTTGTTTCTAAAAGTAAGATGAATATTTCATAATGCTTGCCTAGGTCACTTCCTCTTAAATGTATACATACTCTATACGTTTAGTAAAATGGGTTTGCAATTCGCTTCCAATAAATTTATATAGAGGAATTTCATTTTATAATCCCTATCCAAGCAATAGAATGGTATAGGTGGTTTATCTAGTTGTAAGAGGATCTAACATCCTCTTTACTCTGGAGAGGATTTGAATATCTTACTTAAAGTGGGTTCAATATTCTAAAATTTTAAATAGTTTTGAGCATCCACTTTAAGAAACTAGAACCCATAGGGATCAATATAACTACTGAAGACTCTAGTTGGTTGAAATCTATTTTACTTGTTCTTCCAAAAAGATTAAGATCTTTATAAGTACATCCCAAGATGGAAACTCATAGTGTAAAAGGTCATGTTATCTTTAAGGTCGCAAGTAGGAATAGGCTATTCCAAACATTTTTTCAATAGTTAATCCTTATGGATCTTTAGTTGGATCTCAAACATTGAAGGTTTTCTTGATGCTTCTAGAATTCTCTCCTTTATATTCTAGATCTGCTCTAAGATGTCTCTTATTGACATCATAACTAGATCTCTCTAATTCTTCTCGTTGACTTGAACTATCAAGTATCCAAAAGATGATCTTTCTCAGCATTCTTTCAAGCTTGGCCTAAGATCATCTTTATGTTCCTTGAATTCCAAGTCATAACTTTTAGATGAAGTTTTTAGAGCTTCAACCTTTGGAGTTTACCTTCACAGTCCAAGAAGATCTTCTCTTCACTTCTAATTCTCAATGAGATATAGACCCTTTAGTATCTTGTTAGAATAATTCTTCTTCCATTTGAGAGGATAATTGAAGAAGGTGCCTATTCCTAGACACTATCTTCTTAGCATATTCCATTGGATGATGAGTCCCTTTTTCTTGTGGCCATCAAGAAAAAGTACTCGATGGGATTTACTAACCACTATCCCATACCAGTAGATTCTTCATCCAATCCACATAACTATATCTCTATACTTTCTTGCCTTCCCTTTCCCTTTTAATGCTCTCTATTATGGCACCAAATTATGAGAGCAAGGACTAAGGTGTTTGGATACACCACAACTAATCATACTCAAATATTTGGTTAACCATTTAATGTGGTGTGACTCATCTTATCAAACTTAAAGTTTGACTTGATCTTTACCCTACTTGGGTCTCTTGGCTTTTGTTCTATTCTTTAGCCAAAATAAGAGATAAGATTAGGTCTTTCTCCAATAGCTCCCTTCATGTTCAATGCTTTACCCATGTGTTTTACTTGGGGATCTAGCCATTATGCTTCATACAAGAAGTCATTTTCCTTTGGTCTATGTTATTGGGATCCATGATGTATGTTATGTTATCGCCATAAAGCATCAAGATACCTTTAGGTTTATCCTTTATAGCTCATCCAACTTCTTTTCCTAAACCACTTAGGATTTATACAATCCTTATGGTATATGCAATTCTTCTCTCGAATTTAAGCACTAGTTAATTGATGAGAGATAGTGTTCTCTTCAAGGTATGACTTAATCTCTTCTGCTCAATCACTTCATAAAACCTGCATTTAAAATTTACTTTTATTTTCAACCATATGTAGAAACTTCCTCAAAGTAGCAAATACTTTTGACTTTTCCTTTAATCCATAAAACCAAGAATCTCTATAATAATCAACAATAAAAGTAACAAAATACATATTCCTAAAATGAATCTCCTCTCATGGGTCCATCAACATCTCAATGTATGATTTGAAACTTCCTTGTAGTAGAGATATATCCATGATTCTTGAATGGAATCTTATGAAGTCTCCTTGAACACATGTTTCACAAGTCTCTAGATCATGAAAAAGTAGGTAAACTATCCATGATACCTTGGTCTTTGATATACTTCAAAGCTATGTAGCTGATATAATCAAATCTAACATGCCATAACTTCATATTCTCCTTTGTTTTAGAAGATATTGCAACATAAGAATGTCTAACTATAAACAACAAAAGCATACCTCTTCTATTTTCACCTTGTAATACACAATTCTCCTCATTAGTGTGAGGATTCGACATGAATTCTTCTTAAAACAAAGTTAAAATATCTGAAAAGAAAGTAGAGATAGAAAGAAGATTCTTCTTCATTTATGGAACATAGAGAACATTAGGAATTGTGAATTTACCACCTACTGAACTTTAGGTTAACTTCTCCAATAAATGACATCAAAATCATGACCATATAATATTTTCATCCTTCTATCTATAGAGTTAGTAAGGGAAGAAACCACTTCCTTACAACTTGTCATATTCTTAGGAGCTCCACAATATAAAATCCAAGGATTTCTAGAAACTGAATTTGATGTTGCTTGGTCAAAGAATATTTCTTCTATAATGACACATGGGTAGGATTCTTCAATAGAAGACTTAAGTTTTGATCCTTCTTCAAAATTACTACCTGACGCTCGTTTCATCCCATTGAAAATTCTCTTTCTATTTTTTGTTATATGATGAACTTGTTTCTTCTAATAATTCCATAAACCTTTCTTTTCTATGGATGTAGATAAAGTATACTTCTCTTTGAAGATTCTCAAAGAAGAGAGTTGAGAAAAAAATCTGATGTTGAAAATGTTGAAGTTCAGTGCAGCTAACATGCATAAAACCTGCCCTTTTACTATTGGAAACTTTAATTCACCTCATCAGC
The DNA here is from genome assembly GCA_020310875.1 of Ceratopteris richardii. Classification (NCBI taxonomy): domain Eukaryota; kingdom Viridiplantae; phylum Streptophyta; class Polypodiopsida; order Polypodiales; family Pteridaceae; genus Ceratopteris; species Ceratopteris richardii. Next base: position 69,996,700 of record CM035434.1, read on the forward strand.
TTCAAGTGGATGCAATAAAACACCCTAGGTACTTCGAAAAGTCACTGAGAAGCAATCCATCCAAAAAATATTGTTTTACAGATGAGGTAGTTCATGAAACTTTTTATTTATTGTGGGAGCATACTCCTTCAAATGCTCCATGCTCCCAACCTAATTACATTTGGCTAAATTACTCTTAGAGGATGGTTTGTTATAGGCTTAAGTAGCTTTTATCAACAAGAATCCAATTTATAAACTAAACATCACTCAATCATAAATAGAACTTTAATACATGATCATCTTTCCTTTTCAACAATGTATAGAGAATGATCCCAAGAGCTAAAATGATCTGTTTCTCACAAACTTTGAATCCACAAGATTCAAAACTCTGTAAACATAAAGAAGACACTAATAAATTCTTAATCAAACCTTATGGATCTACATTCAATGTCTCATTAGTGAGAACTAACCCTTGCAAGTCTATTGACTTTAGAGAAGATGATGCAAAAGAAAATGCAAACAAGTAAGATGAATATGAAAGTGATTGTATATCATCTAACCTTAGTACAAACCTTTTGATTATTTATATAGAATTCTTGGTTTCCCTAATCGGATTTCCATGACTCCTTACATGCATTTGATTTCAAAAAAACTCCTAGGATCTTTGTTGTGACTAAGATCCCTTTTCCTTTAACCTAGGAAATAGAGAATCAAGTTTAAAAATTCATTTTGGTAGTTGGTTGATACCATACATTTAGCTCACTTAGCATCTATTACCCAAAGCTGAATAGAGCTATATTTTTGGTTTCCCCTACTTCAAATGTTAAAAGTCTACCATGCTTCTCCCCTTTGGCTATCTTCTTGAAGCCCTTGACATGGATCCTCCACATTGTTGAGATATCAAGCTCAATATGTGATGATCTAGGATGAAACATATCACGTTTTCATTTCTCTCACATGTATAGTGGTCATGCCGATATATGTCAGGGATACTTTATTGAGCTTTACTAGATTTATCTACTAAGAGTGATGGCACATTTGTTTTCTTGCTAGCTCACTTATTTGTGGACATTAGGATTTTTCCTTATGTACTCTTCTTTATATATGGCACTTGTTGTATTGTTTTTTTATGTCATTCTTGTACATTCCTTTTAAGTAATAGAAGAAGAAGAAGATCATTCTTCCTTGCCTCAAAATGTGTGTGTGATTCTCTTTGATTGTGAGAGTGTATGTGTGAGCTCTCTTCCTTATCTCCTTCCTCATGACATGGTATCAGAGCCAGTGTGGTTGTAGAGAGCTCATGGAGAAGCCTGACGATGAAGAGTACGTGAGAAAGGCATGGAGAAAGTGTGATTCACAAACGACCTCAGATTTCTATGAAAATTGGCCATCTTGACCTCCATTTCGAGCCCGCACGGTGGGGCCCATAGAAAAACTAGATCAATTTGCAAAATTGTGACTTGCGTCTTGTTCGAAAACTCTCATATATTCCAAATCCATAATTTAAAAGTGATTTAGTGTATTCTTCATACATCAAAACTTTGTTTTTCTGAGATCGAATTGTCACGTCATAGTGTAATAGTGTTCAAGCAGAAGTGTTGCTTGTAGTGTTTTACAGTGTTGTGAATTGTTGAGAAATGGCGAGCACAAATGGAATGAGTTAGCTTATGAGCGATAAGCTAGACAAGAACAACTGCCATGCTTGGAGATTCAGGATGAAAAAGTTCATGATGGGAAAAGACTATTGGAAGTACATCAGAGGAGAGAACAAAATGCTCTACAGTTACCAGAGAGGAATCGGACTATAGAACAGTTAAGAGAATATGAAGAATGGAGTCAAGGAGCACGAAAGGTAATGTATTGGCTATCTGTTAGCATAGATGATAGCATAATTGGGCACATACAGGATGCCAAGACTCCAAAAGAGGCTTGGAATAATTTGATGAAATTGTATGAGACAAGAAGGCATAAAAATTACTTTTCTTTGGCAATCAACCATCCACCTTGTTTGTACTCTTCTACATATAACCCATTAGCATTGAATTTAACTTGTAATCCCTAGTCAACCATTTGTCCAATAGAAACCAAATTATTTGTTATATTTGGAACATGCAGCACATCAACAAGATGTTTTACCTTCCCGTTCTCCATAGATAGTTCTATGTTTCCTGTATGCTCGATAGGATGTGATGTATCATCACCTGTTTCAACATATCCAGGAACTAGCAATTTTTGCAAACTACTAAACCATTGCACATGACTGGTCATGTGATTTGAAGCACCTCAATCAACATACCAGAGATTACCATTCGATTTTGAGACATCAACAAACATCGTATTGATCATATGATGTTGAATCATGAATAACTTCTTAGAATCATCTGCACTTGCGGATGCATAGTTGTTTTGCTACATTTTATTATTTGATTCTTCAACGTACAATCACATTCAAAATGTCCAAGTTTACCACAATTCTAACATCCTTTACTGTCATTACTTGAATCATTTCTTTGGAAATATCTATGGCCTCTTTGGCTCCCCTGCCTCGAAACTGTCCTCTACCTCCTACATGATTGTGATGTTGACCTTGGTCTTGGTTACTATTTCCTCTTCCACTTCTAAAACCTCTACCTTTGCCTCTTCCTCTGCCAGAGTAGAATACCTGCTCAGAAATAGATTTTCCTTGGGAGTTTGAGTCCTCACCAAGATTCTTTTCTTCAATAATCAACATGGATACTAGATTAGCAAAATTCAGAATATTTTCCCTGGTCTGTATAGAAGTTCTAAATTGCTTATATGTAGCTCCTAAACCATGAAGGCACACTTCCACCTTATCGTCATCATCTACATTCAAACCAATAGATGCAAGTGACTCACCACATCTATGGGCACTTGCAGGTTTTGTGTTACTTTCATTGATGACCATACAAGGAAAGTATGGGTATATTTCATGAAAGAGAAGAGCGAGGTGTTCACTCACTTCCAGACTTTCAAGGCTATGCGGAAAAAGCAGAAAAGAAAGTATATTCAAATATTAAGGTTGATGGAGGAGGTGAATACATGTCAAATGAGTTCAGCAACTTTCTTAAAAGTCATGGAATTCAATGTCAGTTTTCATGGAGGTACACACCACAATAGAATGGTGTTGTTGAATGCAAAAGTAGACATATTGGAATTCAATGTCAGTTTTCATGTTGAATGCAAGAGCTTTGATGGCTGAGAAGAATATACCTCATTATTATTGGGCATAATTTGTGCATACTACTGTATACATCATGAATAGAACTCTGGCTACTACTGTACATCAAGTTACACCTAAAGAGAAGTTTACAGGCAAAAAGCCAAAATTATCACATATGAAAGTATTTGGTTGTATTGCATATGTACATGTTCTAGATGAGTTGAGGACAAATCTTGATCCAAAAGCAAAAAAAATGTATCTTCATTGGATACCTCCTTGAGCAAAAGGGGTATAAACCCACTTACAAAACATGTGAAGGTAAGCAGAGATGTGGTGTTTGATGAAATGTCAAGCTTCTATGCAGATGCCAAAGATAGACTTGATCTTGAACCAAATGAAAAAGAAAATGCTTAAAAATCAAGTGTAGAATCTCAAGTTTTGAGTGGACTAGATGTGTCACTAAGCAATAGTTCCAACTCAAATCCATGGACTGGAAGATTGCATGGAAATTTTCATCTAGCAAATTCATCAATTACATCAAAGAAAGGTAAAGAAAATCTTTTTTGCTCGTAGTAAAACATTTACACGTTTTGAAGACATTGATGGAGATTCAAGCAGTTCAGAGGAGAGCCTTGATGAGGAACTTGGATTGCCCTCTATGAAGACTCCAGGAGTTAGAAAGGCACATGCAGATAATACAAGGAGAAGTGAACCAGGACCAAGAAGATCTCGGAGGATGCGGAAGCCTGTGCAACGATTGACGTATGACTGTTATATGGCTCGTCATTGTGCCTACATGACCAAGGTTATACAAGATGTTGAACCTTCTTGTTTTGAAGATGCAATTGGAAATGCGGATTGGGAAAAAGATATGGATGAGGAGATGGCTGCCCTTTATGGAAACGATACAACGAAGCTAGCTCCATTGCCACAAGGAAAGAAATCCATAGGCTGCAAGTGGGTATACAAGGTAAAGCACAATGTTGATGCTAGCATAAGCAGGTACAAAGCATGATTGGTAGTAAAAGGATATGCGCAGATATATGGCATTGATTATGAGGAAATGTTTAGCCCTATAGCCAAAATGTCTACTATCAGAGCACTTGTTCATTAGCTACAACAAAAGGATGGACTTTGCATCAGATGGATGTAAAGAATGCTATCCTACATGGTGAGTTATAGGAAGAAGTATACATGGACCAATCACAAGGAAATGAAGATTCGAAGCACCCAAAATATGTTCGCAGGTTGCAAAAGGCTTTGTATGGGCTTAAACAAGCCCCTCATGCTTGGCATGCAAGGATTGCTGACTACTTAACCACCATTGGGTTTTTTATGTGTGATGCAAACCATTCACTATATGCAAGGAAGGGTGATGATGGCATCACAATTGTGGTTATTTATGTTGATGAATTGGTTGTAGGAGGCGACAATGAAGCAAGCATCAAAGAGGTAAAGCATCTCCTTATGCAAGAATTTGACATGAAAGATCTTGGTGTGTTGCACTATTTCTTGGGCATTGAGATTATACATATGGAAACACTTATATGGATGTCACAAAGGCAATATGCCTTGAATATGCTGCAAAAGTATGGTGTGGCTGATTGCAAGCCAGTTTCTATGTCATTAGATCAAAATTTGAAGTTGGATACTACATCAGGTGAAGCATTGGAAAATGCTACTATGTACAGGAAAATTGTGGGAAGTTTGATATATCTCACAATTACAAGGTCTGATCTTAGCTACACTATTGGACTTGAAAGTCAATTATGCAGGTTCCCAAAAAGCCACATTTCGATGCTCTGAGGTGCACTCTACGTTATGTGAGTGCTACTTTGGATTATGCATTGTTTTATGAAGCTATTGTAGACTTGCAGGTTCATGGATATGTTGAGATATGAAGCTCAACATGTGATGATCCAGGATGACACGTATCACTTTTTTATTTCTCTAACATGTATAGTGGTTACGCCAATATATGTCAGGGACACTTCATTGAGCTTTATTAGATTTATCTACCGAGAATGATGGCACATTTGTTCTTTGCCAGCTCACTCATTCACAGACATTAGGTTTTTCATTATGTACTGGTCTTTATATATTGCAGTAGCTGTATTCTTGTTTTTAGGTCATTCTTATACATTCCTTTTTATGTAATAGAAGAATAAGAAGAAGAAGAAGAAGATCATTCATCCTTGCCTCGATTTGAGTGTGTGATTCTCTTTGATTGTGAGAGTATGTGTGTGTGAGCTCTCTTCATTATCTCCTTCCTCGTGATAGGATACACTGATGCAGATTGGCTGGTAGCATTCCAAATAGAAGATCTACTAGTGGCTTTCTATTCTCACTTGGGAGCGTAGTTATTACATGGATGATGGAGAGTGTTAATCTCCAAAAGAACAAGCTATCCTTAATGTTAGACCACCTCTATATCAAGAATAACTTTAAACTCCAACCAATTTAGGAAAACAAGTACCAAACTGTCAAGACTTTAGCTATCTGTGAAGAAGATCACTTCTCAGAAAAGTCTGCTGCACATTACTCACTCATTAACTAATCAATTGTGTAAAGATTCTGATGAAACTTTGTAAAAATGTTGTCTAAAGTTTGTGCACCTCCTTCAAGTTAAAACACTTCAAAAGCTTAAGTAGATTATGAGAAATGATCCAAACAATCTACCTATGTCTAAAACTGCCTTCTTCTAGAGTCGACTTTGACACCTGCAACTTCTAACACATAGTTCTCCCAAACTAGAACCCTTTTAAGCGAATGCTTTTAGCATAGATGGCTTACCTTCCAACTTAGATTTTGACTCCTCATTTGTGTAAAACTTTACATTGTTCACTGAGATCTGATCAATTCTTTGATCATCGAGATTGCGCCTGTTTCAGAAGACACTCAACACTTTCTCACATATAGATGTTCCTATACAAAATTCTCTCAGCCTGTTTGCAATTAGACTCTTAAATTTTAACCATAGATAGATTAGCTATGGATTTAGATGTCTACAAAAGGATTTCTGATATAAAATCAAACACAGAAGGAGAACTAAAGAAAAGATCGACGCGCAATTCTCTGAACATTCTTTCTATTCAACTCATCATACATCTGATGGATGATACACACAATACTCATAATCTATTCTTCTCTATCTCATCTATATTTCATATTTTTCTACAAATATGACCATATACACGTATATATATATATATATACATATGAGTATTGATTCGTCATTACTTCAAGTATTTTGAAGTATTTACAAAACTAATGTACATATGTTTATAGAACTTTTCTTCTTGAACCTTCACTTCATTTCATGAAGTTAGACTTCAATCTTTTCTTCATATCTTCATTCCTAAGCTTCATATAATCACCAATTGTTGATTGTCTTGCTCCAACAATGGAGGAGTAAGAAGCAACCCATTGTTGCTTTATCGAGTACAAAGGCTCAATGTAGAGGTGCTACAATGGCAGCATGTGAGCCATCATGGCTAGAGATGCTACTTACAGATTTAGGTGTGGAAGTGCAAAAGCCTGTCGCAATCTATTGTGATAATCTTAGCAGCATACAGTTAGCATAGGATCCTATCTTTCATGCTAGAACAAAGCATATCAAGGTACATTATCACTTCATCAGAGAGAAGGTATTAGCAGGTGATTTTGATCTTCTTTATGTGAGAACGGATGAGTAGGTTGCTGATATTTTCACCAAAGCACTTGGAGCAGAGAAGCTGAAGAAGTTTCAAAAGATGCTTGGATTACAGGACATGACATTGAACCTGAGGGGGAGTGTTGAGATATCAAGCTCAACATGTGATGATCGAAGATGACATGTATCACATTTTCATTTCTCTCACATGTATAGTGGTCACGTCGATATATATCAGGGATACTTTATTGAGCTTTACTAGATTTATCTACCGATAGTGATGGCACATTTGTTTTCTTGCCAACTCACTCATTTGCGAACATTAGGATTTTCCCTTACGTACTGTTCTTTATATCTGGCACTTGTTGTATTGTTTTCTTTAGGTCATTCTTGTACATTCATTTTAAGTAATAGAAGAAGAAGAAGAAGAAGATGATGATGATGATCATTCTTCCCTACATCAATCTATGTGTGTTCTTCTCTTTGATTGCAAGAGTGTGTGTGTGAGCTTACTTCCTTATCTCCTTCCTTCTGACACACATAAGCTTCATGTTTAGTGAACGTAACTTGCAAGCCCTTTTCAACTATTTGGCCTAAACGTATTAGGTTTTTAGTAATAGTGGGTACATAGATAATCTTAGTTGAAATGTTTGTTCTAAAGTGGGGCTTTAACATTGCCAATCCCTTCCACATTGTGTTTGCTATCATCCCTTGTTTTTATTTCATGCATATGCTTGGGTTTCTCCAAGTCTAATAAAAGAGCAACATCACATGCAACATGGTTTGAGCAACCAAAATCTATGTAGAGAAATTCTCATCTTCTTTACCTTATTTATGACTCAAATTATTGAGGAGTAATGAATCTTCATGTGGTTGATCCTCTAAGTAGTTGTTTTAATCCCTTCTATTATGGTTTCTATTGTTATTATTGTAGTTTTGTCCACATTTGCCTCTTGTGATACCAAATCCACTTCTTCCTCCTCCTTTTTGTATTCCTCCATTAAGCTAGTGATTCTGTGTGATTTTCTTGGTCTTGTTACATATGGCACAAAGTTTAAGTTCTTGTCCTTTTGTTTTGTCCTACTTTACTCTTTTCATGTTCCCTTTACACTTGCTCTTGAGTGCATAGTTGGCTTGGGAAATTTCTTCATCAACATCCTCCTTCTTATTCCCTTTATTCTTCTTATCTACATAAAGAGCCTTTGTATTGTTACCTTGGTAAGATTTACTTTACTTCAAGTTTTTTGCTTCTTGATTGAAGATTTTTCCAAGAAAACTCATGTGCCTGCACATCCATGATAAGGTTATAAGCAGTTGTAAATGATTGCCATTGCATATCAGTCCTAGTAACATTTAGGATTTTTCTCGTGATAGCTTCTTCTTCAATCAATTCTCCAATTGAAGCTAACTAATTTTCAATCTCCATGACTTTAGTGATAAACTCTATTATTGTTTGCTTTGGTGACCTTCATTTGGTTCAACTCAATCCATAAGTGATTCTTCCTAGCTTTGGTGCTAGCAGAGAAGAATGCCTCAAGTGCATCCTACGTGTTTTCGCTGCTAGCAAGCAGCAAGATCGTGGAGGCGGACTGTACAGTCAAGAACGATTCCGGGAAGAAGGTTATAGTAGTTCCAGTCGACGTGGATATAACCATCGATGTGGATGTGGGTGCTTCTGTGCAGCTGCCTCCTCCGCAACAAAAGTGCTATTTCAAGAACGCGGACACTGGGAACCAGAAAGGGCCAGTTACCCTCGTCGACGGCAGCACGTATGTCTGCAAAGATAGCGATGCTGCAGGCACAATCGACGTATATCTGGGCGTGTATGTGCTAGGAATCCTTCAACTGAGTATCAAGATTCTAGTGTCGCTTTGAATGCTTTTATAGTTTCCCTGCAGCAGCTCAGAAACCAAGTTTTCTCATCAGTGCTGCGAGTATGTAAGAAGCAGACAATAGTCCCATGTATGGCGATCATATGTGTTCCCTGCACAAAACAAGTCCTTTTTATTGATGAAAAATAAGTTAAGCTTATGAGCTTAAATGAGAGATTTCTGATGCCCCACGAGTATTCCTTTTTACCTTCGTCATGCATTGCATTTCTAGAACTGTACTTATGTTTGACGTTAGTAAATGAAATAGCATATTTATTACATTCAAGAGCTCCAAGTTTCTCTCTTCTTTTCTACGTTCAAAGCTCTCTATTATTCACATTTTGGACCCCTTTCTTGTCGACAAGTAAAGTATCTCTTTCTATGGAGATGTTGCGCAGAATAATTCCTTCTCTCCTCTCGAGCTACTTCGGCAAGAACAAGGCATGACTGACAAAACCGTGACCTACAGAACCGAGGACCTGTCAATCAGATTGAAAAGCTAGCGACATCTGACATTCCGTTCGATTTGATATCATACGAACGAGAGAGAGAGAGAGAGAGAGAGTTGCACTCTAAGGATAAAACTAGGTTCCTCTGTAATCGTTTGTATGCAGGATTCTATCTTTGACAAGCACGTAATAAAAACGGACTTTTGTCCATAGTTTGTTCACACATATGCTAGATGATGAAATCTAGTTTGTTCAGCTTTTGCGATGCACCTGTGCTAGAAGTCACATGAAATTTAAACAAAGGTGTTTCCATACTCGCAGATACTATGGAGAAGCGTATTGTGGACGATGAATTGTACGGAAACATAAAGAAGGAATAAGTTTTATCTCAGTCACACCGTCTATACAACCTCCACACTCATTTTCTGAAACAGAAACAGAAATAACTTTTTATATTCTTCGATGGTCTCCACTTACTTATAAGATGGACTGCTCCTGAGTAACTCTACTACAACTAATAGTGAACATCACAGAAATCGGCGCATGCACCCTCCCTAGGAGCATCAAAAGGCGGTGAACAGCTGAATGGCTCACAGTGATTAGCAAAACCATTGTTCACGATGTGGGCTATGGCTAACAATATCTGCATGTGGGAGATTTTTTTTAATCATAACGTAATATTGTGCATATGGAAAAAGTGAATAAAAGTGTCTATCACAAGCTTATCACAAGCTTAAGAAGGTAGTTCTTCACTCTTTTTGACCTATAGAGATTGGAAAAGTGCCGATTTCTGAGGTACTTAAATAAAAAGATGGCTTCACTATTTCTCTTTGAATCCATGAATTTAACGCACACATGTTTTGATGCACAATTTCGGATGTCTTTTTGTTGCTTTTCTTTTATTTTTCATAGGTACGGTTAAAAGAAAGCACTACACAAGCGCATTCTTTTTACAAAAGTTACTTTTTCAAGTGGAGGGCATGTTATCACCTGTGGAATTTGGAAGTTTCGAATTTAATTTATTGAGTTAGTAATATGTTTCTTGTTTTGATATGGAGGTTCTCAAGGGCATGGCGAGGTGTCTATATTTTGGACAGGAACAACAAAAAAATTACACTCTCTCTATATTTTATAAATAAAGACCCACATAGAGGGTTCTTTGTAGAAATCCATAAAATAGTGATCAAGATAAGGATCGTAGATCGTTATTTTTGTAAATAAAAGATTAGTATCTACATAAAAGAGAGGAAATGTTTTAATTTCACATCTAATTTTAATATCTATTTTTGACATCATAATAAAAACTATAAATACACAGAGACTCATGGAATAGAGTGCATGGGAGTGATTACATCCAATATTGTAGATTATCTCGTTTATTGCAAAACACTATTTTTTTTTGCATTTTTGGATTTTGTATTGTCTCTATAAGCGTGTTCATAAGATCTTACAACAAAAAACTCAATTTTCAATGAGCACCAATTGAAAATTGACTACGGTTATCAGTGTTCAACATGATTTTCTATGATTCTCGATTGCTAGAATAGGGGAAATTGAGCAACCCAATTTCCAAAGAACTAACAATATTTGGTCCAATGTTTTCATTAGTGTAAGAACCTATGGAACCAATAAAAAACACAATCCACTAGTACATAGCCTGAGGGTGAAGTATGGAAAAAATGAAGTATGGACAAAATGAGTGGTTGGAGTGCATGAGAGACTTGTTTGCTTCTTAGATGAGGATTCCACGATTGAAGAACTAGAAAAATCATAATATGGAAACTCAGAGATATCTTAGCAAAAAGTGTTGTACTCATTGGTCATGGATAAAGTGCAAACTTAAGTTAAGTGAGTTCTTGCATCTATTAATAAAGAGCGCATCTATTAATGTAAAAGGTATTCGGACGAATGTGAAAGGAAATGTCTTGAAGTACCTTCTTCATCAGCTTCATTACTTCTCTTAGATATATTTGAAGAATAACAAGATAGATGTTCATCAAATCTAAAATCCCTTGATACCTTTAGCTCCTTGTTTTCGTTGATACAGACACAATACCCATTTTCTTCACCCACACATCATAGGAATAAGAATGTTTCTAACCAAACATGCTTAAGTGTGATACATCTAGTTTTCTATTGTACAGAGATTCATATGGTGTTGAAGTATTAGTACCTTATGTAGGTGCCCTAATATGGAAATGTTTGGTGCATCTTCCTAATAGGAATTTTGCACCATGATATCCCTCATCATATTCAAGCACATTATAAAATTTCCTTTTCTTCGTTTCTACGACACCTTTCTTCTATTGAGCTTTGTACCTACATGTGCTTTCTCTCTTCCTATTGATTGATTCCAAGACATGACAAACCTCATCAGAGAAGTATTAAATCCCTTATCAGAACTTAGAAATTTTATATACATATTACATTCATCTATAAGATCCTTAAACTTTTTAAGGTAGTAAAGGAGATCTTATTTGTTTTCCATACAATAGAGATCCAACTTATGCTTGTCAAATCATCAATTAGAGTGCATGGGGGGATGTTACTACTACATGCACAAGTAAGCAATATCATAGATATTAATTAAATATAAAAGTCACTCAGTTGAAGAATCTCAATGTATTCATAAGACATCACTAACTCCACACTATGATCATTTGATTTCTGCTTATCATTCAGAGTCACATTAAAGTCCAATTTTTCGATTCCATGCATGTCATTTTACATGGATCATGCTTATAATTGTTCAATGGTGGGACATTTTAGTTGCCATCCATGTCTATTTTATTCTTATCAACTAAGGTAAGTTGCTCGTCAACTAGGAGGCATATCATACTTTACGGAATAATGGAATGTTATATGTGATTTTTTGCAACTTCTAATAAGGGAAGCAAGAAATTAGAGATATATTTTAATATATAAGACCTAGCTTGAGCATATCTTGCACACCATAATGTAAGTTTCTCAGTATCTTCTTGTGTAGTTCCTCCTTTGGATCTTGGAGTAGGCATAATTTCATCGCTTGCTACAATTCCATAAAGATGTTTAGCTTGTAAGTAAGCTTCCATTCTAATTTTCCAAGTTCCATAGTTGTTTTTGTCAATTTTCTCAATCATGGAAGTAAAATCATCACCCATTTTAATGTATCTCTAATACTACTAAAGATTCTCAAAGAAGAGAGTTGAGTAGATATTTGATGTTCGGAGATGTTGAAATTTGGTTTGGTTGATTTTCACAAAAACGTGCTCTTTTACTATTGGAGACTTTAAATCACCTCACAATCTTATATTTGATGCAATAAAATACCATAGGTACTTTGGAAGTTTACTGAGAAACAATTGGTCCAAAACATATTGTTTTGCACATTAGCTAGTTCATGAAACTTCCTATTTATGGTTGGAACATACTCCTTCAAATGTTCAATGCTCCTAGCCTAATTACAATTTGCCAAATTCCTCTTAGATGATGATGATTTATAGGGTTATGTAGCTATTATGCACAATAATAAAATTTATAAACTAATCATCACTAAATTGTAGGCAAAACTTTAACACGTGTTCCTCCCGCCTTTTCAAGAATGTATAGAGAATGAACCTAAGAGCTAAAATGATCTGTTTCTCACAACTATGTGTCCAAGTCGTACTTTACATACATAACCTAGACAAAAATACCTTTCCCATGAGTCCTTATTGATAAGCAATGGACTTTTGATGAGTGAGAACCAACCTCTTCAAGTTTTCTCACTTTGGAGAAGATCATGGAGATGAAAAGGCAAACAAGCAAGATGAAGATTAAAGTGATTGTATATTCATTTTAAAATAGTAAAAATCCTTTGGAGTCTTTAAATATACTTCTTGGAGTCTCTACATGGATTTCTACAACTCCTTACATCCATTTCGATTCAAACCAACTCACATGATAAGTTGTTGTGACCAAGATCCCTTTTCCTATAATCTAGGAAATAAAGAATCAAGTTTAAAAATTGGTCTTGATAATTGGTTGAATACCAACTTCCTAACTCGTGGTTTTTAGGTCTTCCCACAAAAAATGTTGGAAAATTAAGGTAGTCCCAAATAATTAACCACAAGTATTTTCTAAGATCTTTCCAACACTTAGAACCTTCGTGCATAGACAACTTGACCAAATAATTATGTGATGTTGGTGCAGGGCAATCAACAATTGAAGTTTTGATGAAGATTTGAAGTCAAGGACTGAAGAAAAGATCAAGATATGAAGCATGTGTTCAAAGGATGAAGATGTGTATACATATATACATTAATTTAGAGATAGCTCACTTATACTTTTGTATGGTTATGAGCTTGTACATATTTGCCTATATATACAAGTAAAACTGTCGAGGCAAATATGAGAGAGCATGTGAATAGAGAAATTAGATGTTGTATGAGTCATTAGACACTTTAGGAGTGAGTAAGATCTCTCTCATCACTCAGATGTAAAGTTTTCCAGAAATGAAGAAAAGTTGCACCTGATATTTCTGAGAGTTCTCCTTCTGTGTTGAATCTTTTGTGAAATGCTTTTGTACAAGCCTAAGTCTATAGTTGATTGACCTCTGTACAAATTTTCAGCTTCTAATTGTGATCACGCTAAGAGAATTGAGTGTAGGAACATTTACATGTGTAAATGAAAAGAAGAGAAGTTGCAGGAGATGCAAAATTCGATGCTAATGTTTTGGTCCAGTTCTCCTTCCATAGTGTAACATTTTGAGCAAGCAAGCACTCATTCTTTAAGTTGGAAGGTAAGCTACCTATGACTAAAAGCATTTGATTAAACGGGTTCTAATTTGAGAGAACCAAGCTTAAGAAGTTACAGGTGTCAAAGTCGATTGTAAAGAACTACAGTTTTAGACATAGGTGACTTGTTAAGATCATTTCTCAAGGTCTACTGAATTTTTTGGAATTATTTAACTTGGAGGAGGTGCGCAAACTATAGGCGACACCTTGTGCAAAGTTTTTCTTCAAAACTTTACACATTTGATAAGTCAATGAGTGAGTTATGTGCAGTAGACTTTCTGTGTAGTCATCTTCTTCATAGTTTATCCAAAATTTTGATAATTGATCATTGATCCTCTAAATTGGTAAAGGTTTTGAGTTACTCTTGATATAGAGGTGCTCTAACTTCAAGATTAGCTTGTTGTTTTGGAGATTAACACTCTCCATCAGTGGTATCAGAGCAGGAAGTATCAAAATTGAAGAAAGGAGGACCCCGACTGTTGCAGTCATAAAGAATTCAACAATTGAATATTCAAATGGTGAAAGCTTGAGAGCAATGCTTGAGAAGGAGGCCAGAAGATATCAAGGAAGACAAAAGCAGTATCATTCAAAGCAAAGGTAATCTTATTCCTCATAAAGCTTGAAGGATTAAATACACAGGTGAAGAAAGGATGGGAGATTCTCTTCAGATAGAGAAACTGGATAGAGAGAACTATCCAGCATGGTCAATGAGGATGGAAGCTCATCTTATGAGCAAAGACTTGATAGGTTATATTACAGGTGAAGAAGAAAAGCCTCAGTTCAGAGATCCTAGTGTTCCAACTAGAGAGGAATTGTCAGATTTGAAGACTTGGATGAAGAGAGATGCTCAAGCCAGGAGCATTATCTACATGGCAGTTAATGACTACTTGCTACCTCACATTAGAGGTCTTGAAAGTGCAAGTGATATATGGAATGCTTTGGAGGAGCATTTCCAAAACACCACAAAGTCAAGGAAGGCATCACTGTGGGCAGAATTTACCACATTCAAGAAGAAGGCCTCTCAATCCATCTCAGATTATGTAACAACAATGAAGGACATTGTAGATGCATTAGGAGCATTTGATGAAGATATTGAGGAGGAAAAATTGGTAAGGCAAATCCTTACAGGTTTGAGAGGTGATGACAAATGGAAGCCATTCATTTTGTCTACTGAATTATCACTAGATCATTTTACTCTTGACTTAAATCAGTTGCTAGGACACATGCTAACCTTTGAGCAGGATGTCAAAGGTGAAGGTGATAAAAGTGCAGGTCAAGCAATGTATTCAAAGGATAAGAAGAAGAATAGCAAAGGGAAGCAACAAGCAAATGAAGATGAAGGTACAACTAGCCAAGCTAACTTCCAAAGAGGAAGAGGAGGTGGCAAAGGTAGAGGAAGAGGAAGAAGTAATAAAGATGGATTCAAAGCTTGCTGGATTTGTGGTAAGACGAATCATTTAGCTAATGATTGTTGGCATAATACTCAGAATAATGGTGGATATAATCAGAATTTTAATTCAAGAGGAAGAGGTGGCAGAAATCAAAGAGGTAATTTCAGAGGTAGAGGTAGTAGAGGCTACTTTGGAAGAAATGCAGGTAGAGGATTCCAAAGTCAACAATACAACAATACCTACTACAATTATGCTTCAGATCAAAAGGAGGATTAAACATTGATAATGAATGCAACTTGTGAAAGGCAAAGTGAAGACCAAAGAGTCTTCTACATTGACTCAGGTGTAGCAATCACCTGAGTGGCAACATAGCTTTGATGACTGATTTGGAGAATAAGATAACTAATCATGTAGTTCAAACAGGTGACAATACAAAGCACAATGTGAAGTCAATTGGATCAATGAAGGCCAAGGATGGAAGTACTCTCTTGATTAAGGTCTTGTATGTTCCTACAATTGCAAAGAATCTGATAAGTGTAGGACAAATTGTTGAAAAGGTTTATGAAGTTAGGTTCAATAATGAAGGAGTTTTTGTGGAAGACCCTAGCAATGGGTATAAACAAATTGTTTCAGGGAAGAAAGAAGAAAGACTCTTCACATTGAAGATTCAAGGTAACATTGGTCATGCCTTGTACACTTATGGAGAACATAAGATCTCAGAGTTAGATCTTTGGCACAAAAGGCTTGGACATTTTAATGAAAGAGGTATTAAAGATATGGTTAACAATGGTTCAGTTCTTGGATTGCCTAATGTTGCAGGTCAACATATGACATACAGATGTGAGGCATGTCAATTAGGTAAGGCTCATAAGCAATCTTATTCCAAGCATGGTTTTATGTATTCAGAGAAGCTTGAGTTGGTACACACAGATGTGTGGGGACCATCAAAGGATTTTAGTATCAATGGTTCAAGGTATTATGTGATTTATGTTGATGATGCTACCAGATGGATCACTATCTATGTGATCAAAGATAAGTCAGAGGTATTCAATACATTCAAACATTATCATGTGTATGCAGAGAGAATTACAGGTCAAAAGTTGAAGAGACTAAGGTCAGATGGAGGGGGAGAGTATTTCTCTAATGAGTTCAGTGATTACGTGTGGAATACAGGTATAAAAAGGGAAATTACTTGCAGGTACTCTCCTCAACAAAATGGTGTAGTAGAAAGGAGGAATAGAACTCTTGTTGAGTTTGCAAGATCCATGATGAAGGAGAAAAATTGCCCAAATTACCTGCGGGTTGAGGCTGTAAATACAGCTACATATTTGGTCAATAGATTACCATGTAAAGCTTTGTAGGGTATGACACCATATGAGGCATGGTGGGGTAAGAGACCTACTCTAGATCATTGCAAAGTATTTGGATGTTTGGCATATGTATATGTGCCATCTCAATTGAGGCATAAATTGGAACCTAAAGCTGAAAAATATGTGTTCATTGGATATGATGATAAGCAGATGGGATATAGGTTGTGGAGTCCATCCACAAAACAATTCCTTGTGTCTAAGGATGTTACATTTGATGAGCAAGGTACTTGGTATGTAGGTACACTTAATGTTCATGCAGGTGATGAAGAAATTGTGAATCAAAAGAAAGGTAAATCAAAGGTTCAGATATTTGATGACGAGGAGAACAATGAAGTACAGGTTGAAGTTGAAGAAGTGCCAAGGTTTGATCCAGAATGTGATGAACCAAAAACCTCAAGAAGTGGAGAACTCAGAAGGTCATCAAGACACAAATGGCAACCTACAAGGTATAGCTATGACACTTCTTTTCTGGCTACCAAAGATTATGCTTATATGGTTAAGGCAGATGAAGATCCTTCTACATAAGAAGAGGCAAAAGGTAAGGAAAATTGGGAGAAGGCTATGTAGGAAGAGTATGATGCATTGATGGAGAATCAGACATGGGATTTGGTTCCTAAACCAAATAGTCAGAAGATCATTGGATGCAAATGGGTCTACAAGACAAAGAGGTTTGCAGATGGAAGTGTGTCTAGGTATAAAGCTAGACTTGTTGTGAAAGGGTTTGCTCAGACATATGGTATAGATTATGATGAGACCTATAGTCCTGTGGCAAAGATGACAACTATCAGGACACTCATAGCTATTGCTTCATGTAAAGGTTGGAAATTATGTCAATTAGATGTGAAGAATGCTTTTCTAAATGGTTATATTTCAGATGATGTTTTGATGGAGCAACCACAAGGATTCAAAGATGAAAGGTATCCAGATTATGTATGTAAGCTCAAGAGAGCTTTGTATGGTTTGAAGCGGGTCCCAAGGGCATGGAGTTATAGACTTGTGAAGTTCTTGAAGGAACTTGGTTTCCAAGTATCTAAAGCAGATAGTAGCTTGCTTGTTAAAGCAAATGATGATGGGTTCATTTACATGTGCATATATGTTGATGATATAATTCTTACATGTATAGATGAGAAAGCCATTCAAAGCCTAAAGAAGCAAATGGAGAAAGAGTTCAAGATCAGTGACTTGGGAAACTTGTCATATTTCTCAACATGGAGTGTATGTAACTCAAGAAAGGTATTTGAAAAACTTGTTGATCAAGTTTAAGATGATTGATTGCAGGGTAGTGCCTACTCTAATGGAGGTGAATCACAAATTGAGCAGATATGGAGGAGAAGAGTTCAAGGACATGAAGCTATATCAAAGTTTGGTTGGTAGTCTGATCTATGCTACTTTAACTAGGCCTGACTTGTCATATGCAGTTGGAGTATTATCTCAATTCATGCATTGTCATAGGAAAGAACATTGGATTGCACGACAAAGAGTGTTGAGGTACATTAAGGGTACACTCAAGTTGCTTTATCATCAACAGAGGCTGAGTACAAAGGTATGGTTGAAGCTACAAAGGAAGTGATATGGCTTAAGACTCTTATGAAGAGTTTTGACATCATCCAGAGTACACCCACTATTCATGGAGATAACATGAGTTCATTGTATTTAGTTGCTAATCGTGTTTTTCATACCAGGACTAAACCTATTGAGATTCAGTATCACTTTCTAAGAGAGAAGGTGATGGATAAGGAGGATGAAGTAATACATACTTCAACAAAAGATCAGATAGCTGATATGCTAACCAAAAGCTTGGATGCACCAAAGCTACAAAGATTCAAAGACATGGCAGGTATAAAGAAGATAGAGAAAACCTGTTTATGTTTATGTATGTGTGTGTTTATGTATGTGCATGTGTGCATATATGTGTGTATGTTTATGTGTGTATGTCTATTTGTGTATGTGCATGTGTTTATGTGTGTATGTGTGGCATCTGTGTACATATGTGTGTGTTTATGTATGTATGTATGTGTGCATATATATATATATATATATATACATATATATGGGTGTATGTATATGTTTGTGTATACATGTGTGTATGTGTGTGTTTGTATGTGTATGTGTGTGTTTGTATGTGTATGTGTTTCTATGTGTGATTGTGTGTGTATGTATGTGTGTAGTGCGTGTATGAGTGCATATAAATCTGTATTTGTTTATTTATTAACAATATTAAGTACTTACTTTTTTCCATTGTAAATTTTGTTTTCAATTCAATTCTCATGTTCTTTTGTAATTAAAGAACCAATCTTTGGACCTCTAGATAACGTTCAAAAGTACATAGTTGAAGAAGGAAAAAACAAAATAGAACTACTTAGAAGAGAGAGAATCTTGTTGGAGTTTGAGGTCTGCGGAAGCATGCGAACAACACAAGGAAGAAGAAGAAGCTTGGAGCACAACACAAAATAATGATGCAAATGCCCCAAATCAGACATCTCAAATGAGGCATGCAAATCAGCAATATGCTTGTCATGAGGACCAGTGAGCAACATGTCATCAACATACACAACAATGATCAGAAGCACATCATTGGCACGCATAACATATGAGGTGCTTTCAGTTGGACTATTCTCAAAACCATATGCAATCAGATAGGCATGTATCTTTTCATAGCAAGCACATGATGCTTGCTTTAAACCATATAATGCCTTCTTCAACTTGCACACTTGGTTTTTGTTCCCTTTTGCACAAAGCCATAGCACTGAAAAACATACACTTCTTCATGCAAGTCACCATTCAAAAATGTTGTTTTAATGTCCAGCTGATATATATTCCATCCATGATGAGCCGCAAGTGCACATATGCTACGAACATTAGTCATTTGGCATGTAGGAGCAAAGGTTTCATCAAAAGCAATGCCTCTTTTTTGTGCATAACACTTTGCAACAAGCCTAGCCTTATACATGTCAACTGTTCCATGAGACTTATGCTTAAGCTTCTATACCCACTTAGTGCCAATGGCCTTCTTGCAAGGAGGCAAGTCACATGAGGACCACGTAACATTTTTCATTATAGCATCTAATTTAGATTGTATAGCAGCCATCCAATTTTCTGAATTTTGTGCTTCATCAAACAAAACAGACTCATTCTCATCACAGAGACTAGAGGCAGCCATAACATAGCAATCTGATGCAAAAGATGCACTATGAGAGCCTGAACGAGTACGGTATGATAGAGGTGCATCTAATTTGCTGTCAAGCAAAGTCTGCACCAACCATTTTGGCATAGTTTTTGCCTCCTCAATATCAGCTCTCTCATCAACAAGTGCATCATGTAAATATGCATCAGAAATGGAATGATCAACATCGTCACATGAAACTTGCAAAGGCTGAGAAGTTGCCTCATTAGGACCAGCACTAGACTGTTCACTTGTAAAAAGAGGCAGCAAAGTATCATAAATGTCTTTGGAGCTAACAAATGTCTCCTTTGTACATGAAAGTAAAGGGTGAATAGCATCTTCCAGAAAAACAACATCACGGCTAACCAAAATGTGTTTAGTCTGTGGATGATACAAATGATAGTCTTTGCTTTCAAAATATGGTACCCAACAAAGATACATTTTACTACTTTATCATCCAATTTCCTGCGATGTTGTTCAGGCGCTAATGCATATGCTAGACAACCAAAAACACACAGGTGAGCAACATATGGCTTATGACCATGCCAAGCCTCATATGGAGTGATAGACTGCAATGCTTTAGTGGGACATCTATTAAGTACATATGTTGCACACATAACGGCCTCAAGCTAGAAATTATGTGGTAAAGCTTGACTCTTGACCATACACCTCACCATCTCCATGAGTGACATGTTCTTCTCTTCAGCAAATCCATTCTGTTGAGGTGTATATGGCATTCTACATTGATGTTTTATCCCATGTTCAACCAAAAATTCATTAAAGTCAAAAGACATATATTCCCCCCTTATTAGAAGGGATGATGCCCATTTTACATGCTAACATATTTTCAGCCAAAACCAAAAACTATTTGGAGCACATAAACACTTCAGACTTTGCTTTCAATCGATATACCCATGCATTCCTACAAAAATCATCGATGAAAGTCACGAAGTAAAGATAGTTCCCAAAAAAGGATGTCTGCACACTATGAATAAGCTGCAATTTTTTAGTAGCTCCAATTGAACCATCTTTTAGGAATGAGGAACACTACATTTTGCCCAAAATACAGCCTCCACATACATGTTTACTAGTTGCCTCAAGTTTGGGTAGAGAGGACACAATTTCAAATTTGTGCAGCATAGCAAACTAGAAAAATTGAGATGAACAAAGCGTGCATGCCAAAGCTTTGCATCTAACATAGCCTGAGAATCATGTACTGCACATGCAAAATCATTCACAAATTTTTCATAGTCATGAGCTTATATAGCCCATGACATAAATGCCAGAAGCAATAATCACATCGGCATTTGAGAGATTATGAACTGTACATCTATCGTCAACAAATTTCACAACCAAGCCAATTTTGGCTAAAGCTGAAACTTATAACAGATTCTTCTTGATCCCTGGAACAAATAGAGCATCTGACAATGTGAAAGAACTAGCATAAGCATTAGTCATAATGATCTTACCAACTCCCATGACAGGATAAGAGGAGTTGTTGGTGCATGTGATAATATTCCCTGTAGGGGAGGCTCGAGTGAAGTGAAGAAAATGTGCTGCAAGGTAATATGTTTGGTTGCCCCACTATCAAAGTACCGAACATCTGAGTCTACTACAGACATACACTATTCAGGAGAGGATGGGTCAAAATTGCAAACAGTAGTAAACACCCATTCTTCATTCTCCGCTAGATTAGTAGACTATGTTTTCAGTGTAGAGGCCTCTACAACAACCATTCTAGCCTCTTTTTTTTTTGCCTCTTTTGCAGCCAATTTTGGATAGTTCTTTATGGCATGATCATTTGCTTTACATACTTGCAAAACAATTTCTTCTTTTTTTTCTTCTCTTTTGTCTTCCTTCTTCAATTGTGCAGAATTAGTAGATTTTTGCTTACTAGTGGAAGAGCTCCATTTACCTTTGCCCTTCTGACTAGCAAGGAAAGCTTGATCTGCAACATGCATAATGGACTTGTTCTACCTAGACTGATCATCTGGCAATAGAACAGAGACTAACTCCTCAAATGTTAAGGCATTTGGATTGCCTTTCATCATCAAATGAAGAGTAGAAGCAAAACTCTAGTATGAATTGGGAAGACCACTTAGAACAGTCTGCACAAGTGAACTATCAGGCAAGACTTCACAAGTAGAAATTAAATCTTCCTTCAAATCCTTGATTTTTGTTAGAAAATTGTCCATAGAATCACCTTCATTCATATGCTCACTCTCCAACTATTTTCAAAGGTAAGCAACACGATTCTCATTCCTAGCCTAGTACAATGTGGCAAGTATATCCCAAGCATCCTTAGTTGTTCTACAAGAGCTAATGTGAGGAATAATGGCACGTTTGACAAAGAAGGCTATCAACGCATGTGCCTAAGAATCTTTTCCATCCCAACAAATTTGCTCTATAGTAGGTGCAGCAGAAACTACAGCATGAACAAGAACATGAAGAATATTTTCATCTTCAACATTGTCTGCATCAGCTTGAATACGTGTATTTGTAGGTATAAAAGGACATTTTTCAACACCCTACACAATATTCCATAGTCCTTTTGTGACCAATACATGATGCATCATATAAGCCCACAATAGGTAATTCGTACCATCCAACTTATCCTCAACAACCAACATACAAAATACATCACTGCTTTCAGCCATGGCCACTGACTAAAATACCCTGATGTAGAAAAATGATTGTATCTGAAAAAGTTGAACAGAACTACCCTCATGAGTTCTACTAAACATGTAGCATACTTCAAGTTTTATACTAGTGAACCGAAACCTATATATATCTTTGGCACAAAAAGATTAAATAACCTACACAAGCACTATGATAGTGTGTTCGACGGCCGAAACAAGCTCAAATCATGATTTTGGCACCATAGAACAAAGCTATTTTGATTTCCTAATCACCCTGACTATGCACAACAAATTTCATGCAATTTTGAGACTGTGACCGGAGCGGTGTCGACGATGCCCTAGATGAAGTGGCGACCTCCGATACCAATTGTTGGAATTTGAGATTTGCGGAAGCATGTGAACAACACAAGGAAGAAGAAGAAGCTTGGAGCACAACACACAATAATGAATGTATTACCACTAGAATGTACAAAGTTAATTAAATCATTAGGGCAATAGGCGTATATACAAGCCGGAGGGGGTGAACCTCCTAAAGAGGGAAAAAAGTGTCCCGATAGTCCTAAACTGTTCACACACATCACTACCTAAATATATCAACAAATCCTAGGAGAATCCCATGATATAAAAGAGACTATCAAAAAAGTTCTCCTATCGCATGATAATGGAGAAGACTCATGTACACAGATTTCCAATGATCTGAGTATTGAAGAAGAGCATGAACTAATCAATCTTCTAATATTTTTGCAAAGTCTATTGCTTTTCTACATGCTCGAGGACATTTCTGAATATACTTTGTAGAGGAAGTATGAAGATGTTTTGTAGATGGGGATCCAAGCAAAGATCCACACACTACCACCTACCATTCTTTATGAAGCTATCTTTTTTTCTCTTGATGCATACAAGGGGTTTTAATCTATTGCCAAGTCGATCCATTTGCAATAATTGCATCAATGAAAACCTTTCTTCAAGCCTAATTTTCCTTTCAAGCACAACTTTACTACCTCTTCTTATCCTAGTTTTACATGTGCCCCTCATTCAAACTTTTCAACAACACCTATAGGCTCATCCCTCCAACCTACCCTTTAAACTTAAATTGTGAATGCTCAACAAAAGAGATGACTTACAAATGCTCTTGCTACATTTGCATGTATAATGACTAATATTTTACTTAGTAATCAATCTTTCATTCTTGTTTTCTTTGATGATATAATTTTTTATAGTAAGAATGAAAGTGAGAATGGGAAGCTTTTAGAAATGGTTAAGTTTGTTCCATCAAAACACGCTTTATGCCAATCCTAATACTTTCTCCAAAGTAAACTAGAATATTTAGGGCATATCATTTCTAGTCAAGGGGTGCATGTAGACCCAACAAAAATTAAAGTAATTATAGAATGGCCTCTATTTTAGTCAATTAATGATGTACTTTCTTTTGTTGGGTTGGCTAGTTTCTAAAGAAAGTTACATTTTTGTTATTTAGCATCTACCCTTACTTTATTATTGAAAAAGAAAGTAAAATTTTGATGGGGGTTAGCACAACAACTATCTTTTGTTCAAACTTAAACATGCACTTTTAGATGCACCTATTTTTTGTAATAACCTAACTTTGCACAACCTTTTTCATGAAGTTGCAAATGCTAGTGGTTCATGTATGGGTGTGGTTTTAATGCAAAACGATCATCCCATTGCATTTGAAAGAGGGAAACGTAAACCCTCTAAAAAGAATTACAATAGGTATGATAAGGAACTTTTATCTATTGTGCATGCTTTAAAGATTTGGAAACATTACCTTATAGCTTCTCATGTTTTAATTAAAATATACCAACAAGCTATTAAACATTTATTAAATAAATCATTGATTTCTCATAGACATATAAAATAGGCTTCTTTTTAATAAACCATTTTAACGTATGATTGAGTATCAACATGGCAAAGCTAATATTGTAGCAGATTCTCTTAGGTTTTTGCCACGATCATAGCTACATTTTATTTTTGTCCATAATATTCCTGCCATTCATATTCATTCATTTCATGATATGATTCCTACTTATGATTGAAGGTTTTTTTTCAAGTCCATGGAATTTTTTCAACAATTTTGCATCTTCAACTAATGAATATTATACATTTCATAATGGTTTTTTGTATTTTCAACACAAATGATGCATCACTTGGGCTTTTGTAGATTTTTTAATAAAGGAAATACATGAACCATCTTATATGGGATATACAGACATACAAAGCACAACATACACTTCTAAAGATTTCTTCTTTTTGTCGAACATGGAAAAAAAAATTGTACATGATGTTTCCCAATGCACTGTGTGAGCATCATCATGGTAAAGCATCTAGATTGTCCGTGCAACTACCATTCTCAATTAACCATGGGGAGAAATTTATAAGGATCATACTATTGGTCTTCCTATGACTTCATCATAATGACATGATTTGGACAACTGATGATAGGTTTAGTACTCATGATTTCATTCCATGTAAAAAGACCTTGTCCACGACTCAAGGTGTTAATTTCAAAAAATTATCTTCCCCCATACCGTTTGCCAAAAATTGATACTCCTATGGTTAACTCTATTGCTTTTGTTCACATGTCTATACTTCATAAAATTCACGAGCACAAATTTCTTAACTCCGTCCCTTCTTTAGAACGAAGGGTTCCATTTTATATGGCTATTAACTCTCATCCATAATAAGAAACACTTCGAAGGATTATTCTTTGTAGTCATTAAACCAAAGGGCTACTTGAAGATTCATCCCTAATAGGCAGACAGTACGCTCGATTTCCAAAAGGTGGTGCCCACATAAGAGCATACACTCTCCTCCCAATATGAAAGCATTCGGATAGTACGAATGATGCAAATTAACTCCTAATGTACATTTACATAAGGCTCCACCATTTCGGGAAAAGAGAATATCATATAATATTTTGAAAACATAGTACACAATATATATATATATATATATATATATATATATATATATATATATATATATATATATATATATATATATATATATATATATATATATGAATGAAGAAAGATATGCATGCTAATTATTTGAATTGAAGGTGACCTATCTAAGTTTGACTACGCATGAATAATCCTCCATCGAGTTTTATAACTTGCGAGGTTTAGCAACCCACGAAACAGAATTTGAGGTGGATCTTTAGTAGGCTTGTTCGCCCTACCTTCCCACCAATCTTTAAAGTATATTTGTAGATTCTTTCTTTGAATTTCTTCTTTGTATCTCATCATGCTTCTGATTTTTTGGAGTCTATTCTGGTATTGCGAGTAGCCTTTGTGAAAAGTTCTACCTGCAAATTCCATAGCCTCCAATAAAGATTTTCCCTTTTAGCACAATATGTGGCTTGAAGATTCTTATGAGCCCTTGCCAAGATGTAACGAGTCTATAGGACCACCCTCCTCCAACACCAGGCTAGTGAGGAGAAGGAGGCAAAGGCCCTACTCCAAGCCTCAGTAATCTCGCATTGGATCAATGGGAGAGAGAAACTAGTTGGATTTGCATGAAACCAAGGGGCTTTCTTGAGATTAATAATCGGCTTGAAGGTAATCACAATCAGGTAGTGATCAAAGACAACCATCTCCACACTTTGGCAGAGGGCAGGGGGCCCAATTTGTTGATGATATTTTGCAAGATATAGTTTCTATCAAGTCTAGCTTTCTACAAGTCAGCACCATCTTGGACATTTGACCAAGAGAAACCAACAACGTCCTTGATCTCCACCAGATCTAGGAGTAACTTGACTTGGTCCCAAACTTCCTTTTCTTGCCCATCAATCACCCATCCCTTCCTCCCCCATCTATTAGAAAGGACCTCCACCATATTAAAGTCCCCACAAAGAACCTCATTGAGGGGCAGAGAATCCAATGACTACCAAGTGGAAATTCTTTCTAAATCAATATTAGGAGCATACTGTTGATATATTTAGGTAGTGATGTGTGTGAACACACTAGGACCGCCAGGGCACTTTTTTCCCTCTTTAGGAGGTTTTTTTCCCCCGGCTTGTATATACGCCTATTACCCTAATGGGCTACTTATCTTTGTACATTCTCTAGTAATACATTCACTATTAGGACCGCCGAAGCACTTTTTTCCCTCTTTAGGAGCACATCTATCTCCAACAATTGGTATCAGAGCAGGTCGTCGCTTCATCTAGGGCGCCGTCGACACTCCTCCGTTTGCAGTCTCAGAATCGCACGAATTTTGGTGAGCATACTCATGTGTTTTCGAGATGAAAACTGCTTTGCTTTGTGGTGCCGAAATCGCGATCTGAGCTCGTTTCGGCCTCCAAACGCACTATCGCAGCGCTTGTGCAAGCTATTTCATCTTTTTGTGCCAAAGGTATATACCGGTTTTTGTTCACCAGTTTAAGCTTCTCGAAGTCTGCTACAGGTCTAGCAGAACTTGTCTGGGAAGTTCTGTTCAACTTTTTGAGATACAGTCAATTTTCTGCATCAAGGTATTTTAGTCACCAGCCATGGCTGAAAGCAGTGATGTATTCCGTATGTTGGCTGTTGAGGATAAGTTGGATGGTACCAACTACCCATTATGGGCTTATATGATGCGACATGTTTTGGTTGCAAAAGGATCGTGGAACATTGTGTAAGGTGTTGAAAGACATCCTGTTACACCTGTAACGACAGGTACTGCAAATACAGGTGCTCGGGCTGATGAAGATGGTGTCGAAGATGATATTCCACAGATTCCTGTTCGTGCTGTTGTTTCTGTTGCACCTACTGTAGAACAAATTCGTTGGGATGGCAGAGATGCCCAGGCACATGCATTGATAGCTTTGTCTGTCAAACGTGCCATTATTCCTCATATTCCCTCTTGCAGAACAGCTAGGGATGCTTGGGATACACTAACCACATTGTACCAAGCTAGGAATGAGGCTCGTGTTGCTTACCTCCGAAAACAGTTGGAGAGTGAGCACATGAATGAAGGTGATTCTATGGACAGTTTCCTAACAAAGATCAAAGATTTGAAGGAACAATTGATTTCTGCTGATGAGGTTATACCAGATAGCTCACTTATGCAGACCGTTTTGAATGGTCTTCCTGATTCATATCAGAGTTTTGCTTCTACTCTTCGGTTGATGATGAAAGGCAATCCAAATGCCATATCATTTGAGGAGTTAGTCTCTGTTCTGTTGCAGGAAGACCAGTCCAGGCAGAACAGGTCCATTATGCGTGTTGCAGATCAAGCTTTCCTGGCTAGTCAGAAGGGCAAAGGAAAATGGAGCTCTTCTATTAGTAAGCAGAAATCTGCAAATGTTGCACATTCGAAGAACCAGGATAAAGATGAGAAGAAATCAGAAAAGCAGAAATTGTTTTGCAAGTACTGTAAAGGGAATGATCGTATCATAAAGAACTGTCCAAAACTGGTTGCAAAAGAGGCAAAGAAAAAGGAGGCTGGAATGGTTGTTGCAGAAGCCTCTACACCAAAAACAGAGTCTGCTAATCTTGTGCAGGAAGAAGAATGGGCGTTTAATACTGTTTGCAGTTTTGACCCATCTTCTCATGAGCAGTGCATGTCTGTAGTGGACTCAGATGTTTGGTACTTTGACAGTGGGGCGACGAAACATATTACCTCGCAGCGCAGTTTCTTTTCTTCACTCGAGCCTGCCCCTGCAAGGAATACTGTCACATGCGCCAACAACTCCTCTTATCCTGTTATGGGAGTTGGTAAGATCATTCTGACTACTGCTGATGGTAGTTCTTTCACCTTGTCAGATGCTTTTTTGTGCCAGGGATCAAGAAGAATCTGTTGTCAGTTTCTGCATTAGCCAAGATTGGCTTGGTTGTGAAATTTGTTGATGACAGATGTATAGTTCATGATCTGTCAAATGGGATGGTATTATTGCTTCTGGCATTTTATGTCGTGGGCTATATAAGCTCATAGACTATGAAAGATCTGTGAATGATTCGGCATCTACAGTTCATGATTCTCAGGCTATCTCAGATGCAAAGCTTTGGCATGCACGCTTTGGTCATCTGAATTTTGCTAGTTTGCTACGCCTGCAGAAATCTGATATGGTGTCTTCTTTGGCCAAGCTTGAGGCACCTGGAAAACATGAATGTGAAGGCTCTATTTTGGGCAAAATGCAGCGTTCCTCCTTTCCAAAAGATGGTTCAGTTCGGGCTACGCAGAAATTGCAGCTTGTACATAGTGATGTCTGTGGTCCTATGCAGACACCTTCTTTTGGAAACTATCTTTACTTCGTGACTTTCATTGATGATTTTTCCAGGCATGCATGGGTATATCCATTGAAGGCAAAGTCCGAAGTGTTTTTGTGCTTCAAACAGTTTTTGGTTTTGGCTGAAAATCTGTCAACATGTAAAATGGGCACCCTCCGTTCTGATCGAGGGGGGGAATATATGTCTTCTAATTTTAATGCATTTCTGGCTGAACGTGGGATAAAACACCAGTGTACAGTGTTGTATACACCTCAACAGAATGGAGTTGCTGAATGGAAGAACAGGTCACTCATGGAGATGGCGAGGTGTATGGTCAAGAGTCAGGCTTTACCACATAGTTTCTGGCTTGAGGCTCTCATGTGTGCAGCATATGTACTTAACAGGTGTCCCACTAAAGCTACAGTCTATCACTCCATA
This sequence comes from Ceratopteris richardii, assembly GCA_020310875.1. Classification (NCBI taxonomy): domain Eukaryota; kingdom Viridiplantae; phylum Streptophyta; class Polypodiopsida; order Polypodiales; family Pteridaceae; genus Ceratopteris; species Ceratopteris richardii. The sequence goes on from CM035434.1 coordinate 70,025,796, forward strand.
TGAGGCTTGGCATGATCGCAAGCCATCTGTTGCTCATCTGCAGGTTTTTGGTTGTTTGGCATATGCACTAGTGCCTGAACAACATCGTAGAAAATTGGATGATAAGGCAGTAAAATGTATTTTTGTTGGGTACAGTTCTGAAAGTAAAGGCTATCGTCTGTATCGTCCACAGACTAAACGCATTCTGGTTAGTCGTGATGTTGTCTTTGTGGAAGATGCTATTCAGCCATTGCTTTCATGTACTAAGGAGACATCTGTTAGCTCTAAAGACATGTATGATACTTTGATGCATCTTTTACAGGTGGATAGTCTAGTGCTGGTCCTAATGAGGCAACTTCTCAGCCTTTGTAGGTTTCATATGATGATGCAGATCATTCCATTTCTGATGCAAATTTACATGATGCACTTGTTGATGAGAGAGCTGATATTGAGCAGGCAAAAACTATGCCAAAATGGCTGGTGCAGACTTTGCGTGACAGCAAATTAGATGCACCTTTGTCATATCGTACTCGTTTAGGCTCTCATAGTGCCTCCTTTGCATCAGATTGCTATGCTATGGCTGCGTCTAGCCTCTGTGATGAGAATGAGCTTGTTTCTTTTGATGAAGCACAGAATTCAAAAAATTGGATGGCTGCTATGCAATCTGAATATGATACTATAATGAAGAATGATACATGGTCTTTATGTGACTTGCCTCCTGGCAAGAAGGCCATTGGCACTAAGTGGGTATACAAGCTGAAGCGTAAACCTGATGGTACAGATGAGAGGTATAAGGCTAGGCTTGTTGCAAAGGGTTATGCGCAAGAAAGAGGCATTGATTTTGATGAGACCTTTGCACCTACATGTCGTATGACTACTGTTCGGAGCATTTGTGCACTTGCAGCCCATCATGGTTGGAATGTACATCAGTTGGACATTAAGACAACATTTCTGAATGGTGACTTGCATGAAGAAGTGTATGTTTTTCAACCCCGTGGCTTTGTGCAGAAAGGGCATGAAAACCAGGTGTGCAGGTTAAAGAAGGCATTATATGGTTTAAAGTAAGCACCACGTGCTTGGTATGAGAAGATACATGCCTATCTGGTTGCACATGGTTTTGTGAACAGTCCATCTGAAAGCACCTTATATGTTAAGCGTGCTAATGATGTGCTTTTGATCATTGTTGTCTATGTTGATGACATGCTGCTCACTGGTCCTATTGAGAAGCATATTGCTGATTTCAAGGCTGATTTGAATGCCTCATTTGAGATGTCTGATTTGGGGCATTTGCATCACTATTTGGGCATTCAGTTTATGCAAGTTGATGGTGGAATGGCTTTGTGTCAAACGAAATATATTGACACATTATTGGAGCGTTTTGGCCTTGAAGACTGTAAGCCTATTGCCACTCCTATGGAGACAGGTTTACGATTGAGTCTTCATGATGCTGGAGATGCATTTGATGTTGTTCTCTATCAGCAGGTTGTTGGATGCTTGATTTACTTATGCATTACTCGGCCAGATATTCAATTTGTTGTCTCATAGATGAGCAGGTTTATGCATTGCCCAGGAGTCATGCATTGGAAGGTGGTTAAGCGCATCTTTCGCTACTTGAGTGGTACTCGGCTACTTGGGTTGTTTTATCCCAAGTGGGGATCACTACCGCCACATTTGCATGCTTTTTCTGACTCAGATTAGGCTGGTTGCTATGACACTCGTGTGTCCACTAGTGGTTTTTGCTTCATGCTTGGTAGCTCATGTATATCTTGGTTGAGCAAGAAGCATCCTACTATGGCCACTTCCAGTTGTGAGGCTGAGTATAGGGAAGCTTTCACAGCGACTGTTGAGTGTGTGTGGCTCAGACGCCTTATGGCTGATTTGGGTGTTGGCCAGTCTTCTGCCACCACCATCTTCACTGACAGTCAGAGCGCATTGGAAGTTGCGAGGAACCCTGTGTTCCATGCTCACACTAAGCACATTGAGGTGCATTATCACTATGTCAGGGAGAGGTTCTCTACTGGGGAGATCAACTTGTCATATGTGCCCACCCAGGAGAACATTGCAGACCTTTTCACGAAGGCTCTGCCTAGGGAGAAGTTTGAAGCTTTCCGCAAAGCTTTGGGCTTACTTCCTTTTGTGGAGTAATTTCCACATAGCTTGGCACTTCCTTATACATGAGTGCCAGCTCCTTGTTCACCGCATCACTCCCAGGGGGGATTTGTTGATATATTTAGGTAGTGATGTGTGTGAACACACTAGGACCGCCGGGGCACTTTTTTCCCTCTTTAGGAGGTTTTTTTCCCCCGGCTTGTATATACGCCTATTGCCCTAATGGGCTACTTATCTTTGTACATTCTCTAGTAATACATTCACTATTGTGTGTTTGTGCTCCAAGCTTCTTCTTCTTCCTTGTGTTGTTCGCGTGCTTCCGCAGACATCTATCTCCAACACATACAAGGAGATGATGGAAAACTATAGAGGACCCCCAAAATAAGCACCAACCCACGGATGGTTCTAGTCAGTAAGGGAATCCACAATTCTATTTTTCCAACTTATACTGATGCTAATAGCCATGCCACCATTTCCCCTAGGGTGTGTGGTGGAGAGCCAAACATGGGACGAGGAAATACTCTTAAGTCTCTTTTGTAGTTCCTCCTTGTTGATTGTGATCTCTTGAAGACTGATGAAGTCCTAGTTTATGCTTTTGTCATGGATCCACTAGTCAATCACGGTTGCTCTTGAGGGGTCCTATAGCCCTCTAACATTGAGAGATATGATAACCATTATTGGATGTTGAGATGTTTGCATAGAGGGGCCTTGTCCCTCTTTTTCTTGCATTTCTTTTTTACCTTTTCTTCAAGGTAGAGGGATCCTGACATAGGAGTCTCCCCTTGAGGGCACTCTTCCACAATATCTCCATCCGTTGTTTTCCTTTGTGAGAAGCCTTATTTGAAAACAAGTATGTTATCCTTTTCGGGATTGTAGAACCAGTTATCGAGCTTTCATTTTCCTCGCTAGCATCGTTGCTGGTGGTGAGCCCAACCTGTTTGCTAGTGGCATTTGCTTCTTGGTTGCTTTCCTTGCAATTCAAATATTTAAGGGTTTCCCCCTCACTATGATAGTCTTCTTGATTCATTCTATGTGGGTAATCTAGGTCATTAAACTCCTTTTCCAAGTTGCAAAAGAAGTTTGTTTTATTGAGCCTTGCAAGAGGGCCTATTTGCAATAATAGCTTTAGGTCTTCTTCTCCTCTTTTGCCTTACTTTTGTGAAGCCATCAAGGTTTGTTTCCAATACCTGTGTTGCCCCTTCTCAACCTCCCATGGATGATCTACTGATATGTTCTAGGCCCCATCAACCACTCTCATCCCCGTAGCATTATCTTTCTCTCATTTTTTCTTATTGGATTTCTATCTCATGAGACATTCTTTAACTATATGGCCCTGCATTCCACAATGAAAGCAAACATTTGGCAAGTTCTTGTACAAAATCTCATGTTCAATGGTTTTCTCTTCTCCAATGTCTCTAGAGATTTTAGAGGGGAGATCTTTGTTTAGATCAGCTTCGACACAAATCTGCGGTGTTGTCTAGCATTGAATGAGTATTTTCACCTTCATATATGAGGTCTCCGATGTCTTCTCTCAAGGCTAGAGGCCAACTGATGCGTGAGATAATTTCAGATATGAATTCATAAAGAAAAAGGGCAAGTTGGGGAGCTCGATCCAAAGTGGATAGCCTAGTGGTTTAGACCGATTAGCAAATGTCAGTTCTTATCGGTGATTCATGTGCTCTTGGTGTTTGAAAATGGGGCTATGGCCTTCCAAGCTTTGCAAACTAGTACTTGGCAGGTATGGAGGACCACTTTCTGCCTATTTAAGCCATCTTCTTTCTATATCTTTCTTCCTTCTTTACTGTTTGTTTTTCTTTTTCTTCTATATTTTTTCTTTAATCTGTCAAAATCTTTTCTTTTGATCTTAAAAACAAGTAAAAGAGAAAACTATCGTGACACTTATCCCACCACGTGTAACCCATCATGATCAAGACCTACCCAGATAGTTGTGATGAGCCCTTCCTCCATCACAATGAGCCCTCGCTCTATCACAATGGGGCCACACTCCACCACGAGATCAACTAGATACCTGAGGTAGCTTATTCAGAGAGGAAGCTAGCAAATGGAGCCTAATGTAAATGTCCTTTAGGATTAAATGTGGGGCTAGACAACCCTCTAAAATTGAGAGGTGAATGTTAGAGGGTTGTGTGACCCCTCAAGAGTGGCCCTTATTGGCCAATGGATCCATGATAAAATCCTAAAGTTGGACTTCATCTATCCTCAAGAGATCAAAATTGATGGGGGAGGACCTTCAAAAGAGCCTAAAAATTATTTCTTCATCCCATGTATGGCTCTCCATCCCACACCATAGAGGAAATGGGGTCTCCCCTATTGACATTAACTGCAGGTGGTTTGCTAGACTTGTGGATACCCAAGTGGATCTGAACCATTTGTGGATTGGTTCTTCCTTTAGGGTTCCTCTATAGTTCACCATTGTCTCCATGTATGCTCTCAATATCAATTCAGAGACAATTCCCACTTTGCTATGGGCTAGCACACATGTATATGTGTATCTATCATGTCTATATGTCATTGTGTGCTATGTTGTGTTGCTAGACAGGTGGAACCAACTTGGCCGGGTGGCCAGGTCCACGAGTCGCATCCAATTGCAACATAGGCCCGCTCATGCAAGTAAAAATAAATAAGAAGAAAAAGAAAAAGGAAATTTCCCACTCCTGAGGGGGATAGATAGAGAGGAGGAGGGAGGCGATTGCCCGGATGGGTGCTATGTTTTTACATGTCTGTATTCGAGATATTAAGCAACTAGCTGCTGATAGATCGATCAGCCGAGATCCGATGCTAACGATGACATCGCCATTACATGTGCCTAACCGAGTAGTTGTGAGTGACTGGTTGGACTTGGCCTTTTCCTATGTTACTGATAGGTCTATTCTAGAAGCTCGTAGTGGTGCATGTGTGCCTTGAGAATTCTCTACTTGTGTCTCATCTCGTCGTGAGTGATTAGTTTTTGAGAGTGTGCATGAGGCAACGTTTCGGGTAGCCTTGTTTTTGCTAGGCATGTATGCGATGAGTATATGAGCTTTTTATGCACGGATATATATGTTATCCCCATTGTTATATTTTTGGACTAACCATTTTGTTGAGATGCAGATGACATGGATGCGATGACAAAGGGCGACTTGACCAAGGTACTTCAGGTATGCATAATTTCTTATGAGTAATGTGGTTTGTTGGTTGTCCACGGGTTTATAGGATGATCTTGGAGCGGGAGATTCATGATGAGACTGTGATAAAATCTTGGTTTTTGATTTTATGATGATGTTGTGATAATGTGTGTTTGCTGAGTTTTGGTTGCAGGATAGAATGAAATAGCGTATGAGCGGGCATGAGCCGGTATGGATGCATTGGAGCCATGGTTTGGCAGAGTTCAGTATGTGAGTACATTGATGCAGGTGATGACATGGATGGAAGGAGGAGTTGGGGTTGTTTGGCATATGCATTAGTGCTTGAACAACATCGTAGAAAACTGGATGATAAAGCAGTAAAATGTATTTTTGTTGGGTATAGTTATGAAAGCAAAGGCTATCGTCTGTATCATCCACAGAATAAACGCATTATGGTAAGCCGTGATGTTGTTTTTGTGGAAGATGCTATTCAGCCCTTACTTTCATGTACTAAGGAGACATCTGTTAGCTCCAAAGACATGTATGATACTTTGTTGCCTCTTTTTACAGGTGGACAATCTAGTGTTAGTCCCAATGAGGCAACTTCTCAACCTTTGTAGGTTTCATGTGATGATGCAGATCATTCCATTTTTTATGCAGAATTACATGATGTACTTGTTGATGAGAGATCTCATATTGAGCATGCACAAAATATGCCAAAATGGCTGGTGCAGGCTTTGTGTGATAGCAAATTAGATGCCTCTCTATCATATCATACTCAGTCAGGCTCTCATAGTGCCTCTTTTGCATCAGATTGCTATGTTATGGCTGCATCTAGTCTCTATGATGAGAATGAGCCTGTTTCATTTGATGAAGCACAAAGTTCAGAAAATTGGATAGCTACTATGCAATCTGAATATGATGCTATAATGAACAATGGTACTTGTCTTTATGTGACTTGCTTCCTGCCAAGAAGGCCATCCATACAAGGTACCTACACCATTATCTACAGTTCTCATACACCATCCACAATCTTTATCTATGGGCCATCAAATTTTATCATAGACTTCTCTTGAAATCACATTGATTTCAGAGTTGGAATCTACTAATGCATTTACAATTATAGCATTCTTATCATTGCCTATTTTAACATGCATCTCTGATGTACCTCTAGACCAAAATTTCTTTTTAAAGTGACTTTTAGGATTGTTTTCATGATTCTCATGGTTAGGTTGAATAGGTCCTAAGAAATTTTTATTAACATTTACTTCATCATCATCAAGGTCCTCTTCATCAGATTCATCAAAGTTTAAGGCTTCATTCATAACTTGATCTTGATCTAGAGCATCTTGCATCTCAGTATCTAGATTAAGCGAAAACCTCTTCCTTTTAATTAATTCGATAAAGTTATCTTTAAAAACCGGCTTTGCAATAGAGAAAATTTGTCCTAAATACATAGTTACTTGACTCTTAAGCAAAATGTCATCTAAAATCTCCATAGGATCTGTTTTTCTCTCAATTTTTGAAATCAAGATGGATTTATGTTTTCTGTTTTGATTGTTCTTGTTTTTCTAAAGGCTTTGGTTCCATTTTTCTTTCTTTTGTCTTCTTACTTTTTTGTTTCTCCTCTTGTTTTTTTCATTGGGTTGTGATTCTTGTTTTTTATCTTTGGGTTGTGATGTTTCCCCTTACTCTATCATGGTTTCTATTCTCTTTGAGGTTTGTTTTCGAGTCACTCTTCTTTCACTAGGCTCAGTTTCATCTCTTTTTCGTTTTTCTTCTACATTGGATATGTGAGAAATAAGAGATTGATCTTCTATCGGTGACTCCCAAGCCATTATTCTCCTAATCTCATCCCGCGCGCTTACTAAAGCCTCGATGGAAAAGTCAAACTTCCTTTGTGGGTTTACTGGATTCTACTTCTTGTTCATCAAGAGCTTCTAGTTTCACCCCTCTAGTTCCTGCATCTGTTATGGTTATATTTTGATAATGCTTTTTCATTCCTCCCTTACCATAATTTCCTTGCAAAGGTAGCCTAGATCGATAGTCACAAATTTTCTTGTCTATGTCTATTGCTAGTCGTTCCTCCTTAGTGGCCTTCAATAGTTCACAATCTCTCAAAAAGTGCTCTAACGAATCACAAGGACACCTACGAGGACCACACATAAAACCATTTAGATTTTGAGGATTTTGATTAACTTGTGGTGGGAAATTTTGAATTTGAGGATTTTGTCGATAAGGTATTTCTTGAACAGGATAATTAGGATTTTGATATGGCAATTGATGTATTTGAGGATCTTGGGGAGAAGCATATGTGGTACTTGAGGTGCAAGAGGAGCTTCCATAGTATATGTTTGATGATTTTGAAAATTTTGATTTTGAGGATTTTGAAAAGTTGTTTGAGAAGCTTGAGGATACATATTTTGATACATTTGAGGATTTTGCACATGAGGATGAGGATTTTGCATTGAAGGATTATGCATTGGAGGAACTTGATATGCTTGAGTAGGAGCTACATGTTGATTTTGATTGGGAGCTATAACATTTTGATTAGGCTCTTGAAAACACATTGGGATCATTTGATTTTGGAAAGTTTTGATGTAATTTGATTGTAAAGCATATACAGTCTTGGCCAAATTGGATTGTGCAATAAGACTTTCCGTTTGCTTAGTGAGAATTTCCACTTGAGATTGTTCAACTACACTTTTATTTGGCTCTACTTTTGACTAGGCTCCATCATTTGAAGAATAGGATTAAAGTCAAAAATCATAGCATGGGATTGTTCTCTAACTTTCTTCTTAGCTAATGGAAGGCTAGCTTGAGAAGAGAGAGAAAGAGAGAGAGAGAGAGAGATGAGAGAGAGAGATAGAGAGAGAAAGAGAGAGAGAGAGAGAGAGAGAGAGAGAAAGAGAGACAATGAGAGAGAGAGATAGAGAGAGATGAGAGAGAAAGAGAGATAGAGAGAGAAAGAGAGATAGAGAGATAGAGAGATAAAGAGAGAGAGAGAGTGAGAGTTAAAGAGAGATGAAAGAGAGGAAGATAAAGATAGGAAAATAGAGCATACATACACACACACATCTACACATCTACCCATGCATACATACACACATACATGTACACACACTACAAGAAATAGGGGGGCGTAGCGATGCCCCCGAATTGAAAAAAAAACAGGTATCGTCGCTTATGCGATGCTATCGTCGCATAAGCGACGGTAGATTTTTTGGTTTCTTTTTTTTCTTCGACACCCGTCGCTTATGCGACGGTAGCGTCGCATAAGCGACGCTAAATTAACAGCGTCGTAAATATCGTCACTGACTAGCGACGTTGGCAAAGTGAAGAGCGTCACATATGCGACGCTCTGGAATGTTAAAAAAAAAAATCGATTTCTCCCGGCATATTTGTGCCGGGATTTGGACGCGAGAGCAAGAAGAGACCGAGAGAGAGAGAGAGAGAGAGAGAGCGCGAGAGAGAGAGAGAGCGCGAGAGAGAGAGAGAGCGCGAGAGAGAGAGAGAGAGAGAGCGCGAGAGAAAGAGAGACATCTACTTGAAGGAAGGTATGTGCACACACACACACTTACACGCACATACATATGCATACACACACACATATACACACATAGACACACACACACACATACACATAGACACACACACACACGCATACACAAAAATACACTAACATATACACACATACACAAATAATGTTGCATACACACATGCACACATAATGCATACACATGCACACACATATACACATACATATACACACACATACACACACACATACACACACACATACACACACACATATATGCATACACACACACATAGAGAGACATGCACACACATACACATACATGCATACATAATGCATATGCATATGTGTACATCCATACATACTTACATGCATACACACACATATGCATACATAATGCATATGCATACATAATGCATATGCATATGCGTACATACATACATACATGCATACACACACATATGCATGCATAATTCACATGCATACATACACATACATAATGCATATGCATACATAATGCACATGCATACATATACATACATAATGCATACACACACATATGCATACATAATGCACACACATACACACACATATGCATACATACATGCATACACATACACACATAGACACATAGACACATAAACACATACACACTCATAGACACACACACATACACATAGACGCGCATACACATACACACATATATACACACACACATACACACATAGACACATACACACATAATGATGCATTCACACACATACACATGCATACACACATAGACACACATATACACACACATACACACATACACACACAGATATGCATACACACACACATAGAGAGACATACACACACATACACATACATGCATACATATGCATACATAATGTGTATGCATACATAATGTGTATGCATACATACACATACATAATGCATACACACATATATGCATACATAATGCATACACACTCATAGACGCGTAGCGACACATACACATAGACACACACATATACACAAACACATACACACATAGACACATACACACATAATGATGCATACACACACATACACATGCATACAAATACATATGCATACATACATGCATACACATACACACACATACACACATAAACACATACACACTCATAGATACACACACATACACATAGACACACACACATACACACACATATACACACACATGCACACATAGACACATAGACACATACACATGCATACACACACATACACATGCATACACACATACAGACACATATACACACACATATATGCATACACACACATAGAGAGACATACACACATATACATATACATGCATACATAATGCATATGCATATGCATATGCATACAATGTACATACATACTTACATGCATACATAATGCACATGCATAGATACATACACACACACAGACACATACACACATAGACACATACACACACATAAACACATACATACTCATAGATACACACACATACACATAGACACACACACACATACACACATAATGATGCATACACACACATACACATGCATACACACATACAGATACATGTACACACACATTCACACTTATATATGCATACACACACATAGAGAGACATACACACACATACACATACATGCATACATATGCATACATAATGCATATGCATATGCATACATACATACTTACATGCATACATAATGCACATGCTTACATACACATACATAATGCATACACACACATATGCATACATAATGCATACACACACATACACACATATGCATACATAATGCATATGCATATGCATGCATACATACTTACATGCATACATAATGCACATGCTTACATACACATACATAATGCATACACACATATATGTAAACATAATGCATACACACACATATGCATACATAATGCATACACACATATGCATACATACATGCATACACATACACACATAGACACATACACACATAGACACATACACACACATAAACACATACACACTCATAGACGCATAGCGACACATACACATAGACACATACACATACACACACACATACACACACACACAAACATACACACATAGACACATACACACACATACATATGCATACACACACATATGCATACATACATGCATACACATACACACATAGACACATACACACACATAGATACATACATACACATAAACACATACACACTCATAGACACACACACATACACATAGACACACACACACACACATATACACACACACATAGACACATACACACATACACATGCATACATACATGCATACACATACACACATAGATACATACACACACTTAGATACATACATACACATAAACACATACACACTCATAGACACACACACGTACACATAGACACACACACACATATACACACACACAAACACACATAGACACATACACACATAAGAATGCATACACACACATACACATGCATACACACATACATACACATATACACACACACATACACACATATATGCATACATACACACATATATGCATACACACACATAGAGAGACATACTCACACATACACATACATGCATATATACATACATAATGCATATGCATATGCATACATACATACATACATACATACATGCATACATACACATACATAATCATGCATACACACATATGCATACATAATGCATACACACACATACACACATATGCATACATACATGCATACATAACACACATAGACACATACACACACATATACACATACACACACATAGACACATACACACTCATAGACGCATAGCGACACATACACATAGACACATACACACACACACATATACACACACACAAACATACACACATAGACACATACACACATAATGATGCATACACACACATACATATGCATACGCACACATATGCATACATACATGCATACACATACACACATAGATACATACACACACATAGATACATACATACACATAAACACATACACACTCATAGACACACACACATACACATAGACACACACACACACATATACACATATACACATATACACACATACTCATAGACACACACAAACACACATAGACACATACACACATAAGAATGCATACACACACATACACATGCATACACACATACAAACACATATACACACACACATACACACATATATGCATATATACACACATATATGCATACACACACATAGAGAGACATACTCACACATACACATACATGCATATATATACATACATAATGCATATGCATATGCATACATACATACATGCATACATACACATACATAATGCATACACACATATGCATACATAATGCATACACACACATACACACATATGCATACATACATGCATACATAACACACGTAGACACATACACACACATATACACATACACACACATAGACACATACACACTCATAGACACATAGCGACACGTACACATACACACACACATATACACACACACACAAACATACACACATAGACACATACACACATAATGATGCATACACACACATACATATGCATACACACACATATGCATACATACATGCATACACATACACACATAGACACATACACACACATAGATACATACACACACATAAACACATACACACTCATAGACACACACACATACACATAGACACACACACATACACACACACATACACACATAGACACATACACACATACACATGCATACATAAGAATGCATACACACACATACACATGCATACACACATACAAACACATACACACACACATACACACATACACACATATATGCATACATACACACATATATGCATACATACACACATATATGCATACATACACACATATATGCATACACGCACATAGAGAGACATACTGTTAGCCCCAAAAATGGTTGATTTTTATGCACTAATGTGGTTTTATTTGGCAGGAAATTTGCTTGATTTCAGGTACTTGCAGAGCAGATTTGGTGATTGATGAGAAACATGTGGAGATATTGATTGCAGGGATGTGGAGAAAAGGGAGGCATGTGGAGGCGCATGCTGCTCCATGGCAATCATACATGGTTCCTATGTTCGCTCATCGCACAAGCCAGTCCATGATCCAGCTGATTATGGCGACTCAACGATGAAGCTATGGCTGGAGTGTTTATTGTTCTTGTCTTGGAAGTTCATGCCCTTGAACTTTTCTGTAATTCTTTTGGAGTCGGATACGTGGCCAGGATGACGTGGATAATCTACATCTGCTGCTATTCCCTGCATCAAGTGGACAAGATTATATGGGTTGCTCATGAGGAGCTATTTGTTGAGATTTCATTGATTTATGTGGAGCATATACTACTGATATCCAATAAAAAGAAACCTCTGCATGCGGAGCTCCAATTTTCATGGCAAAGGGAATCATTTCAAGGTTAATCGCTTATTATGACTACTTGGGTTCTATGAGCTTGGCTTGGCTGTGGTGTTATCCATGTAATTGGGTATGGGGAAGCTCTCTTTGGATGCAGAATATCAGATTGTCAAGGGATCCTTTGCAATTGCTCATGATCGCTGTGCATTTGGCTGGACCAAAATCACACGAAATGGAGTTGATGTGAAAGATAAAGATGTCCGCACTTGAAGTTTTTGATAAGCTGCACTACAAGAATGAGTACTCCTGGACATCACTTATTCAAGTTCACACTAACAGTGGGGACGCTTCACTGGCTTTTCAAATTTAATGCAAGAATGCTGGAAGAACAAGTTCTCCTTCCGTTTTTTTTCGCCAGAAAAAGGGGAGCTCTGACAAGAAGAAACGGAAAAGGAGGAGTGGGGGGGGGGGGGCAGGTCCGTTGGGGTTGCAGGCCTGACGAGCGCAGAAGATTGGGCGACCGTGGCAGATGGGGACGGACTATCATCAGCTGGAAGGAGAGCATATTTTTGGCTGGGTTCTGCTAGCAGATGTGAAAAAGGGGGGGATACCCTTTCTTGCTCGGTAGAAGCCATCAGTGAGAAGGGTGGAGGCACGAGATTCAGTGGGTTATGGTCATTTGGGAGGAATGAATTTTATCCCGCGCAACTGCTATTAGGTACCCTATCGTGCCATCAAAGCAGGGGGTGTCGATGAGAGCCCATGCACTAACAGAGCAGGAGGGAGGAGGAAAGTGAGTAGAGGCCTCAGTGATCAGGGAGGCGGGGGGTGGCTTTTGTTTTTTGGGTGCAACCATTAATGTTTCGCAGCCCTTCAAAAGAAGGAAAGATATCCATGGGAGAGAAAGGTTCTTCAACTATGCGCACACACAGAGGATCCTAAATTCCGAGAGTATGAGCTCGTGTTGTTTCACTCTGAATCCACTACCCAAGGTGAACGAAAAGAGTACTCTACGGTGAGCGAGGGAGCATTCCAACCTAGAAGAGATTTATTCCTGGAAAGTTGGCTCAAACCATTCGATTCAGGACATCCCCCAGCTCCTTCTTGGCCTCTATTGTTGGAGTCTTCTCTCCGAGAAGAAAACCACTTCATTGGGAATCTCTGATAGGGGTAAGATTTTCACATCAATTTCAAGCTAACCAATGCATGGCAGATGACACTTTGCACCAAGCTCGTATATGAGTTCATGATTCATGTAGGGTGCAAGAAGACTAAATGAAATCTTGGTTCATCCTCTTACTTGCTGAAAAACTAAATAATTTGATGCATTCGGGGTGACTTATTTACTCAGTTGCTATCATTTAGCTTGTATGTTGGCTGATGAACAACTTCTCGTCATCATCGGACTAAGTAAGGAAGTATTCTCTATCATGCATGCATGCGGGTGTCTTCTTTGTCGAGATTCAATTCCTTTTGGTGCACCAATGTAGTTGCTCATGCTAGCTCATCACTGCATTTGGTTGGCTAATTGAAGAACTTCTCACAAAATATTGAGTGCCCTCAAACCCTCGATACTCTATGTGAATTAATGGTTTGTTCGTCATAACATTTTGTGACCGTCCTGTACACAGGTTATTTGCATTTTAGTCTCAATGAAAGAAAGAACAAAAAAATACCCTACGAGTATTTCTCGTGTTAATCTGGCTTTGCGAAGTTTCTCGTGCATTTCCTGATTGTGGTTTTGGCGAAAAATATTGGTATGAAGTTGCTCAAAGTTGTGGAAAACATCTTAAACGTCTTCCTCTAGTGAGGTGCAATACCACCTTGTCGGAGGAAGTATGGGCTATGAAAATCCTTAGGGTTCGATCGTGAAGCCACCTGATTCCGTTGTTTCCCAATTTAATGTGCTAAGTAAGACGTTCTTTAATCATCCGTAGAGATTTTGAAGTTAAGCAACTAGCGCCTTCATCATATACTCTGTGGATATTTTGCTCCGGATTTTCTATGAAATCACGTCTCCCATGATATTCACCGATCATCTGGAAATTTGATGAAGAGCTGCTTGTACACGCGACTCTTTTGACCGAACATGTGTGGAGCAGAGGTTGCCTCAGGAAGTTCTTTGAGTCAATGTTTATTGTGTTGCTGTTTTGACCATTCTCAGACGCATTCATGAACTAATCCAGAAAAGAAATTGTCGAGCCTGTCGCTACCTTAACTTCACCAAAATATGTAATTCATTCCAAAGTTTGAAACACATTGAATACCGTAATGTGCGACTGATCTAGAAAAAGAATAAAAAATTCGATTAGAATCCCAGGAACAGAGAGAAGTCCGGAATTGCTTCAGAAGGGAAACAAACTTCTGGGCTAAACTGAGATTAGGTATTTTGGCATTGATTTCTATCTCTGATATATCTGATATTAGTATCCAAGTGCATGTAACAATAGTCAACATGATTGGTGATAAGAGTAGTTCCCAAGTAGGGTTTTTGTGCATCAACGTGGGGTGCATGTGTGCAGGAAAGAAAGTGTGAGCCTAAGAAAGAAAGAAAGAGAAAGAGAGAAGACAAGGAAGTGGGGAAAAGGGAAAGAGAGTGAAAAGGGAAAGAGAGTGAGAAAGAGAGAGCGAGTGAGCGAAAGAGGAGGAAAGTAAATGTGAACATGCACGAGGGTGTGTGTGTGTGTGGGTGCGAGCATAGGGGTGTGCGTAAGTGCATACGTGAATTGAGATTAAGTGAAGGGAAGTGAAAAAGGGGCCGCATATACTCGTGAGTAAAGGGAAATGGAGGAGTGTATATATATAAAGGTGTGAGTGATTGAATGTGATTTAGTGGAAAGAAGGGTGTTAGTACTTGAGGGTCAATGAGTGTGAATGTACAAGAAAAGACTACGTGGATGAGAGCGTGAAGCTCCCAATTTGAGGTATAAGCTAGGGCTTTCAAGCAATACGGGTTGACAAATTCCGAGGCAATTGAGCAAAACAAGTGCGTACGGGGCACTTTCCCTTGGGCTAAGAGATTAAACATTTTGGGCGTTTTCCGGGAACCATATGAGCTAGTGCATAGCCATAAGAAGAATCCATTGCGAGATAATTGCGGGTTCTAGGTAATCCAAATGGACCGATTCCGAGGGATTTAAACCAAATAAAGTTTCGTAAAACCACTTTTTCCTTGGGCTTTAGAGCCTATTCACATACTCACACATACACATACATGCATATATATACATACATAATGCATATGCATATGCATACATACATACATGCATAGATACACATACATAATGCATACACACATATGCATACATAATGCATACACACACATGTACACATACACACACATAGACACATACACACTCATAGACGCATAGCGACACATACACATAGACACATACACATACACACACACATATACACACACACACAAACATACACACATAGACACATACACACATAATGATGCATACACACACATACATATGCATACATACATGCATACACATACACACATAGACACATACACACACATAGATACATACATACACATACACACTCATAGACACACACACACACATATACACACACACACATAGACACATACACACATAATGATGCATACACACATACACATGCATACATACATGCATACACATACACACATAGATACATACACACACATAGATACATACATACACATAAACACATACACACTCATAGACACACACACATGCACACACACAAACACACATAGACACATACACACATAAGAATGCATACACACACATACACATGCATACACACATACAAACACATATACACACACACATACACACATATATGCATACATACACACATATATGCATACACACACATAGAGAGACATACTCACACATACACATACATGCATATATATACATACATAATGCATATGCATATGCATACATACATACATACATACATACATGCATACATACACACACACATATACACACACATACACACACACATATACACACACACATAGACACATACACACATAATGATGCATACACGCACATACACATGCCTACACACATACACATACACATACACACACATACATACACACACACATGCATACATACACATACTTAATGCATACACACTTACATATGTACGCATATATATATTGATTTCTAACCATTTTGTTCTATATGTTAGGTATTATGGATCCGAGTAGAGAGACAAAGGCGAAACTCACTCTCATAAAAAGTCTTATGAGAGCAAGAGTTTTGTCTGATACTCTAGGGGCCATAATGCGTGATTACTTAGAGATGTCTGATGAGGAGCTGGACTACGATATAGATGCTTACCTAGCGATCAGACGAGGGCTCTTCTACGGCTCCACATGCAGGAAGAGAGCTAGGAAGAGAGCTATCTGCTCATAGGTATGTTTTTTTTTTTCATAAACTTTTTTAATGATATTATAACACATATTTTTTTTATCTATCTATTTTCAGGACACCTATACCACCTCCAAATTGTGATAGCAGAGCAGAGTTGCCTATGAGGACATGCATAGGCACCTTAGGACTAGAGTGCGACATAGAGCCAGAGGGGAACATTGTGTACATAGGGAATGGATTGGAGTTCAAGAGAAGAATGCGGGCACTATGCGACTCTCACTTGCGCTTTGTCCACTTACCGTGGAAGTAAGTAAAAATTTTACATATAAATTGAAATAAATATCTTATGTTTTATTTACATTATGTTTTTTATTTTTGTAGTGATCATGATGAGAGGGATAAAAAATACGTACTTAGTTCACTTGAGACAGAGTTTGGGACAGGATGGTCACTTAAGTGGTGTCTAAACGAGATGCGGACACTTATGGCTCATCGTCGTGATAATGCATGGTATGTACTGCTTTTATGTACATATATGTGGATATGAGTATATGTGTTTATGCATGTATGTATGTATATGAGAGAGAGAGAGAGAGAAAAGAGTGAGACTAGAGGTATAAATACACGCATACACACACATATACATCATACATGCACATTTACACACATATACATATACATGCACATTTATACATACACACACATAAATAAATAAATAAATCCTATTTCAAAAATACTAAATTGAAAACACTAATTTCGATATTAGGGTTTTAAAACCCCTAATTTAAAAACTCTAATTCAACATTTTAGCCATATGTTTGAAGTATATGTACACCTCCAACGTCCTACTAGAGAGATGTCTCTCCTCCCAACCTTATGCCTCTATATATAGCTACTCAAATCAACGAGGATCATAATATATATAAAGATATATACACATCATGTAGATAGGATACATAAATATAAAATGGAGTAGATATATTATGCATCACACATACATGCCTAAATGCACACATAAATATATATATACATACTAACATATTTACATGTACACATTTACAAATAGACATATATACATATATACATGTACACATCACATATACATGCCTACATGCACACATAAACATATATATACATGCATACATATTTACATCTTCATATTTACACATAGACACATATACATATATACATGTACACAATTATAAACACTTGCATATATTACATGAATACATGAATATTTCACATTAATGCATATGCATATATACACATATGCATATTTAACACATGTATACATATATCACACACATGCAAACACATACATATACATGAAATACATATATATGCATACTAACATATGTATACATATAATACACATGAATACACACACATATGCATACATACATGATAAAAATTTGCTCCTCGAAGATAAAACTATATATAAAATAATTAGGCATACCCCCGAGCTTCATGTTCTAACTTAGAAGAACATGATTTCATCTCTCTAGTAGGATTCATCGTTATTCAAGTTAATAAAAAAATCTATTATTTGATATCCATTCAGAAGCTTCAAGTTATTGATCAATAACTAGAGTAGAATTTACTATCTAATCTGCTCATATGTTTTCTTTATTGCCATCATTTTTGTAAGACATCAATATAGTCTCATCTTCATTATCCTTCTTGATTTCATTTATTTCTTCTATTGTTAAATCTATGTTCTCATGAATCACATCATCTATTGATGGATTAATATCTATTTCTGGTAATTCCTCTTCCTCATCAGTAGAATCAGCATGTAGAGAATTATCCTCTTCATCAAAAAGATTAGTATCATTATCACGTATAATGATTCTAATTTCTGTTTCAGATATTGATGTATGAGTATCTAATGTTGAATCATCAAGAGGACTTTCTTCGATCTCTCTAACAATAAACTGTTCAAACAATGACCTACCTCTAGGTTGCACATGAATGACTTGCCAGCAAGGATGAGCATCTGGGTTTTTATAAAAAAATGCTTGTTCAATATGCCTAGGAAGAATATATGGTTCTTTAGTAGATCGCATTACCTTGGAAGAATCAATTGCCCAAAACCCAGATAATTCCTTTCTTAATGTGGAATTACTACCTTTATACTCCGCTCAAAACCAGTCAACCTTCAAAATGACCTATCAAAATATATAACAACAAAAACCCATTATTAGGTGCTTAAAAAAATAACTAACTCTAAAAAAAATATATAAACTTTTTTCTACCTGTTTGAATGTACAAAATGAAATTTCGTGGATACCAACAATAGTTCCTACGTAACCAAGTTCGCTATCTATAAGGTTCGTGTCTTTTGAGCTAGCACGTGATAGTTGCTTGAAAGAAGCAACAATACTAGAATCCTCTGTTTTACGTAAAGAATCAATGGCTTTGATTCTAATATGCTGTCCAAAAGCCCACATATTAGTGAACATTCGAGCCTGCAAAATAAATTCAATTAGTAAATAGAAACTAACATACATATATATAAAAAATAAAGTATTATTTTAATAAAATTACCTTTCGTTCACAACCTATCATTAACTCTCCTTGCTCATCTGATATTTCTTCATTATTTGCGTTGGTGTGTTGCAAACGACTATATAGCCAATCCGTGAAAGAAGGTATATCTGTAATCTCATTATTATCGAGATTACGTCTAAATCTTTTGTTTTTTCACCTTTTACTTCGGAGATTTTGAAGTTCCTCGTACTCGATAAGGAATGCTTGCATGCATTCGCTATTATATGCTACAAAAGTAGAAACATCATTTTTTTTCTTGAAATGTAAATAAGAATGGAACCCCCTTACGTGATAATACCTCATCTGTTATTTTTGAAGAAGACTCGTTGGTCCATGCACGTGGAGCTTCTTCATGAACTCTTTCAAGGTACTCACTAACGTAATGCATGCACTCTTCAAGCATCCAACCCATTGCCATGGATCCTTCTAGTTTTGCTCTTTGTCGCACATAACCTTTTAGTATTCCCATAAATTGCTCGACCCAAAACATCCATCGAGTGTTGACAACACCTGCAATCTTTATCTCATCTACAAGATGGACTAATAAATGAACCTGAATATCAAAAAATGAAGTAGGAAGTTCTTTCTCCATCAAACATAGTAGCTCTTTGCATTCACGTTTTTCTTGTGGGATCAAGTTTTTGTCGATCTCTTTGGATGTGATCCACCTATCCATATCATAAAAACAATTATAAAAAAGTTAATTAAAAAATAAAAGATATCCAGTATTCATAGATATTAAATATAAAAGTATCATAATTACCTTATAAGTGATCCAAGATGATAGATCACATCTCGTACTCCTTTCGTTGTACATCCATCGATAACCAAAGGTAAAATATGTTTCAAAAAGTTATGCCAGTCATGGGTCTTTAACCCAGATAAGCTCTTATCTGTTGGAGCAAGTCTAAGACAAGCCTAAGTATTGGCTTGAGTCTCACAAAGTCTTAGAAGAAGCTTTAAAAAGAAGACTATGTAAAGTTCACTTGTGAACTACCTCTTGTAACTTTTGAAGAGTTTACTTAATGTAAAAGTAAGAGAATCTTAAGTGGTTGAGTCCACTTGATCAGGAATGGAAAGAGGAGCCACGAATTCGTGATTTGTGGTAGGTAGAGAATCAAATCAATCATTGATTGATTGGAGAATGATTGAGGGAAGTTAGCCTCCCAAACTCAACTATAAATAGATGGCAGTTTTAGTCGTGGTTAGAGAGACCTATGTGAAGACCTCCAAGAGCTGAGCTTTATGCCATATCAAGGTGTGATTACAAGGCACACATATGTATCAGTAAGTCATTGTATTGTACAAGCAATATACTTTCATTTTCATGATTATTTGAGTTCATCTTTCCATGTTCTTGTGAAGTGTACTACTCACCGCCATTACTCTCAATTTTCTCAGTCAGCTTGCAGAGATGTTTTCTCTGAGCTTGGTGCATCATTTTCAGTGATTTAACTCGGTAAAGTTAGCTCTATAAGTCTACTATATGTTCACAAATTTTCATGTCATTTGGATGTTGCAATCTTCAGTTATGTTCATTTGAATTCAACAGGGTCTGTTCATCTTCACTTCTCTGTCAGGTACCCGACTTTTTCACTCATCTTGTCAGAGCCATTTCTCAGTGGTTACTTATTCAAATTCAGTGATTTAAAGCTTGTTGGATTCAGCTTACTGTCTAGTATAACCATTAAAATTTTCATAATCATTGGATTTCTACATTTTGAGTTATGTTGATTTTTCTGCTCACTGTTCTATTTCTGTAGCAGCCCGTGAAAATCGGGATGATGTCATCACTTGTTAAAACTCATTCTCAGTGTGTGGTTCATTATTTTTTATGAGATTACTCTTGAAAGTTAGCTCTTTAAGTTGCCTATAGACTTCCCCAAGAGGAATTGAGCTAATTGCTGCTGTGCTCAGAGAATTATGTAAAACACTGGACAGGTGTATGAACCAAGAATACCAAGTTTTCACCTCTGAGCTAACTCCAACTTATCTGTTTTGATCTATCTTTTTGAGAGTGATCTTCCAAGGTACATAGGGTGTCTAATACATCCATTGGCAAGCTAAAAGGGACCACCATATACTCCTGGAGTTCATTTGGCTGGTGTAGATCAAGGATTTTGCAACACCTCTTATCTTCAAGCACATACCTATCCATCTCTTCACAGTGGTATCAGAGCAAGGTTGGACAACATGGCAGATGGATTTCCTTCATCAATTGACAAATTAGACAGAGGTAACTACTCAGCTTGGTCATTAAGAATGGAAGCCTATCTCCAAGGTAGAAGTTTATATGGTTATGTGGCTGGAGATGAAGTTATGCCAAGTTTCAGGAACAAAAGTCAACCAACACAAGAAGAGCAAGAAAGATTGAGCACATGGTGCTCCAAGGATGCACTTGCAAGGTCTTATCTCCTCAATTTGTTGCCTCACATTAGAAGTTGTAAGACATCTCAGGAAGTGTGGGATGCACTTGAAGCTTTCTTTTCTTCAAGTACCAAAGCTAGGAAGCATCAACTATGGCTGGAGTTCACAACTCTCAAGAAGGCTCCCAAACAAAATGTGACTGATTTTGTCACAAAGCTCAAGGACATAGCGGATCAGTTGGGAAGCATTGGAGAGGTAATAGATGAAGAGCAAATTGTAAGGCAGGTCATCAATGGCTTGAAGGCAGATGATAAGTGGGAAGCATTCACCACAGCTATGGATTTGTACATGGACATGCATGTACCTGATTTCAACACACTCATTGGACAACTACTTACTCAAGAGGCAAAGCTTATAAAAAATGGAGAAAGCTCTAAAGGTAATCAATCTTCAGCTTTATACACGGATAAAAGCAAGTCTAAAGATAACAAAGGAAAGGCAAAGAAAGTGGATGATGAAGCAGGTACATATCAAGCTAACTATGCAGGTAGAGGAAGACATGGCAGAGGTAGAGGAAGAGGAGGTAGACAAGGCAGGGGGAGATCCCAAGACTCCAACTCATGTTCTATTTGTGGATTAACTAATCATACAACTGAAAATTGCTTTAGGAATTCCAGGAATCAAAGACGTAGAGGATACAATAGAGGAAGTTATGGCTACTCAAGAGGAAGGTTCAACAACTACCATGGCAACTACAACAACTACAATCATTCAAACTATCAAGGAGGCTACAAAGGAAGGAGAGACTACAATAACTACACAGAAGACTCAAACAAAGAGGATTCATTATTGATCATGAACATGGCTATGCCACAAGGTAAATCTGATGAGCATATTTTCTACATAGATTCAGGTTGTTCAAATCATGTGGCAGGAAATGTGGCACTCCTATCAGATTTAGAAGATCCAAGGAATAAGCATGAGGTACAAACAGGAGATGATACAAAACATCCTGTGGAGAAAATAGGCAATGTCAAAGCACCTGATGGAAACATCAACCTACTCAGTAAGGTACTCTATGTCCCTACCATTACAAAGAATTTGATAAGTGTTGGGCAAATAGTAGAGAAAGGGTTGCAAGTCAGGTTCACAAAAGCAGGAGCATTTGTTGAAGATCCAAGTCAAGGATTCAGAAGAATTGCAAAAGGTGAACAGACAGGTAGATTGTTCACATTTGAATTACAGGACACTAGAAACATTGCTCTCTTTAATTATGGTAGTCAGACACTCACAGAATTGGAAGTATGGCACAAAAGGTTAGCACATATTGGTGAAAGGTCATTAAAGCAAATCTGCAGGGACCAAAGTGTACTTGGACTTCCTAATTTGTCAAAACAACATATGATTTATAAGTGTAGTGCATGTCAATTTGGAAAGTCTCACAGGTTATCATTCATGAAGAAAGGTTATATGCATGGAGATCTCTTGGAGTTGGTTCATACAGATGTATGGGGACCTAGCAAGGAAGCTTCAATATCTGGATCAAGGTATTATGTTTCCTTTATTGATGATTGCAGCAGATGGACTATCCTATTCTTTATGAAACACAAAGATGAAGTTTTTTCATGTTTCAAAAGATATTTGGCTCTTGTGGAGAATCAAACAGGTAAATCACTAAAAAGGCTAAGGTCAGATGGAGGGGGAGAATACTTCTCCCATGATTTTGATTCTTTTCTTCAAGAAAGAGGAATCAAAAGAGAGGTAACTACAAGGTACACTCCTGAGCAAAATGGAGTGGCAGAAAGGAGGAATAGGACAATTGTTGAAGCTGCAAGGTCTATGTTAAATGAAAAGCATTTACCTAATTACTTATGGGCTGAGGCTGTATCTACAGCCACTTACTTGATTAACAGGTTGCCTTCAAAATCCCTTGATGGGATGACTCCATATGAGGCTTGGAATGGAAGAAGACCAAGCTTAGATTATTGTAAAATTTTTGGATGTATTGCTTTTGCTCATGTTCCTTCACAGGTTAGAGGCAAGATGGATCCAAAGGCAGAAAGGTGTGTATTTATTGGATATGACAACAATCAAAAGGGCTACAGGTTATACAACCCTACCAACAAAGGATTCTTGGTAAGCAGAGATGTAGTTTTTTATGAGAACAATTCATGGTATGAAGATTCATGCAGGAAGATCAATTTACCATATGATCTTGAAGAAGATTTTCCAAAGCTTGGTAGAGAACAATCAAAGATTGAAGAACAAGACACCTCAGAGGATGATAAAGAATCTCACATGGAAAAGATCAAAGCATGGAAGTCTAAAGGTAAAGCAAAATTGCAGGAACTTGGACATGAGGCAGAATCATCACATCATGGCCTAAGAAGATCTATGAGGGAAAAGAAAAAACCAGAAAGGTATGGGTTTGACACCTCATTAGTAACTAAACATTCTATCTACATAGCACAGGACATAAACCAAGAGGAGCCATCATCATTTGAAGACGCCAAAGCAAAAACAGAATGGAAGCATGCAATGAAGGAAGAGATTGAAGCACTTGAGGAAAACAACACTTGGGATTTGGTGCCCAAGACTTCATCCATGAAGGTAATAGGCTCAAGATGGGTCTATAAACTCAAGAAGAATTCTGATGGTTCAATTAACAGGTATAAGGCAAGGCTCGTGGCAAAAGGCTTTGCACAAACTCAGGGAATTGATTATGAGGAGACCTTCTCTCCTGTGGCAAAGATGCCTACTATTAGGGTTTTGCTTAGTATTGCCTCTTCCAAGAATTGGAAGATACTTCAACTAGATGTAAAGAATGCATTCTTGAATGGTTGGATAACAGAAGAGGTATATATGGCACAACCACCTGGTTTTGAGAATCAAGTTTATCCTGATTATGTGTGTAAACTTAACAAAGCATTGTATGGTCTCAAGCAAGCTCCAAGAGCTTGGAATTTCAGGCTTGTTTCATTCTTGCGGGACAAAGGCTTTCAACCAAGCAAGGCAGATCCTTCACTCTTTATTAAAAAGAGTAATTCTGAGGTCATCTACCTATGTGTATATGTAGATGATATTATATTGACAGGAAATGATGCAGATGGTATGAAGAAGATCAAAGATCAGATGAGAGAAGAGTTCAAGATAAGTGATTTGGGTTCACTTACCTACTTCCTAGGTTTGGAAGTTGTCTACAAAGATCATGGTTTGTTTCTCACTCAAAGAAAGTACATTAAGGACATGTTGGCAAAATTCAAGATGCAAGATTGTAAGATTGCAGGTACTCCAATGGAGGTCAATCACAAATTGAGCTCACATGAAGGTGAACTCATAGAGGACATCACATCATATCAAAGTCTAGTGGGTAGTCTCAACTATGCCACATTGACAAGAGTAGATATATGTTACAGTGTGAGTGTGCTAAGCCAATTTATGCACACACCAAGGAAACCACATATGGATGCTGCCAAAAGGATTCTCAAGTATCTCAAAGGAACCATAAATGAAGGACTTTATTATCCTTATGTATCTGATTTAGGTTTGAAGCTATTTTCTGATGCAGATTGGGCTGGCTCCAAGGAAGATAGAAGGAGCACTTCAGGTTATCTTACCTTTGCAGGTTCAAAGCTTATTTGTGGATGAAGACATTATTCAAAGATCTTGGATTGGAGTTTGGAACTCCAACTATTTTTTGTGACAATATGAGTTCTATTCATTTGGCTGCTAATCCTATTTTTCATGCAAGGACTAAACATATTGAAGTTCATTATCACTATGTACGAGAGAAGGTTCTAAGCAAAGAGATTCAAATATCATATGTGTCCACTCATCAACAATTTGCAGATATTCTAACCAAAGCATTGGATGGTACAAAGCTTTGCAAATTCAAGGCTATGATTGGTTTGCAGGTAATCTTGGAAGATTGAAGACCTCAAGCATACTTGGCTTGAGGGGGAGCTGTTGGAGCAAGTCTAAGACAAGCCTAAGTATTGGCTTGAGTCTCACAAAGTCTTAGAAGAAGCTTTAAAAAGAAGACTATGTAAAGTTCACTTGTGAACTACCTCTTGTAACTTTTGAAGAGTTTACTTAATGTAAAAGTAAGAGAATCTTAAGTGGTTGAGTCCACTTGATCAAGAATGGAAAGAGGAGCCACGAATTCGTGATTTGTGGTAGGTAGAGAATCAAATCAATCATTGATTGATTGGAGAGTGATTGAGGGAAGTTAGCCTCCCAAACTCAACTATAAATAGATAGCAGTTTTAGTCGTGGTTAGAGAGACCTATGTGAAGACCTCCAAGAGCTGAGCTTTATGCCATATCAAAGTGTGATTACAAGGCACACATATGTATCAGTAAGTCATTGTATTGTACAAGCAATATACTTTCATTTTCATGATTATTTGAGTTCATCGTTCCATGTTCTTGTGAAGTGTACTACTCACTGCCATTACTCTCAATTTTCTCAGTCAGCTTGCAGAGATGTTTTCTCTGATCTTGGTGCATCATTTTCAGTGATTTAACTTGGTAAAGTTAGCTCTATAAGTCCACTATATGCTCACAAATTTTCATGTCATTTGGATGTTGCAATCTTCAGTTATGTTCATTTGAAGTCAATAGGGTCTGTTCATCTTCACTTCTCTGTCAGGTACCCGACTTTTTCACTCATCTTGTCAGAGCCATTTCTCAGTGGTTACTTATTCAAATTCAGTGATTTAAAGCTTGTTGGATTCAACTTACTGTCTAGTATAACCATACAAATTTTCATAATCATTGGGTTTCGACATTTTGAGTTATGTTGATTTTTTTGCTCACTGCTCTATTTCTATAGCAGCCCGTGAAAATCGGGATGATGTCATCACTTGTTAAAACTCATTCTCAGTGTGTGGTTCATTATTTTTTTTGAGATTACTCTTGAAAGTTAGCTCTTTAGTTGCCTAGACTTCCCCAAGAGGAATTGAGCTAATTGTTGCTGTGCTCAGAGAATTATGTAAAACACTGGACAGGTGTATGAACCAAGAATAGCAAGTTTTCACCTCTGAGCTAACTCCAACTTATCTGTTTTGATCCATCTTTTTGAGAGTGATCTTCCAAGGTACATAGGGTGTCTAATACATCCATTGGCAAGTTAAAAGGGCCCACCATATACTCCTGGAGTTCATTTGGCTGGTGTAGATCAAGGATTTTGCAACACCTCTTCATCTTCAAGCACATACCTATCCATCTCTTCACATTATCATCCATAGTAAACATGTTTTGAAACGATGCTCCATATCCTGTAGGAGTCTTAATCAATTGAATTCTATTGTTGATAGTCTGTATCTCTTTTGTTGTAAGTACCCAAGGAGCAGGTGCATAAGTCGTTTCTTATCGATGTCTATCAAAAATTGGCCATAACTTTGGTTTGGATTTTTTATCTTTCAAATCATTCATTGATGTTGTGGTATCTTTTAGTCCAAGAAGATGTTGCCATAGTGAATAACCAATATTTTTGAATATATGCATAGGATTAAGAAGATGACATACTTTTAACTCTTTCCAATACTCCAAAGAATACCATATTGATATGTTCTCTGTGAGTGCCAATTTTCCTTTACCTCTGTTCACATACTCATTATCTGAATCATCACTGAAGATTTCTGCTTCTAGATCTATCAGAGATCCATATGTCCATTTTTTATACCAATCCATAGGCATCATAGGTTTTGGATACTGACCTGTTTCAAGCTTTCCATTAAAATGTATCGCTTCTCTTTTAGATCTTAATGGATGATCATCAGGCAAGAATCATCGATGTCAAAGATAAATATTTTTGTTGAGATTCTTACTATAGATTGATCTCAACCAATCACCACAATATGGAAAAGCTTTATAACCCTTAGTAGATATTCCTGCATCATGGAAAATGATAAAAATATAATTAGATTAGATCATATTTATTTACATGCATATTGAATAAAAAAATTACATCAATACCTGAACAAACACCATATCCAGGAAAATCGTGAATAGTCCAAGCCACAATACCATGAACCGTAATATGTCTTTCATTGATGCTTTTCGATACATCAATGATATTAATACCTCTCCATAACTCTTGAAGATCGTCAATGAGAGGAGCAAGATATACATTCATATCTTTAACTTGTCTTTTACCTCGGATTAAAAGTGAAAGCATTAAATGTTCCTTTTTAATGCTAAGATATGGCAGAAGATTGTAGTTTATGACTACCACTGGCCATGTTGACCATTTACTGGATTTCATGGAGAATGGATTAACCCCATCTAATGCAACTCCTAACTTTAGATTCTGTGGATTTTGTGCAAATTCAGGCCATGTAGAATCAATATGCTGAAAAGCAACACTATCATGAGGAATTCTGATTATTCCATCAGTACTTTTGTGATCATGTCCCCAAGTCAAAAGCTTTGATAATTCGGGGCTTTGAAACATATGTCTAGTCCGTGGAGCCAATGGAAAATGTCTCAATATCTTTTTTGGGATTTTACCTTCTTCGCCCTTATATCGAGGAGATTGACATTTGGGACATGTCAAAGAGTCTGCATATTCACATCTATATAAAATACAATCGTTAGTACATGCTTGTATACATTGATAATCTATACCAAGATTGTTGATTATCTTCTTCATTTCATCATGTGAGGTAGGAAGAATATTCTGACTTGGTAAAAACTTTTCAGATAATAACCTGTAAGTTTATCAAAAAAAGATATATTAAAAAAAGTAAATAAATAAATATACATATATACATGCAGGTTTTTATTCTTACTTTAGATAAGGTAAGAACAAGAACTTGAATTGAATGTACACTTTTTGTCTGCACATCTTTTAAAACTATTAATGCATCTTTCAAAATATTCGCGCAAAATTTGATTGTTTTAGATGGCAGGATACGATTGTTTGTTTTGGAGGATATGAAGTATGTACCTTCATTGAATGATTTGTCGATTCACACATATGTTCAGTTTGAAAGTGTGAGAAGCGAGTTTATAATTGCTATTCAAAGAATTTGGCACTGTTTATAGGCCATACGATGGTGACCTGGATGAATCGCATGCACAGAGGTTACTCAAGATAGAGCAACCTGATTATAAGGGACTAGTACCAGCAGGATTTCTGGGGTATACAATAAACTGTATCCTAAAGTTCATATGCTCATCATTGACATGCAAGAGGTTTACTGCATACCCTAGGAATCCTGCTGGCACTAGTCCATTATAATCAGATTGCTCTATCTTGAGTAACCTTTGTGCATGTGATTCATCCAGGTCACCATTGTATGGCCTATAAACAGTGCCAAATTCTTTGAATAACAATTATAAATCCACTTCTCACACTTTCAAACTGAACATATGTGTGAATCGACAAATCATTCAATGAAGGTACATACTTCATATCCTCCAAAACAAACAATCGTATCCTGCCATCCAAACAATCAAATTTTTCGCGAATATTTTGAAAGATGCATTAATAGTTTTAAAAGATGCACGGACAAAAAGTGTCCATTCAATTCAAGTTCTTGTTCTTACCTTATCTAAAGTAAGAATAAAAACCTGCATGTATATATATATATATATATATATATATATGTGTGTGTGTGTGTGTGTGTATATAAATAGATAGAAAATTGAAAATTATACCTTAATAGTGTCGAAACAGATACATTACTCCATCCAAAACGATTTTGAAGGTTGAGAATAAGTAAGCTCACACTTAGTCGTGTCAAACGAATTCCTTCATATACATGCTTTAGACATTCCTCTCGAAGATATTTCTCATTTTTAGAAATATCAATGCTCTCACTGTCATTTTGATACCAATCCTATACAAATCCTCTACAATAAAGAGACCATGACCAGCATTACTAATAGTGGATGGAGCAATCATATAGCGATTACCCCAAAAGTTGAAAACCTCTCCATCTAAAGGAAGTGGTCCTCTATTCCATCCTCCATATCTTCTTCTATCATATGTTTGTACTAAAGAACGATCACGAGTTGGCAATGGATAATCTCCAGCCGTTTCATTCTCTAAACCAGGAGGTAGAGGATTTCTAGAAACCTCTGCTTGTAATTGATGAACAGCAAGTCCATGACGTGTATGAGGTATATTAACATTATGAGAAAAATCATCATCATCATCATCAAGCAAGTATTCCTGTATATCAACAATAATTTGATTTTATATATGGTTTTTAAATAAAATAATGACATTAATATATATAGAAAATACATACCCAAGCATTATCACGTTGACTAGGTGATGGTGTACGCTCAAAAGTACCATACTCTGCCTCATGTTCAATACATTCCAATCGTGGTCTTCGATACGTGCCATAACAAGAGTTACACCAACATATAATATGCTTTTCATAGTAAAATTCATCATAATTCCTATTGGAGGACACATGTGAAGTCGTTGCATGGGTAGGACGTGGTGGAGTACCCTCTGATTGATCAGAATCTGCACATAATAAGAAACAAAAAAAAATATAAGTTATGTATCCATCAAATATATCTAAAATTAAATATTTGATATACTTACAGTATAAAGTCGTTGCACGATGAGGAGACGGTGGTGGAGTTCCATCTGATTGATCAGAATCTACAAATAATGGTATTTGATATTAATAATCTGATTATCTACATACACAAAAAATTCACATATACATATTTACACATACACACATATTCACATATACACATTTACACATACACACATATTCACATATACACAACTACACATTATTGTGGGATAAATGCATGTATTTTGTATGAATGAGTGTATATGCATGCATGTGTGTGTACATATATATGTGGATATGTATATGTGTGTTTATGTTATATGTATGTATATGTGTATATGTATACATATATGTATGCGTATATGTTTGCATGTATATGTGTATGTGGGTATGTGTATGTGTATGTGTATGTGTGTGTATATATGTGTATGTATTCTGATTTTTTTTTCTGTTTGAGATTAAATTAACAGGAGATATTGTATGGTCGAAAAAAATAAGAGGCGAGCTAACATACCACCTGAGACGTGGCAGTTTTTTCGTAGACAGCTACGTCTTCAGAAGTCATTTCCTCAGCAGAAGGTACACAAATTGATAGTTTATATTTATAATTTATATATTTTAGTAATTTTTTACATTTAATTTATGTTTTTTTTTCTTGAATAAACAGGGTGCTGCAAAGAAGAGAGTGGAGTCGGGCCACACATCGCACCTAGGCCAAATGGGCCATAATGGTTTTGTAGCTACGTTTGTAAGTATATGTGTTATTGTGAGTATATTTTGTATTTTAGTTAAAATGCAAGCAACTAATGTTTTTTATTTGTTTCATTGCAGCGGAAGGATTATGGCCGATATCCTATGAAACATGAGATCGAGTATGCTACACATTTTGGATATCG
This sequence comes from Ceratopteris richardii, assembly GCA_020310875.1. Classification (NCBI taxonomy): domain Eukaryota; kingdom Viridiplantae; phylum Streptophyta; class Polypodiopsida; order Polypodiales; family Pteridaceae; genus Ceratopteris; species Ceratopteris richardii. Next base: position 70,057,689 of record CM035434.1, read on the forward strand.
GCGTTTGGGCGAGTATATGCAAGATCATCCTGATGCCTTTCTGAGTATTTTTAAATTTTATATAATTATTTTGTTTTTATGAATGGTTTAATTATTTTATTTATTTATGTTTGTTATATGTAATACAAGAGTATTATGGAGAGACAAATATGGATGAGGTGGAGAGATAGACATAGGAGGGACGATCTTGATCGTCACAGGGTGATCATGACGATGAGGATGAGGAAGATCAGTCATGATATTGCTGATGATGATGATGATCATGATGATGATGATTAGGATTTTAGTTGATTATGACATTGTATTATATGTATTTACATTGATATATATATATATATATATATATATATATATATATATATATATATATATATATATATATATATATATATATATATATATATATATATATATATATATATATATATATATATATATATATATATATATTATCTATATATTTTTCATTTCAGTTATGTTTTGAATTGTGTGTATGGTATTAAGTAATGAAGAGTTTTGTTCTATTGATTGTTATTATTGTTTATATTAAGCATGTGTTTTAATACTTTAATTATATAATTCATTCATATGTGTGTATCTAAGTGTATATGTATGTATGTGCATGTGTATGTGTGTGTATATGTATGTATGTGCATGTGCATGTGTAAGTGTATATGTGTGTATGAGTATGTGCATGTGCATGTGCATGTGCATGAGTATGTGTATATGTAGGTATGTGCATGTGTGTGTGCATGTGTATATGTGTTTTAATACTTTAATTATATAATTCATTCATATATGTGTACGTAAGTGTATATGTATGTGTGTGTATATGTATGTATGTGCAGGTGTATGTGTGTATATGTATGTATGTGCATGTGCATGTATAAGTGTATATGTGTGTATGAGTATGTGCATATGCATGTGTATGTATGTGTATATGTATATGCATGTATATGTATAACTCTATGTGCATATGTGTGTATGTGCATGTATATGTGTATATGTAGGTATGTGCATGTGTGTGTGCATGTGTATATGTGTTTTAATACTTTCATTATATAATTCATTCATATGTTTGTACTTAAGTGTATATGTATGTGTGTGTATATGTATATATGTGCATGTGTATGTGTGTGTATATGTATGTATGTACATGTGCATGTATAAGTGTATATGTGTGTATGAGTATGTGCATGTGCATGTGTATGTGTGTGTATATGTATATGCACGTATATGTATAACTCTATGTGTATGTGTGTGTATGTGCATGTATATGTGTATATGTAGGTATGTGCATGTGTGTGTGCAACTTTAATTATATAATTTATTCATATGTGTACCTAAGTGTATATGTATGTGTGTGTACATGTATGTATGTGCATGTTCTTCTGTATGTGTGTGTATATGTATATGCATGTATATGTATATGTGTGTATATGTATATGTATATGTATATGTATATGTATATGTATATGTATATGTATATGTATATGTATAATATGTGTATATGTATATGCATGTGTATATGTATGAAACATGCATGTGTATGTGGATGCATTTCCATTTGCATCCATGTGCATGCATGTGGATGTGCATATACATGTATTTGCATATATGTTAATGTGTGTGTGTGTGTGTGTGTATATATATATATATATATATATATATATATATATATATATATATATATATATATATATATATATATATATATATATATATATATATATATATATATATATATATATATATATATATATATATATATGCAATAATGCATGCCTGTAAGTCTTTTTATGTGGTTGTAGGAATGTTTGTGCATATGCATGTGTATATGTGTGTATGTCTAAGTGTATGTGCACATGTATTTGTGTGTATATATGTGTGTGTATGTGCATGTGTATATGTGTATATGTGTGAAAGTGCATCTTCATCATGTATAAGTGTATAAGTGCATATCAATAAGTGTGAGTATGCTATGTAATGAAAATAGCACAATTCAAATGATATACAAAGAATAGAAATTGTACTTACAATTGTTAGCCATACTTTTTGCTTGGTTAGCTTCTTGAATAACCTGCAATAAACAGAGAAAGAACAGAAAGAGAGAGAGTGAGAGAGAGAGAGAATTCAAAGAGAGAAAGATGTAGAAAGAGAGAAACAGAGACAGAGGGAGACAGTAAGAGAGAGCTTAGGCAAAACAACAATTCTTCATATACTTGCTTCAGCTCGTAAGCGCAGCGCAATTGCGAACGTTGGAGAGCTCTTCAATCGGATGCGTGAAAATGCCGATCGAAGAGCCTCCAATGTTTTAATTTTTGTCTGTCAACAAACCGTCGTGTAAGCAATGGTGTTCATCGTCGCATAAGTGACAACTTTTTAGCTAGGATAATATAGAAAAAAATAAGAAAAAAAATATAGAAAAAAATAAGAAAAAAAATCTAAATATATAAGTATATATATATATATATATATATATATATATACTAGGATAATTATATAGATAAATAAATATGAAAACAGTTAGTGTTTTGAATAAATAAATTAAATATATATAATTAAATCTATAAAGATAGGTTTAATTTTAAGGATTTTAATCACAGTAAATATATATCCACATACACATATACACATGTTTTAGGTCTAAGTCTTTCTGATTAGGGTCTTAGGGTTTTAACACCTACATAACATATATACACACATACACATACACATATAATACATATATACATGTATATACAAAAATATACATATTTTAGGTTTAGATATTTAAGATTAGGGTTTTAGGGTTTAGGCATACATATAACTCAATTAAATTTATATAAAGAGAAAATATAGAAAAAAATTAAGGAAAAAATATGAATATATAAATAAAAATATATATAAAATAAGATAATTATATAGATAAATAAATATAAAAAGAACTATTGTTTTAAATAATTTGATTAAATATATATAATTAAATATATAAAAATAGGATTAATTAAGAAAAAAATCTGAATATATAAATAAATATATATATAAAATAGGATAATTATATAGATAAATAAATATGAAAACAAATAGTATTTTGAATAAATAAATTAAATATATATAATTATATATATATAAATAGGTTCAATTTTAAGGATTTTAATCATAGTAATTATATATACACATACATATACACACATATACTTATACACATATCTATATACACATATATATACACATGCATACACATATATACATGTTTTAGGTCTAGGTCTTTCTGATTAGGGTTTTAGGGTTTTAACACCTACATAACATATATACACACATACACATACACATATAATACATATATACATGTATCTACACATGCATACAAAAATATACATATTTTAGTTCTACATCTTTAAGATTAGGGTTTTAGGGTTTAGGCATACGTATAACTCAATTAAATTTATATAAAGAGAAAATATAGAAAAAAATTTAAAAAAATCTGAATATTTAAATCAATATATATATAAAATAGGAGAATTATATAGATAAATAAATATAAAAAGAATTAGTGTTTTAAATAATTTAATTAAATATATATAATTAAATATATAAAAATAGGATAGATTAAGAAAAAACTCTGAATATATAAATAAATATATATATATATATAATAGGAGAATTATATAGATAAATAAATATAAAAAGAATTAGTGTTTTAAAGTTATTTAATTAAATATACATAATTAAATATATATAATTCAATATATATAATTCAACATATAAAAATAAGATTAATTAATAAAAAAATCTGAATATATAAATAAATAAATATATAAAATAGGATAATTATATAGATAAATAAATATGAAAAGAACTAGTGTTTTAGATACATTAATTAGTTATATATAATTAAATATGTAAAAATAGGATTTTAATTATATAAGCAATAGACATATATATAATACATATAACACATATACATATATATAGGTCTTGAGTATTAGGGTTTTAGGATTAGGGTTTTAAGTTTTTTTTAGGTGTTTAAGTATTTAGGTTTTAGTATTTTAGGTTTAAGTCTTTAGGAGTATTATTTTTAGGTTTAATAAAAAAATCAAATGTTCTAAAATGTCCACATTATATCAGATGGCTAGTTTGGATCCGGAAGAGAGAATGGCATGTCCTTGCACTTAGTGCAAGTATCAAATTTATCAAAAACGACAGATCTATACTACACATGTTAGAGAGTATGGATCCTTTGATAAAAGTCGACTAGAAAACCTACGCTACCATTCGCATGCTCCCCCAGGTGAGCAGATGGACCCAAACAACATTGCACCAGTAACCTCTAGTGGACAAAAGAGAACAAAAAAGGAGTTAGACGTACAAGCAAGTACTAGTAGCATTACACAGAATGAACATATGGAAGAGATGCTCGAAGCATTTTATGAGATAGATGAAGATCATGATGGTGGAGAAGATGTCGAGAGTTTCATGGACACAACAGAATTTCCATGATCAGAAGTTGATGAAGAATATGAAAACATGCGAAGACTAGCTCGTTTACCACTTTATAATGGAGCAAAGATATCTGTACTACGTGTGTCACTCGCAATGCTCAATCTGCAATCCATTTATGGATGGTCAGATAGTAGTGTCACTGAATTATTCAGGTAAGTGGATTTGAAATAAACTTTCATTGTTGTATCAAAATAACTTTATTTACTAATATCGTTTTAATTGCTTATTGCAGGCTTCTTAAAGATCAATTTTTGCCAGAGGGCAATGACATGCCTCCAACATGTGGAGATGCAAAAAAACGTTTACAGTCCATTGGAATGGATTATACTAAGATTCATGCTTGTCCGAATGATATTCTGTTTTATGAAATCATATTTCGGTTGACATTAGAGTACACATCACATGTACTCGATTTTTTTTTGGCAGAGTGTACTGTCTTTTGCTAAGCAACATCATGGTAATGTTGCTGTAGCAAAAGACAACACACTCTGCCCAAGAAAAAATTTGCAAATATGTTCGTCGGTATAAGCGATGGTACTCTCAGTAATGTCATCAGAATAAGCATCGGTACACTCAGCGGGCATCGGTATACGGGATGGTACACCCAGCAGAGGCGTCGATATGGGCGTCTGTAATACTGACGTTTATACCGACGCCTATGCCGATGCTCATACCGATGCCCATACCGACGCATATACCAGTGCTTTAATACCGACGCGCATGCCGACACCTACACCGAGGTCGGGGCAAAAATACGCACATTCATTTCCCTCGGTAAAAACCTCGGTATACAGCCAATATGTCGTAGCGATTGTTGAGCATGATCATATCTAAGAGGGGGCAAGTTTTATGCACACATTTGGCAATTGAGGTCATACACAAAGCCCTAGAATTCAACGAAGGAGGTGAAAGTGATTGGGAAAGCAAAGAAACCTCAAGATGCAACTCCCCCTTACCTCCAAAAAAAGAAGAGAAATCAAGGTCACTTTTGTAAAGATACAATTTTTTGCTTAGTTTAAGAGCATTAACGCTTTTGCAGAAACTCTCAATCTTGTTATCCATGAAAGTTGGAAAATCCTTGAGTCTATGTACATCATTTTTTTCTAGCTATTTAGATCCTAATAAACTAGAAGAAACAGTTCAACTTTAGGCAAATGACCATTTTTAACTAGCTTAACTATTTTGATTGCGAAATTGGCCATTACAAAATGTACATATCTCAACAAGATCTCATTTTGCAAAGAGTTTTGGCTCATTAATGAAGAATCTCTCTAAGATTTTGTGATTGTCTTCTTCCTCACTTTTCTCTCTCGAAGTCTCTTTTCTATGTTCTATGATGAACTTTGAACATTCCAAATGATTGTGCAGGCTTGGAGGATCCTTGTTAAGGTATTAGAGGTGTCGTGCGCATGCAAGAAGCTCCAAAAAGAGGTATGTGTGTTTCGTAGAAGTACACTATCTATGCATGAGTGTCAGAATACTCTCCTTTGACTTGGAGTGCATAGATCCTTTTGAGCAAAAAAAAAAAAAGTAAACTCCTTTGATGAAACTCTACAGTCTGTATGTATGTGCGCATACAACACATCATGTATATATCTATGTATATATGTGTGTATCTATGCTTGTATGTATGTATATATATTGCATGCATATATGTACGTATTGCATACATATACATATATTGCATGCATATACATATATCCTTTGATGAAACTTTACAGTCTGTAAATTCGAATTTCTACTACTTGATGAAACTCTACGGTCTTGTGTACATACAACACATCATGTATATATCTATGTATATATGTGTGTATCTATGCTTATATATATATATATATATATATATATATATATATATATATATATATATATATATATATATATATATGTACGTGTGCATGTATTTGGATATGCATGTACATATGTATGTAGGTATGTTCGTATGTATGTTCGTATGTATGCATGTATATTGTATGTAATATAAGTATGCATATATTCATGCAAATGTGTAATGTATGCATGCAAGCATGTAATGTAGGCATACATAATGTAATATATATACCTGATATGAATATGCATATATGTATGCCAACATTTAGGAATGAATGTATGCATGTACATTTTGTGGAAATACTAATCTTACATGTGTGTAGGTATGCATCGATATATGTGGAAATACCCATCTTACATGTGTGTAGGTATGCATCTATCTATGTATGTATGTATCTAAACTTTGTGTATGTAATTATCTAAACTTTGTGTGTAGGTATGCATCTAAATTTATATGTGGAAATACCCATCTTACATGTGTGTAGGTATGCATCTATATATGTATGTATGTATCTAAACTTTGTGTATGTATTTATCTAAACTATGCATGTATCTAAAATATCTTTGTATGTATGTACTTATATATGCATGTATCTATGTATCTAAACTATGTGTATGTATTTATCTAAACTATGTATGTATGTATCTAAAATATCTTTGTATGTATGTACGCATATATGCATTGTTGATATATTTAGGTAGTGATGTGTGTGAACACACTAGGACCGCCGGGGCACTTTTTTCTCTCTTTACGAGGTTTTTTTCCCCCGGCTTGTATATACGCCTATTGCCCTAATTGCAAAAGCACGGGAACAGCACAAGGAAGAAGAAGACGTCTAACTCCAACAATTGGTATCAGAGCAGGTCATCGCTTCATCTAAGGCACCGTCGACACTCCTCCGTTTGCAATCTCAGATTCGCACAAAATTTGGTGAGCATACTCAAGGTGTTTCAGAGATCAAAACAGCTTTGTTGTGTGGTGCCGAAATCGTGATCTGAGCTCGTTTCGGCCTCCGAATGCATTATCGCAGCGCTTGTGCAAGCTATTTCATCTTTTTGTGCCAAAGGTATATACCAGTTTCTGTTCGCCAGTATAAGCGTCTCGAAGTCTACTACAGGTCTAGCAGAATTTGTCGAGGCAGTTCTGTTCAACTTTTTGAGATACAGTCAATTTTCTGCATCAAGGTATTTTAGCCACCGGCCATGGCTGAAAGCAGTGATGTATTCCGTATGTTGGCTGTTGAGGATAAGTTGGATGGTACCAACTACCCATTATGGGCTTATATGATGCGACATGTATTGGTTGCAAAAGGATTGTGGAACATTGTGCAGGGTGTTGAAAGACGTCCTGATACACCTTTGACTACAAGTACTGCAAATATAGATGCTGGAGCTGATGAAGATGGTGTCGAAGATTATATTCCACAGATTCCTGTTTGTGCTGTTGTTTCTGCTGCACCTACTGCAGGGCAGATTCCCTGGGATGGCAGAGATGCCCAGGCACATGCATTGATAGCTTTGTCTGTCAAAGGTGCCATTATTCCTCATATTCGCTCTTGCAGAACAGCTAAGGATGTTTGGGATACACTTACCACATTGTACCAAGCTAGGAATGAGGCTCGTGTTGCTTACCTCCGAAAACAGTTGGAGAGTGAGCACATGAATGAAGGTGATTCTATGGACAGTTTCCTAACGAAAATTAAAGACTTGAAAGAACAATTGATTTCTGCTGATGAGGTTATACCAGATAGCTCACTTGTGCAGACCGTTCTGAATCGTCTTCCTGATTCATATCAGAGTTTTGCTTCTACTCTTCGGTTGATGATGAAAGGCAATCCAAATGCTTTATCATTTGAGGAGTTAGTCTCTATTCTGTTGCAGGAAGATCAGTCCAGGCAGAATAGGTCCATTATGCGTGTTGCAGATCAAGCTTTCCTGGCTAGTCAGAAGGGCAAAGGAAAATGGAGTTCCTCTACTAGTAAGCAAAAATCTGCAAATGTTGCACATTCGAAGAACCAAGACAAAGATGAGAAAAAAATCAAAAAAGCAAAAATTGTTTTGTAAGTACTGTAAAGGGAATGATCATATCATAAAGAACTGTCCAAAACTGGCTGCTAAAGAGGTTGGTAAGATCATTTTGACTACTGTTGATGGTAGTTCTTTCACTTTGTCAGATGCTTTATTTGTGCCAGGGATCAAGAAGAATCTGTTATCAATTTCTGCATTAGCCAAGATTGGCTTGGTTGTGAAATTTGTTGATGACAGATGTACAGTTCATGATCTATCAAATGGCGATGTTATTATTGCTTCTAGCATTTTATGTCGTGGGCTGTATAAGCTCATAGACTATGAAAGATCTAAAAATGATTTGGCATGTGCAGTAAATGATTCTCAGGCTATGTCAAATGCAAAGCTTTGGCATGCACGCTTTGATCATCTGAATTTTGCTAATTTGCTACGCCTGTAGAAATCTGAAATGGTGTCCTTTTTTACCAAACTTGAGGCACCTGGAAAACATGTTTGTGAAGGCTGTATTTTGGGTAAAATGCAGCGTTCCTCCTTTCCAAAAGATGGTTCAGTTTGGGCTACATAGAAATTGCAGCTTGTACACAGTGATGTGTGTGGCCCTATGCAGACACCCTCTTTTGGAAATTACCTTTACTTCGTGACTTTCATTGATGATTTTTCCAGGCATGCATGGGTATATCCACTCAAAGTAAAGTCCGAAGTGTTCATGTGCTTTAAACAGTTTTTGGTTTTGGCTGAAAATCTGTCAGCATGTAAAATGGGCACCCTCCGTTCTGATCGAGGGGGGGAATATATGTCTTCTGATTTTAATGCATTTCTGGCTGAACGTGGGATAAAACACCAGTGTATAGTGTCGTATACACCTCAACAAAATGGATTTGCTGAACGAAAGAACAGGTCACTCATGGAGATGGCGAGGTGCATGGTCAAGTGTCAGGCTTTACCACGTAGTTTGTGGCTTGAGGCTGTCATGTGTGCAGCATATGTACTGAACAGGTGTCCCACTAAAGCGCTGCAGTCTATCACTCCATATGAGGCTTGGCATGACCGCAAGCCATTTGTTGCTCATCTGCATGTTTTTGGTTGTTTGGCATATGCACTAGTGCCTGAACAACATCGTAGAAAATTGGATGATAAGGCAGCAACATGTATTTTTGTTGGGTACGGTTCTGAAAGTAAAGGCTATCGTCTATATCATCCACAAACTAAACGCATTTTGGTTAGCCGTGATGTTGTGTTTGTGGAAGATGCTATGCAGCCATTGCTTTCATGTACTAAGGAGACATCTGTTAGCTCCAAAGACATGTATGATACTTTGATGCCTCTTTTTACAGGTGGGCAGTCTAGTGCTGGTCCTAATGAGGCAACTTCTCAGCCTTTGCAGGTTTCATATGATTATGCAGATTATTCCATTTCTGATGCAGATTTACATGATGCACTTCTTGATGAGAGAGCTGATATTGAGCAGGCAAAAACTATGCCAAAATGGCTGGTGCAGACTTTGCGTGACAGCAAATTAGATGCACCTTTGTCATATCGTACTCGTTCAGGTTCTCATAGTGCCTCCTTTGCATCAGATTGCTATGCTATGGTTGCGTCTAGTCTCTGTGATGAGAATGAGCCTATTTCTTTTGATGAAGTACAGAATTCAAAAAATTGGATGGCTGCTATGCAATCTGAATATGATGCTATAATGAAGAATGGTACATGGTCTTTATGTGACTTGCCTCCTGGCAAGAAGGCCATTGGCACTAAGTGGGTATACAAGCTGAAGCATAATGGTACAGTTGAGAGGTATAAGGCTAGGCTTGTTGCAAAGGGTTATGCGCAAGAAAGAGGCATTGATTTTGATGAGACCTTTGCACCTACATGCCATATGACTACTGTTCGGAGCATTTGTGCACTTGCAGCCCATCATGGTTGGAATGTACATCAGTTGGACATTAAAACAACATTTCTGAATGGTGACTTGCATGAAGAAGTGTATGTTTTTCAGCCCCATGGCTTTGTGCAGAAAGGGCATGAAAACCAGGTGTGCAGGTTAAAGAAGGCATTATATGGTTTAAAGCAAGCACCACGTGCTTGGTATGAGAAGATACATGCCTATCTGATTGCACATGGTTTTGTGAACAGTCCAACTGAGAGCACCTTATATGTTAAGCGTGCTAATGATGTGCTTCTGATCATTGTTGTCTATGTTGATGACATGCTGCTCACTGGTCCTATTGAGAAACATATTGCTGATTTTAAGGCTGATTTGGGTGTCTGATTTGGGCATTCAGTTTATGCAAGTTGATGGTGGATTGGCTTTGTGTCAAACAAAATATATTGACACATTATTGCAGCGTTTTGGCCTTGAAGACTGTAAGACTATTGCCACTCCTATGGAGACAGGTTTACGATTGAGTCTTCATGATGTTGGAGATGCATTTGATGCTGTCCTCTATCAACAAGTTGTTGGATGCCTGATTTACTTATGCATTACTCGTCCAGATATTCAGTTTGTTGTCTCACAGATGAGCAGGTTTATGCATTGCCCAGGTGTCAAGCATTGGCAGTTGGTTAAGCGTGCTAATGATGTGCTTCTGATCATTGTTGTCTATGTTGATGACATGCTGCTCACTGGTCCTATTGAGAAACATATTGCTGATTTTAAGGCTGATTTGGGTGTCTGGTTTGGGCATTCAGTTTATGCAAGTTGATGGTGGATTGGCTTTGTGTCAAACAAAATATATTGACACATTATTGCAGCGTTTTGGCCTTGAAGACTGTAAGACTATTGCCACTCCTATGGAGACAGATTTACGATTGAGTCTTCATGATGTTGGAGATGCATTTGATGCTGTCCTCTATCAACAAGTTGTTGGATGCCTGATTTACTTATGCATTACTCGTCCAGATATTCAGTTTGCTGTCTCACAAATGAGCAGGTTTATGCATTGCCCAGGTGTCAAGCATTGGCAGTTGGTTAAGCGTGCTAATGATGTGCTTCTGATCATTGTTGTCTATGTTGATGACATGCTGCTCACTGGTCCTATTGAGAAACATATTGCTGATTTTAAGGCTGATTTGGGTGTCTGATTTGGGCATTCAGTTTATGCAAGTTGATGGTGGATTGGCTTTGTGTCAAACAAAATATATTGACACATTATTGCAGCGTTTTGGCCTTGAAGACTGTAAGACTATTGCCACTCCTATGGAGACAGATTTACGATTGAGTCTTCATGATGTTGGAGATGCATTTGATGCTGTCCTCTATCAACAAGTTGTTGGATGCCTGATTTACTTATGCATTACTCGTCCATATATTCAGTTTGCTGTCTCACAGATGAGCAGGTTTATGCATTGCCCAGGTGTCAAGCATTGGTAGTTGGTTAAGCGCATCTTTCGCTACTTGAGTGGTACTCGGCTACTTGGGTTGTTTTATCCCAAGGGGGGAGCACTACCACCAAATTTGCATGCTTTTTCTGACTCAAACTGGGCTAGTTGCTATGACACTCGTGTGCCCACTAGTGGCTTTTGCTTCATGCTTGGTAGCTCATGTATATCTTGGTTGAGCAAGAAGCAGCCTACTGTGGCCACTTCCAGTTGTGAGGCTGAGTATAGGGAAGCTTTCACAGCTACTGCTGAGTGTGTGTGGCTCAGACACCTTATGGTTGATTTGGGTGTTGGTCAGTCTTCTGCCACCACTATCTTCACTGACAGTCAGAGTGCATTGGCAGTTGCAAGGAACCCTGTGTTCCATGCTCGCACTAAGCACATTGAGGTGCATTATCACTATGTCAGGGAGAGGTTCTCTACTGGGGAGACCAGCTTGGCATATGTGCCCACACAGGAGAACATTGCAGACCTTTTCATGAAGGCTCTGCGTAGGGAGAAGTTTGAAGCTTTCCGCAAACCCTTGGGCTTACTTCCTTTTGTGGAGTGATTTCCACATAGCTTGGCACTTCCTTATACATGAGTGCCAGCTCCTTGTTCACCGCATCACTCCCAGGGGGGATTTGTTGATATATTTAGGTAGTGATGTGTGTGAACACACTAGGACCGCCGGGGCACTTTTTTCCCTCTTTAGGAGGTTTTTTTCCCCCAGCTTGTATATACGCCTATTGCCCTAATGGGCTACTTATCTTTGTACATTCTCTAGTAATATATTCTGTCTTATGTGTTGTGCTTCAAGTGTCTTCTTCTTCCTTGTGCTGTTCGCATGCTTCCGCAGACGTCAAACTCCAACATGCATGTATGTATCTATGCAAATTATATGTGTATGTATGTATCTAAACTATATACGTATGCAAGTTCAAGCTTAATACACTTCATAAGAGAAAATAAAAGTGTTTCCTCATGAATGTTTTCACCTACTTGGACCATAAACCAAACATCTATGATCATTTATGTGGCTATTACATGGTATTCCGTTTGACACACAATCCCTCAATGTTTGAGTAAAGAACAAGTATCCAATTTATTGTGGGAATGCCTTCCTCACATTGTGGGAATGTTCTTATTGATTCTTATTCCTACACAACTTGTTCCGTGGGCTTTAAATGTTTTTGACCACTTCAAACGAGAGAACAAAAATGTTGCCTATGATTGTTCCATATGATCATTATGTGGCTAGTATATGGTATTCCATTTGTCAAACAATCCCTCACTATTTGAGAGAAAAACAAGAAATTTACATGAAAACAAGGATCATTACATGAATCTATAAACATTTTCTACATAGCTTATTGACTATGGAACTCTTGTTCTCTCTCTCTCTTGTACATTCCATCTTGTACAAAACCCTCACCCCTTTTTGTCGGAGATTAGCTTGAATTTTCATTGGGATTCTTTATACCTTTTTGCAATCCCTATCTCTTTTGGACACTCATCACTTTTGCTACACGAGAACTTTTTGGGGAAGATCATCACTTGATGACGAGATCCTTTCCAAGGTACGACGAAGTTAACCTTCAAAGGGGAATACGTTCTTGCTCACGGGTAGTGATCACCACGATCTATCGCTGCTTGTGTCAATATGCAGTGCATCACGTGATGAATGTCCCATTGCAACTCCTCTCGCCACTGTAGCACTAAAATATTCTGCAGTTTACCAAGCACGGGGAGACCTACGCGCGCACTCTTGCGTACACGCACGCGCGCGCACACACACACACACACACACACACGCACGCACATTCTATCCGGCATTGTTAATCAGGCGCGCATCTGCTCTTCTTGCCGTTGTCGTATTTCGTTGCAGCACGATCTCGATCAAGAGCTGTAAAGATGTCATGGCTAAGGTCTGCGATCAGCAAGGCGGCGGAGGTTGGTGGCAAGAACATAGCTCCAAACCTATCGCGCACTGTAAGAAGTGTGGCTCAACATGCAGGACAGGCCGTCGCAGGAGGTGCTAAGATGGTACAAGACCGCCTGGTAATACTCTCATTTTCTCTACGTGTTTATGTCTCCCCTCCCCCCCCCCCGCGCAAAAAAAAAAAAACGATTGGAACTCCACAATCAGAACATTAAATATTTTCAGCCTGTCATGTCCTTATTCTTCAATATCATCATCATCATCATCGTCTTCTTCTTCTCTTTTCTCTTTCTCTCTCACCAAGCCTATCTTAGAGATCATTAAGGAATGATTGGTCATGTGTGTTTGAATTGATCGCCCTCTCAATTCATCATCTTTTTGGGTGAATGAAATTAAGCTAAATACGTGGACTATTACTAAGATTCTCACTAGATTGCTTGATCGGAGATTGCAACCCTGTAGTAATCTTTCTTGTGGCAGGCATGACTGGCCAGAATCAGCACTGATCGCATTGTCATCACGTCTGTTTTGGCATTGTATGGCGTCCTTGACTCCAAGAAACTTTTGATTTTGCGACAATACGGATGAGAGCAACGGGCCAAAACTCTTTCCACTATTCCGGATGATGGTGATTTCTTTAATCAATCGAAATTAGGACTCTCCAACAACGTCATGGAACATGTGCTGGAATATGGTGTTTTGCCTTTGAGCCACATATTAAGGAGGCTTATTTTGTATTAGGCCATCTTCATTGCCCTCATTTGAATAGAGAAGCAAAGCATATCTTTTTCCAACATTGGCATCCAAGCTATGACGATCTAGACCAAACCAGAAAGGTGCCCGCATTTTTAGAAAAGAAGGAATGATTCACCTCATGTGCATGAGAGTGAGGAGTTAGAAGGTCCAAAAGAAGGGTAACATATGGGAGTAAAGGGCAAGCTCTCCCCCTTTCACCATGTCTTGCAAGGTGCTTGGCTCGTTGAGGTGAGAGTTGAATATATAAAGCCTTCAATTGACCAATGATTTTTTCTATCAAGGATTTTTGTATGAAGGACTTTTCTTGACTTCTCTTGATCAAATAAAGTCACAATTCTTTAGATTAAAAAGATTTTCTCTCTTGGAACCTATTTTGATAAGGGCCATGTTGAGGAGTAGGTTCCTACCACCTTCGTAGCACATGAGACTAGAGATCATACTAGAAATCCTCCATTCGAGGTTATGGCTAAATTGAGATTTATTTTAATTTCTAAACACTTGACACCATCACAATGCATTGGAGACGATAAAGGAAGAACAAAGAGGAAGCCTACATTTTCTTTATAGGTTTGGAAAGATCTCCATCAACTAAAGAACACCCCATGAAAGGGTTCGAAAGCCATTCATTTGCTTGGACACAAGAAGTGCATATGATGGATGTGCTTTAAAGAATCCAACTCTTTAATTTTAGATTGGGCTAACTTTGAGGCATTGTTTGTCCAATAGTTCTCATTAGAAAATGAGAAAGAGAGGTATGGAGAAGAATGTGATAGGGTTGTGCAAAGAAGAAAGTTGTTATTTACTTAGCATTAGAAGGTGAAAAAGACAAGAAGTGGGAAGAATAGGTTAGGGTTGTGAAGGGATACTTATATATCTTATTGTAGGTAAATTGTTTTGAAACTTACAAGGCTTGAGTGATTTCCAAAAGACTGAGGGGCTTGTTAGGGGTATTGATAAGGCCATTAAGGGGGGGCATGAGGTATGCACAATTGATGAAGTGTATACTAGAATAGGTAGTGCTTTCTTTTCCGGTGGAGATGGAGCCTTTTGTGAATGTCATTGTCCTCAAGCAAGTTTAAGAGGAAAATGTTCATTGGGAAGGAAAACATGATGACAAAGAGAGCATGATTTAAGTAGATAAGATTGAGCATTGAGGACTTTGAGACAACAAGTAAAGATAATTAGTCTTTTGTGTGTCTTCTAAGTTCTATTCACTCACAATGTGATTGTTCTAAAAGAAAGATAAGGGAAGATTCTAAAGAGATGGGGATTGATATGTTCATGAACAAAGAGAAAAGAGAGTGTATTGTCATTAATTGATTTAGTCCTTGTGGTCTTCTAGATTTGAACCAATTTACTTGGTGAAATTGTACATGTTGGAAACAATGTCATATAGTACATTGTGCATGAGTGCTATAGTCAAATTTGTCCACAGTTTACAACATGTATAGTGTTTTGTATTACTCCCTCTTCAAGCAATAGCGCCTAGTGCCGTGGATAAGACAATCGACTTCCAAAACATTGGCGCAGGTTCGAGTCCCACCGTCGGCAGCGCACAACAGCATGATTTTTTGTTCATGCTTTTAGGAAATAAAAGCACACAAACAGTGGACGGCTTCGCATACGTTTTCTGGTACTGATTAAGGGATCGCATAGCTTTTTTCGATATGTCCTTTATGGTAGTGCTTTTCAAGGGACAAACAACTACTATATAACAAGAGCTTTGGCTCATTGTTAATTTATCCTACACCAATTGGCAACACCAGCCTTGGTCCCTCAATAGAGGTGGTGCTCTTCTAGCACACATGGGGCAACCATTGTGCTATCTTGGAGCATGTTGAAGAGCTGCTATGGAGTTCTTCTTGGAGAAGAAGAATGTGCTCACACTCTTGCTTATGGAGAAGACTTACCTATCAGCACCTTGGTGTTGTGGATCAGGCATTCACATGATATATTTGAAGATTGTCTTCTACATGAAGATTTCGGGTTACTTCAAAGACATTGGATGGTGGTTAACATAAGATTTACATCTTATGTTAAGAATTCAGGTATGCACACATGTACTACTTGAAGTATATGGTAGTGGCATCCATATGAGGAGTCTTATTCGGCATAGGTACAAGAGAATCAGTACATGTATGCTTTATGCATATTTGGATGAGGTGTTCGAGAAGGTATGTTCATATGAGTTTGAGGATTTCTGACAACAAACTTGTTAGCATTCTTTGCTAATTTTGTAAGTATGTGATCTTTCACACATGTATCTGACTTAGGGTCTTCCATAGTCTAAAGTTAGATGAGGGTTTGCTGATTATCAGTTTCCAACTGATCCTTCCTCTTTCTGTGAGTCATATTCACTCTTCTACAACCTATTAGGTCACACATCGCATATATATTCAGATTTCTGTTAGCATTCTTTGCTAATTTTGTAAGTATGTGATCTTTCACACACGTATCTGACTTAGGGTCTTCCATAGTCTAAAGTTAGATGAGGGTTTGCTGATTATCAGTTTCCAATTGATCCTTCCTCTTTCTGTGAGTCATATTCACTCTTCTACAACCTATTAGGTCACACATTGCATATATATTCAGATTTCTGTCCATACATTTGAATATTCTTGTAAATTCTGTACATTCACTCATCCATCTATTTTTGTTCACATAGAGTGGTTGAGAGTTTTGCTCCCATATTGTAAATTGACATTTGTATATATGATAGTGTGAGTAAGCAGTGGCTTACGTAACACTTTACACATGTTGTCTAATCTTTCTCTATCTTTTTCTCATCATTTGTATGATTTAAGTATGGTATGTTCATGTTTTGTCAATATTGTAAGATTGCTGGATTCTATGTTGTAAATCTTGGACCTATGGAACCATGGACCTCTGGTATTAGTTATGGGCCTACTAAATTTCCAACAGTACGGATCCATATTCCATGTCATGTTGAAGGATTACATGTGAGGGTAATGATTGATGAATCTTCCGCCCATAATTTCATCACCAATGTCATGCAACTTCCTTACACTTATGGCTATATTGGCTCCCCAATGCAAGAAGAGGATTGTTAGAACTTAAGAGCTCTCCAACTTCCTTACACTTATGGCTATATTGGCTCCCCAATGCAAGAAGAGGATTGTTAGAAGTGTGGTAGGTCCAAATAATAATCACATTTAATTACTAGGATCTTTCCAAGACTTAGAACCCTAACACATAACACATCTTGACTAAATTAAATGAGATGAATGACAATAGAATATTGAGAAGACAATTATCAAAGCGTAGAACTTGAATGCTAACTACACACTAATTAAATGCTAAATGTCAATATACAATGTATGTAAAGATACAAAACTGAATATAGGCTGAATGAAAAAGGTTTTAGGTACAAGCATAGTTGTTACTAAAGTTTTTTTGACTTAAGGATGGACAGTTCAATTGAAAGCTCTTTTGTTGAATGGCAAACAAATCCATTCAACAATTATTTAGGCAAGTAGATAGACCTTGTTTCCTTCCCTTATGCAAAAAATGGGTGTGGCTGAACTTGTCTGCTGGCAGCCATGTTGTGGCTGTTCGTCCTATGCTTCACACTTCCATGCCCTTGACTTGAGTAGAGATGCTTCCACTTCATTTACACATATGTCCTAGGCCAGCCTGTACAAGTACATGTGTTCCAAGAGATGCCTGAGGCTATATCAAGTAACAATAGCAAAAATATCTATGATCTATTTATTTGCATGAAATTCTAATAATCATTGAATGGTTTTGCTAACCACTCAGCAATAGAGCTCGGTATTGTCCATCCCTCAATCACTATGAAACATCAAAATTTTCAGTCTATGTACAGTACAAAGTAGAAAACTTCTGAATTCTTCTTGTATTTTACCTTGGGATGTCCTCAAATCTACTTGGGAAGTCTTCAAACTTGCTAACAGAGAGTATATGAAAGTTTAAGGGTGCAATGTGAAGGCCTTGGGGCCTCAAAACACAAGTGTTAGCATATGAGCTCAAAGTTGTGGAGAGAGACAAGCATATGTGAAGAAAAATTTGCTTAAAATCTGAACGGTGCATTTTCTACTGGAAAAAAAAAGCAAGGTCAGGAACATGTTTCTAACGCGAGAGTAAGGTACAGGTCAGAAATGTCAGCTAACCATGATGCGCCAGGTGTTGGGGATAAAGGCCCCAAGAACTCTCCTTTTGTATATTTTGATCCTTCTATGTGAAAGCTCTCTTTGAGAGCTTTCCAAACATATTTTTGCTATATTTTTTGGACCCCAAATTAGGGAGTTATAGACATTTACATTATTTGTATGACTTTTGGTCATTTGCCATGTGTGAATATGCCCAAATGACCTAAAAGTCACTTATCAATAAGACTTGGTCCCAAATCTCTCATAACTTGATTGGGACTTCTTCAACTTCAGCTTTTCCATCTTCTTCTCCAAATTTTTGCGTAGGTTTCTCTCTCCTCACACAACAGCCCACTCCCTTTGCATTTGGAGCAACCGAGCACACCTCGAGGTAGCCCTTTGTTGCCTCTTTCAACTGGTATCAGAGCTTTGAGTTGTCTCATCGCGACAAAGTTGCTCCAAGTGCTTTTCCACTTCAGCGTATGTTAAGCTGAAGGCTTTTTCTTGCATTTGGGAGAATTTCATCGCAAAAAAACTTCTTTTTTCGCGATAAAAATGTTGTTTTTGGAGGATTACTTGAGCTCGAAGCAAAGTTGAAGCAAATTTTGGGTTTTTTAGAGAGTTTCATCGTGAAGAATCTCTTCTATTGTTCTTTTTGTATCCCCACTGGTGGTTTTCAGCATCCACATTGCTGATTTTTTCATCCATAGGTCTTTTGTGCAGAAATTCTCTCTCATTTCAAGTGGGAGGACATGCACAAAGATTGAGGAAGTGCACACTTGTTGGAAACTTATTACAGCAGGTCATTTCACTGACTTTACAGGTCATCTTTTCTCAAAAATTAGGGCTTTTGTGAAAAAAAGCACCCATTGACTCGGTTTTGCATCTGTGTATGCCTTTTGTGGTTGAAAAAGAGGCTTTGAAAACTACAGTTCATGTTTGCAATCGATCCCCTCATATGTCCTTAAACGGTGGCATTCCAAAAGGGGTTTGGTATGGCAACATAATAGGAACCGGACCGCGATTTTCTCCCAAAAATAAACATCTTTTAAATTGTAAAACGATTTTTACATGATAGAGGACGATTTTTTTTTAATGTCTTGGAGTTCATATACCTTAATCATAACATTTGCGAATGGTTTCTTTGGATTTCGAGTCTGTTGATATTCTTGTTTTCACATACCTTGAGCTTCTACAGATGAAAATTGACCATTCCATTGTCACTTGAGCTTTGCACTTTGACCCTTCACTTCTTCGATTCCTATGGATTCGACGATTCCATTATCCATAATACACATACAGTGTACACATCTTTTTTGACTCTTTTGAGTTTTGAAAGTTGAGATATATCATATACTGTCTTTATTCATGCAAATATGTATATATATCTATAGTTTTTATGAGAAAAAATTAAAAATATCTCTAAGTGGATAAAAACCTCGATTTTTATTTTGGGTCTCAACGATTTAAATGATTAAACCTCGATTTAAATCTCACAATTTAAATCTCTCGGTCACACACTGTCTGGCAAACAAGCTTCATTTGACCACCTACACATCTTTGGTTGTGATGCCTTTGTGCATATAAGGCTTGAGTTGAGAAGCACGTTAGATGCAAAGTCCATGAGAGGAATCTTCATGGGCCATGGAGATGAAGGTGAAATGGGCTATAGGATTTGGCTACCTCAAATTAAGAAGGTAATACTCAGCTGAGATGTTGTATTTAATGAGGCAAGGTTGCTCAAAAACAATTGTGCCTCTAAAGATGACCATAAAAGAGTCGAATTTCAGTATGTACAGCCACCAGTTAAATCTGATATGAACCCTCGGGATGCACCACATATGGCTGGAAATGACAATGAGTCCGTGGTTATTGAGCCAAATGATGCTGGACAGCAAAATGACGCTCCTGAAGGGCATATGGAGCCACCTATTCATGCTGAAAACAAAGCTGGAAATGAACAGCAGCCCATTAACAATGAAGAAGTTGATGTACCTCCTGATGTAGATCCATTGCCGGGTAATGTGGATCATTGGGTAAGAAGATCTACACGTTTTAGGAGCCAGTGAATAGATATGACCTTTGTATACATTACATTATGTTATCAGATGAGGGTGAGCCTCTCACTTATAAAGAGGCAAAGATATGTGAGCACAAGAACAAGTGGGAGTTAGCCATGCAGGAAGAGATAAAGGCCTAGCATGCAAATGATACTTGGGATTTGGTTGAGTTGCCCAAAGGTAGGAAGGCCATTCCCAACAAGTGGGAGTACAAAATCAAAACTGTTGATGGCAAACCCAAGTATAAGGCATGGCTAGTTGCTAAAGGATATGCCCAAAAAGAGGGCATTGATTTCCAAGAGGTGTTCTCTCCAGTGGTTAAAATGACCACATTACGTGTGTTGTTTGCTCTCACTGCTGCCTTGGATCTGGAGTTATTCCAAATGGATGTTAAAACAGCCTTTTTGCATGGTGATTTAGATGAAGAGCTGTACATGAAACAGCCAGAAGGATATGCCATTCCTGGAAAAGAGCATATGGTATGCAAGCTGAAGAGGAGCTTATATGGGTTGAAACAGGCCCCAGACAATGGTATAAGAAGTTTGATGCATTTATGCTCAAACATGGGTTCAAAAGAAGCCATGCAGACCACTGTTTGTCTTTAAAAAGGATGAAGATGGCAGCCCAATCATTCTTGTGCTGTATGTAGATGATATGCTGCTGGCTGGGAAGAAAAAGAGCACTCTGAATGCTCTAAAACAGCAGCTGAACTCTGCATTCTCAATGAAAGACCTTGTGGAAGCTGAGCATATTCTTGATATGCGAATAAAAAGGGATAGGCAGCATCATACTTTGCATTTATCCCAAGAAAAGTACCGTGAGAAAGTGCTGGACAGATTTAATGTGGCTGATGCTAAGCTTTTTGGAGTGCCATTGCAGCCACATGTTAAAGCTTTCCAAGGATGACTGTCTCAAAGATGATGCAGCCAATTACATGGAGTGTTCCATATGCATCAACTTGTGGTTCACTTATGTATGCTATGGTTGCCACTCAGACAGACATCGCTCATGCAGTGGGAGTTGTTAGCAGGTTCATGGCTAATCTTGGTAGAGCTCATTGGGAGGCACTCAAATCTATTTTGAGATATTTGAAAGAGACCAAAGGTAAATGCCTATGTTGTGGAAAGTGTCCATTGGAGCTGAAAGGATTTTGTGATTCCAACATGGAAGGTGATGTGGACACACGCAAGTCCACAAGTGGCTATGTATATACCCTTACAGGTGGAGCTATTTCATGGTGCTCTAGACTTCAGACGATAGTTGCACTATCTACTACAGAGTTTGAACATATTTCAGCCATAAAAGCTTTCAAAGAAGCCATTTGGTTGGTCAGCTTGTGCAGTGAGTTTGGGTCCTGGGATGCCTGAAAAGGCACCTGTTCTTGGATGCGATAGCCAAAGTGCCATATGTTTGGCAAAGAATGCCATGTTTCATGCTCGCACAAAGCATATTGATGTGAGATACCACTTCATCAGAGACGTGTTAGAGGATGACCTGATCACTTTGATCAAGTTCAATACTTCACAGAATCCTGCAGATGCTCTCACGAAGTGTCTACCCAAGGCACAACATCAGCTATGTATACAGATAGCGGGAGTTACTTAGCTTAAAGGAGCCTCCTTGGTCCTTTAAGTGGGACGTTGTTTGTGATAAAGGCCGCAAGGACTCTCCTTTTGTATATTTTGATCCTTCCATATGAAAGCTCTCTTCAAGAGCTTTCCAGACATATTTTTGTTATATTTTTTGGACCCCAAATTGGGGAGTTATAGACATTTACATTATTTTTATGACTTTTGGTCATTGGCCATGTGTGAAGATGCTCAAATGCCTAAAAGTCATTTATCAATAAGACTTGGTCCCAAATCTCTCATAAATTAATTGGGGCTTCTTCAACTTCAGCTTCTCCATCTTCTTGTCCAAATTTCTGCGCAGGTTTCGCTCTCTACTTTCTCTCTCATCATGCAGCAGCCCACTCCCTTGGCATTTGGAGCAACTGAGCACACCATGATGTAGCTCTCCGCGGCCTCTTTCATCAGGAACCGACCTTGGGTACAAGTATATAAGAAGAGTATGCCCAAGAGTTATAGGAAAGTGTGAGTGTGCAAAGAATGAAGAAATTAGGACTGTTTTACGAGAAAACAGCTTGTGTGCAGAGATCGGGGCAAAAATCTGCAACCCTAATAGAATTCAGGGTATCTCCTATGGAATAAGAAGCTACAAGGCTTCCCTCCTTGAAGTGACCAAGGCTTCCCTCCTTGAAGTGATAGGTAATAAAACTTGGTACAGCAGCAAGAATAGAAGAATAACATAAAATATGCTGCACTTACAAAATTAAGCTTGGAACACACTCCAAGCTCTGTATTGGAGAAGGGGGTAGCAGCAAATCACTTCAAAATCAGCAACAAATCACCTCCAAATACCTCGAAAGCTGCTCTTAACCGTAGAGCATAAGTTGATGTTCAAATTGCACAATATGGACCTTTCTAGGCTTACAAGCTCTCCAAAAAAGTGCCGAACAAGCTTATGAAAAGCTTGTACGTGATTTTTATATATGGTTTTTTGTTGAAAAACGAAATTGTTAAAAACTCTTGCTGAATGAGCATAATCACCTTCAAAAAGATGCTTTTATGAATTAGGGGACAGAGAGCTTTCAAATGATGTGTTTCATTTCTGAAAATGCCCATTTATAAAATTAGGGTTAGGGTTTTGGAAGCCTAACTGAAGTCTGATGGTCAAGTGTCATATACCAAAAAAAAGAAAGCTCTTGGAGAAAGCTATTAGAATATGTAAAAACATTTTGATTAGGTTTTGTTGGAAAATTAGGGTTTTTTGCAATATTGATATTGCTTTTCAACAATCCCCTCGATGTCATGTTGGCATAAGATTCAATAATTTGCATAACTTTTTATGTTTGTCTTTGGATAGTGCTTTGGTAAATATATCTAAAAAATCATTTAACGGCCTTCCAATGAATTTTTAGAAGTTTGTGCATGAACCTTGATACTTGAGAAATTGCAAACTGAATGTTTGGTCATGTATTACATAGATAGATCATGCATCCAACTACATGACTATATAACATAGCATAAAAAGATTTAGAACCTTTTTCCTCTGCTTGTTACGACTCTTTAACATGCATAGGTGCCTTCATAGGTTTACAATTGTTTACAATTTGTCATATCAAACCTTTCTAAAAGTTTCTCAATGTACTTTTGTTGTGTCATATAGATACGTCCATTCTTGAATTTGAATTTAATGCCAAGATAATAATGTAAATTACCAAGATCATCAATATCAAATATATCTTTAAGTTGTGACTTAAAGAATTGAAGATCTGAATTCTTGGGATCTGTCATAATCATATCACCATTGTAAATGATAACGATGATTAAAACATTTGTCTTTGACTTAACATAGAGGGTAGGAGAAGCTTCAAAGTTTTTAAAACCAATAGACAAAAGATTTAGATTTAATTTTTCATACCAAGTCCTTTGTGCTTGTTTCAAACCATAAAGAGCCTTTATAAGGTTGCGAACTAAGTGTTCTTTATCTTGTTCTTCAAAACTTTCTAGTTGTTGAATATAAACAACTTCATGAAGATCACCATTAAGAAAAGTTGTCTTGATATTTAATTGGTATACTTTCCAACCAAATGTTTCATTTTAACCTTTGACTACTAGATGTATCTTCAAATGTTTCATTATAGTCTAAACCTTGCTTTTGTGCATAACCTTTGACAACTAATCTTGCTTTATACCTGTCAATTTTTATCATTAACTTTATGTTTGAAACTTGAAGATCCACTTGACTCAAATAGCTTTCTTACCTTTTGGTAACTCACAAAGCTTCCATGTTTGATTCTTGTGAATATAATCAATCTCCTCCTGCATTGCTTTCTCCCAAACACGACTTTGTAATGCATCTTTGACACGAGCATGTCATTCTCAATTGAACTAAGTGCAAGAATGTTATGAATTTCAAAATGTTTTGCATAATTTACTTGATCTACATGATCTTCGATCTTTCTTTATCTGACATCTTATTCTTCTATACCACTATCCTGCACTATTTGAAGTGTCTTGGAAACTGGTGCAACATCTTGTGCTTCCAGAGCTCTTTTTTCTGGTGCTCTTGAAGTTTCTCCAACTTCATAAGTTGGTAGATGAAGAGGTTGTGTATAACTAGGAGAGGATGGTGTAGATAGGGGTGAATATATAGTAGGAGTTGTAACTTTCTCTTTACCTTTATCAATTGAACTTTTTGGGGTTTGAGAAGATTGACTACCCCCTGTATGATTGAATTATCATTTGCTTTGGTAAAATTTGGAATTTTTGCATGTTTATCATAAATTTGATATTTTGCAACATAATCATTGCTTGAGAGTAGGATTTTTATTTATTTTTTTTGGTACATAGAATTTGTATTCTTTGCTTTCAATAGCATAATCAATAAAAATGGCTTTGATGGCTTTTACATCAAGCTTATCACGTTCTTTTCAATGTGAACATAAGATGGAGAACCAAAAACTCTGAAACAACTCGCTTTGGGTTTTATGAATAAATGTGACAAATTACCTCTAACCTTGAATAGAATATGCTCTCATAGCTCCATTAACATCCGAATCATGAATGCATGATCTGCAACTTTCTTGTAGCACTGATGTATCCATGCCTCTTGAAAGATAGCTTATGACACCTTACTTCAATGCATCTTTCACATAGACTGTGAATCATCTGGTAAAGCAAAAATAGGTAATCTCTTCACCATACCTTGATCTTTAATATGTTTGAGCTCTATAATAAATATGGTCAAATCTAGCATGCTATGACTTCATATTCTCCTTTGGTATAGAAGACTTGGAAACTTTAGCATGACTAATTTTGGACAGTAGCTACTACAAACCTACCACTTTTGTTTTCATCTTGTGATAGACAATCTCCTCAGTAGGTGTGAGGATTCGGCATAAATCTTTCTTAAAAACAACTTTATAACTATCTGATAAGAAAGTAGATATGGACAAGAAATTCTTCTTCGTTTCTAGAACATAGAGACCTTTAGGAATTGTGAAATTTTCACATGCTTTTGACTTTAAAGTAACTTCTCTAACACATACAACATCCAAGTTATGACCATCTACTATGGCCATCCTTCTACATAACGAGTTAGTAAGGGAAGAAAACACCTTGCAACGTGTCAGACGCTTAGTAGGTCCAGAATAAAAAATCCAAGGATTTTTAGAGATTATATTTAATGCTGCGTAGTCAAAAGCTATTTCTTCAATATTGACACATGCATTATTTGAAGATTTAGGTTTTGAACCTTCTTCATATTATTACTTGACACTCTTTTTTCTCATTAGAAATTCTCTTTTTGCATTGTGTTATAAAATGATCTCGTTTCTCGCAAAAATGGCATATATCTTTCTTTGAAGTGGATGTAGTTGAAGTAAATTTCTCTTTGTGTGTGGAAGAAGAAGTTGAGGTATATGTAGAAGAAGGTATATGACTTACTTTCCTTAGTAATCTTCTCCTTCTTTATAGTTTCCTCCTCCTTCTTTCCTTTAGAGGATGATACCATAGCTTCATCATTCTCTTCGAGACTCTTCTATTGCACTTCATCTTGAAGTAATAGGAACTGTAACTCTTCAAGTAATTTCTCTTGTAGAGAGAGAAAGAGAAGTAACAAAAGAACAATATGTAGATGGAAGTGAATTTATGAGAGTATTCACTATCTTTTCATCATATATGCTAACTCCAACATTAAGAAATTGATCACGTAAATCATTAAGTTTCAAGATATGAGATTGAACTTACTCACCAACTTTCATCCTTGTGTTGGCTAGCTGATCCCTCAAATTAGCTTTCCTTGTAGGATTTTTGTTTTGATAGAGATTCTCTAATTCCAACCAAGCTTGAGGAGAGGTTATGCATGATGTGATTTGAGGAGTAATATGTTTCTTGACTCCCATAGGAATAAATAAGAGTGCTCATGCATCTCTAGAATCCCATATGGATTGCTCGCATTGCTCTTCTGTAGGAAGTAACTTCATAGCTTCTCAGATTATGAATGATGAGAGGACCTCTTCTTCTTCTTCTTCAACCTCTCGTTGAGCAAAAACTCGAGAATAAGGTTGCTTGGATGAAGAGGCAATATCATGTGTAGCTTGTCGTGGTCTAGGGTGCTTGCCATTTGACAATATTCCATAAGTCCTTTGATACTAACAAGTTCATCATCATAAAACTCCACATTGGATAATTCTAAACTATCCTGATTCTCTATAGTCACTTATCTTGAGTACAAAGGTGTATGTGAACTATGCTTTGATACCAAATCCAATGGGGTTTCAAAGAGATCGTCTCCAAAAGAAGTTTATGTGAAGAAAAAACATTCCATCAACCCAAAAATTATAGATTACAATACAAATGGAAAAATTTTAAAGAACTGGGGAAAGGAATGAGGGATAGAAAAAGTTGATGATCATGCTTCGAAGCAAGTGCTTGTATAGCCTACAAAGAACACATTTTTTTCCTTTTTTAGAAAAATGAAACCTGTAAGCAACATGGATAAGACAATTGAGGGAAATGTATAGGAATGTAAAATTCAAGCAAGTAGAAGATGTGATTATTGCATCACACTAAGTCCTACATGTGGGTCTTTGAAGACTCTTACAACTTCAAAGTAAAGCACTTCAAACAGTTTTCCTCTGGTTTCACAGGGAGAGGACAACAAATATGGTAGATATCTTGAGAATTAGAAGAGCAAACTTTGATATAATAACAGATTTTCAAGGAGAATTCATTTCATCAGCTTCCAAGCTTATTTGCATCTTTTATCAAGAAACAAAGAAGAAAAATCAAACTTTCAAGGAGAGTGCATTTCATCAGCTTGCAAGCTTATTTGCATCTTTTATCGAGAAACAAATACCAAAAATAACACGCCAAAAAGTATTATACGCACGACATAATCTTAATTGAAATTTGATATACCTGCACACTGCGAAAGCCGAATCCCGATGTTGAAAAGTGTTTAATAGTGAGCATTGGCAAGTTGCAACTCTATAGAGATAACACAGACAAGGAGGCTATCAACTCTCAAGCGATAGAAATGTAGTGACTCATGAACCTGGGCAGTCTTCAACCGGGTAGTCTGCGCTTGCAAGCTTGGAAGAGTGAAGAGTGTGGTACTCGAGCATAGAACATGTTACGATGGTACTTAGAGGTTCGTCACGCCAAGACACTCAAACCAATCATGGAACGTGAAGCTAACATGTATAACCTATGAACCAGGTTTTATGTATAACGAGAATGATACTGAGCTTTGAGTATAACCAAGGGTTGAGAGCATCATATAAGTAGGTTTTATACTTTTAGGCTGGCGAGACTCCTTGCTAATATCAAATGCATATGAAGGTTTTATATTAATGATCATTTGTCCGCCAAAGCCCAACCCTTGAAGGCTGATTCACAACTGTTTACTGCCAACTACACAATGGGGAATTTATACCCATTTAAAGGTTATATACATTGTATATATAAAAATGACAAAGAACTTACTGAGGCTTACTTATCAATTGACAATTAAAAACCAAGTGAGCATGTCTACTCATAGGTAAATCTATATGCCAACCTTGCATTTGATAGGTAAATTATTTTTTTGCTTGCACTGACAAGAAAAATGCCCTATGACAAGCCATGACAACGTCAATTTTAGGCCTCGGGACCTACGTGTAGGTTTAAATCACATAAAGTTGAATGGTCAAAACTTGGTCAAAGGGCTGATCAAACTAGTCAAAATGGTCAAAATTTGAGAAAAATTATCATTGCATATTGTGATAATACTCCTCAAGAGCTATTCAATGGTATATAACACTTTAGTATTGGACATGTATATATGGTTCAGAAGTCAAACACTAATTTTTGGACTATGTATGGAAAGCATTTTAGAAAGCGAAAAGCATCGTGCGCACTTGTCAAAATCCTATAAAGAGTGGATGAATTGATCCAAGGGTAAAAAATATGCCATGTGGCACTAAACAAAAAAAAAAACCATCTCGTAAATCATGGCAGAAATCTTGTCGGATTTTTTGGGATTGGCTTTTTATTTAAAAAAAAAAATCAATGGGGCTATAGTGGAGGCTGCGTATATGAGATGCTCACTCTGCAATCTCGTGTGGTCTGTCGAACGTCCATGTCGTAGTTGTCCTATGGCCCTCTCAACATCTTTGTCCTACCCAAGTATCTCATATAATCTCTCAGCATAATCATGCCATGTGTGTAGGTCCCCAATAGGTGTGGTCGTAGGGTACGCCATGCTGCAACACTCGTGTCTTGGAATATATGACATATATGTGGAGCTTTGCTCCATCTATCTATGATTTTGTCTATTATCTTTCATGTCTCTATTTCATTTTTGTCTCCATATTGATTGTGGTCCTTAAAAATCAATATTTGAGAAATACAAAACTATCCTCGTCTGAAGATTTACCTTCTGAACTTTTCTCAACATTGCTACTTGAAGTTCTTTTCTTTTCATTATGAATTCATTTTTTGCACTTTGCAATGTGATGACCTACCTTTTTGCAATAATGAAAACTTTTTTTTTGGGGGTAGAGGTAGATGTGGATGAAGTCTAGAAGTAGATATAGATAAAGTAGATTGATCCTTAGGTGTAAAGTAGTTGATGTAGTGGTAGAAGATGTTGGAGTTTGAGGTTTGTGGGAGCATGCAAACAACACAAGGAAGAAGAAGAAGTTTGGAGAACAACACATAATACTGAATGTATTACCAAGTGAATGTACAAAGATAAGTGACCCGTTAGGGTTATAGGCGTATATACAAGCCTGGGGAAAAAAACCTCATAAAGAGGGAAAAAGTTCCTCGGCAATCGTAAGTGTGTTCACACACATCACTATCGAAATACATCAACAAATCCCCCCTAGGAGTGATGCGGTGAACAACAAGCTTCCCTATACTCAGCCTCACAACTAGAAGTAACCATAGTAGGATGCTTCTTGCTGAACCAAGATATTCATGAGCTACCAAGCATGAAGCAAAAACCACTAGTGTACACACGAGTATCATAGCAATTAGAGTGGCCAGAGTCAGAAAAAGCATGTAAATCTCGCAGTGGTGATGAGCTACCAATCATGAAGCAAAAACCACTAGCGGACACATGAGTGTTATGGTAACCAGCTTGGTCGGAGTCAAAAAAACATGTAAATCTTGTAGTAGTGATCCCCCCTTGGGATAAAACAATCCAAGTAGCTGGGTACCACTCAAGTAGCGAAAGATGCGCTTAACCGCCTTCCAATGCTTGACACCTTGGCAATGCATAAACCTGCTCATTTGTGAGCATAGTACAAACAGAGAGATTTAAATCGCGATTAAAAATCGGGATTTAAACGATTTAATCGTTTTAATCGTGGGGATTTAAAATAAAAATCGCGATTTTTATTCTTTTGCAATTTTTGTTTTTTTCTTTTTTTTTGGAAGTTTTTGTATATACACATATAAAACATTCTAATATAATAATGTATATCATAAACGTTTTTTTATAATGCATGTAATATGCATATAATGCATGTAATATGGATATAATGCATGATAATATCTCAAAATAGAGCAAAAATAAAAAATTAAAAAATATCAAAAAAAATAAAAATCGTGAATAAATCGTTTAAATCGTTCGAGATTTAAAAGATTTTTATTTTATGAAAAAATCGCGATTTTTTGTTACTATGTTTGTGAGACAACAAACTGAATATTAGCCCGAGTTATGCATAAGTAAATCAAGCATCCAACAACATGCTGATCAAATGCATCTCCAACATCATGAAGACTCAACCGTAAATCCGTTTTCCATAGGAGTGGCAATAGGTTTGCAATCTTCAAGGCCAAAACGTTACAATAATGTGTCAATATATTTTGTTTGACAGAGAGCTATCCCACCATCAACTTGCATAAACTGAATGCCCAAATAATGATGCAAATCTGACATCTCAAATGAGGCATGCAAACGAGAAATAGCAATATGTTTCTCATTAGGACTAGTGAGCAACATGTCATCAACATAGACAACAATAATCAAAAGCACATTTTTTTCACTCTTAACATATAAGGTGCTCTCAATTATTCTCAAAACCATGTGTAATTTGTTGGAAGTGAGGTGGGCCCTAATAATAAATTTCATACGTGCATAGGATGTTCCAACACATGAACCTTATCATACACACCTTAAGGCTCAAAATTTAGATGAATGAGAAATAGAGAGAGTATGCACGATTTTCAAAGTGTAACGGTAAGCTGAAAGCTTACCCTTACAATGTGAATGTCAAATTACAATGTGTGTAGTGATACAAAACTAAATGTAAGCTTATACAAAACTGAATCTAGGCTGAATTTAGGGTTTTACATACAAGAATTTGTGCATAAAGTGCGTAAGAGGTATGAAGAGTGTGTGTACGTTCGATTGAAGTGAATAGAAACAGTTTAGAACTGTTTGTACAGCAAACCCTAATTCTGAAATTAAGATTTCAGAAACCCTAAATCCGAATTGACCTAAATAGCAAGAAAAAACTCCTCCTTGGGTTGAAGTAGAAGGCACAAAGCCTTGGAACAGCAGCAACGAAGGAGGAAGAATTGAAATTGGACTTGCTACTTACAAAGCTCAGCAAGAATTGATGGTTCTTGCTGGTTGGCAGCCAAAATCTCCTTCAAATCTGCACCAAAGATTAGGTACACCTCTTCCAAGAGTTAGAACACTTCAATAGGTCTTGAGTGATCAATGAGTGATGCTTGATTATGATCCCCAAGCATAGTATGGCCCGACTGCCGTTTTTTCGAAAAAAAAAAACCGTTCAGTTCGTCCAACGATTTAAATCGTGCAGCACGATTTTTATTCTTTTTTCAACAATTTTTTTGATCGATTTTTTAAACAGCCCTAGTGTCTAAAATAAAACCGTTTTGACGGTTTTTTTGAGATTTGTGCCGCTGCCCGCTTGCGTCCGCCTGCGTTCTTGAATCCCGAGAGAGAGAAAGAAAGAAAGAAAGAAAGAAAGTATTTTTAGGTCTATTAGGAGGCCGAACTCGGCCTATGAGACAAATCAATGTACATGGGTGTATCTTCTGTCAATCGAAAAAGATAAAAGTACTGAAAAAAAGCTGGCAAGGCTGATATAGATCTCTGTAGCATGCATGTAGAGATACCCATGAAAGTGGGAGGGGGGGGACGGTGAATGGAGTGCTATATCTATAGCCTATATGCAAAAGGGTAGTCCAAGCATGATAATGCATCTGAACGACTAACTAGCTCCATCCTGTACTAGTGAGCGGGTGTAAGATGTGGTACATGGGCGGAGGTGGAGTCAAGGCCGCCCTGATGGTTGCAGCTTGATCTGCCATCATCCGGGATCGTCTCTCCTCCATGGCGCGATGGTCACGAGCCTGGATGTCTTCGATCTGGTGCCTGTGAAGTCTGAGGGCCCGATATCCTATAGCACGGGGTCGTCTCCTAGCTTGAGAGGTCTGAGCCTGCTGAAGAGTCACCCCTCTCGATGTGTGAGCTAAGGGGGGGAGGGCTGCTGCACGTCGTGCAATGAAGAAGTCAGTGATATGACTCTGTCTCCCTCGTGTCTGGGAAGCTGCAGTAGGCTGGAGGAGAGAATCGAGAGAGAAAGAAAGAAAGAAAGAAAGTCATATTAACGTCTTCTGGAGGCCAAACTTGGCCTATGAGACAAAAACCATGTACAAGTGTAGTAACCCTGTGTAGAAGATAAAATGAAATAAAAAGTATATCGCTACACAAAGCTATATAGGGCTGGAAAAGGCTGGGGAGATGTGGCTCTGACTCTGTAGATAGTGGCCACCTAATACATGGGGGGGGGGTCCAAAATGTGAGTAAAACGCCCTGAGAGAGAGAGAGAGAGAGAGAGAGAGAGAGAGAGAGAGAGAGAGAGAGAGAGAGAGAGAGAGAGAGAGAGAGAGAGAGAGAGAGAGAGAGAGAGAGAGAGAGAGAGAGAGAGAGAGAGAGAGAGAGAGAGAGAGAGAGAGAGAGAGAGAGAGAGAGAGAGAGAGAGAGAGAGAGAGAGAGAGAGAGAGCTTCGGCCTTATTAGTTTACCCTTAGCGGCTTAGCCTTGCACTTGTGACTTGAGTCTTGATCAACCTTTCAACTTTCAAGTTTCCACTTAGCACTTGCAAGTTGCCACTATCCTTGTCACTTGAGCTTTAGCCTTGGCCCTTTCCAAATCCCTCTTTCCATCTATAGTGATTAGAAGACAAATAATCGACATTATGGGTCGTACTCCTATCGATATCCGATCCCATATCAAGGTCACTGGGCATAATACATGGGAATGCAAGTATTGCAAGGGTCTATACACCGGTAGTGCATCTCGGATCAAGGCACATCTTCTTGGTTTGCGAGGTGGTGGCATTGGAAAATGTCACTCTGTGCCTCAACAAATCATAGAGGACCTAACTACCAAGTTGCAATTGTCTCAAGGTGTTGGAAATATCCACGTGAGTGAAGATCCTCTTCAGACTTCTGAGATGCATCACAATAGTGGAGAGTCTTCTACGGGACCTTCAAAAAGGGCTTGCATTGATAGTGTGAGCTCTAGTGGTGCATCCCCAGATGCTAGTACTACTCCGATTCCACGAGTACGGGCACCCTCTAGTAGTGGTCCCATACCTAGGAACCTACCCAAAAGTAATGTCTTCGTGAAGGGTAGCATGAGAGCATCTTTGCAAAAACAAGCAATAGAGAAAGCCAAGACAAAGATCACTAGATTGTTCATTTTATGTGGCATCCCCTTCAATGTAGCCAATACCATTGCATGGAAGACGGCAATGAGAGCTGTCAGTCGCATAGGTGCTCCTTGGGAAGGGCCACCTAGGAAAGTCCTAGGCACTACTGAGCTTACCAAACAAAAGCTTGCTGTAGAAACTGAGATGTTATCATTGCGTAGTACATGGGAGAAATATGGGTGTTCCATTCTATGTGATGGATGGTCAGATATGCGCAAGACGAATGTGTATAACATCATGGTTTCCTCTTGCAAGGGAACTATGTTTTTATACGCCCACATAATGCCATTCAAGTGGTCATTGACAATGGATCCAATTGTGTGGCAATGGGTCGTATGCCAGAAGAAGCATTCCCTAGAATCATGTGGACCCTTGTGCGAGTCATAGCTTAGACCTCATGATGGAAGATATAGGAAGCTTGCCATGGGTTGAGACTATCCTTAACAAAGCAAAATTCATTGTAAAGTTTATGACTAGTGACCTAAGTGGGTTCTTGAGAGAGAACCAGCTTTCCCCCGTCAGTTGGTGGGAAATATATGGTGTTGATACTCCTCTTCTAGTAAGTTCATTTTTGAAACTTATAAAGTATGAATCATGATTATAATTTATGATTAAAGTCTAAATTTAAACTTCAAGAATACTTATAAATTATGAATCATGATTCCTCTTCATAGAGGAAATTAGCACTGTAGGTTTTATCACAAGATTGCAGTACCAGCCCACAGAAAGGAATTGGAGTACATGGGCATTGTTTCACACGAAGAAAAGGAACCGATTGAGTCCACAACAACTTGAGAAACTAGTGTATACACATTGTAATCTCAAGTTGTTGGAGAGCAAAGGAACCCTCATTGCACCCCTTCAGGTAATTGTAATTTATGTTGAAACTTCCAAGTGATAATTGTTTGCTTAAGCCTTAAGGCTTAAGCTAATAAGCCCTAAACTCATGACTCATTGGATTTGTTATTTCAATTTGTAAATTGTAGGTCAATGTAGATTCCATTGACATTGCTAAAGTGAAAGATATGCCTCAAATCCCCGCGGAAGAGAGAGATATTTTTTCCATGTTATTTCATGATTCTCAACAGTTTGTGAGACAAACATGAAGAAGACCAAAAGCAAACACATTAGGTATACAAATTACAATATACTAGAGTCTATAAATCCATACTTTAAATTTTAAGTTTTGATCTTGTTTGATTTTTTTACATGTATGATGTCAAGTTAATATTAAATCCTAATTTTTTGTAACAGATCGTGATGCACTATCTACTAGTCGGAGACCTTGGAAGATGGCTTCTCGTCGAGGTGAGAGAGGACGTGGAAGAAGAGGAGGCCACATCATCCGTCCACATCCAGATTCTAGTGTACTAGAGGATTGGGAGGAGAGATCCGCATCTTCTAGTAGTGATGACGATGATTCACATGCTCACACACGGAGAGTCATGGATTTTTATAGTGATAGTGCATCTATCTTCTCATGGGCTAGTTCATTTGACGAGGATGATGATATTGATGATATTGTAGATGAAGAGTTGGAGATTTGACTTCCGACTCTTTAAGCTTGACTTATGATATATTATTTTATTGTTCATGACTCGTGATGTATTCAGATTCTACATTTCATATTATGCTTTGACCTTGAAAGTTGTCTCTTTAA
This sequence comes from Ceratopteris richardii, assembly GCA_020310875.1. NCBI lineage: Eukaryota > Viridiplantae > Streptophyta > Polypodiopsida > Polypodiales > Pteridaceae > Ceratopteris > Ceratopteris richardii. The sequence continues at coordinate 70,092,741 of CM035434.1, forward strand.
AGTTTACGCTATGTTTGTGTGTGTTTCCTATCACTTCTTTGCGTACTTAAAAGTTGAAAGTTAATACTTATAAGTTATGATTCATGAATCATGATGAATGTTTTACATTTGAATCTTGATACAATGTAATTATCTTTATTCATGCAAATGACATATGTATATCTAAGGTTTTTATGAAAAGTATAAATTTCTCTTTGAGTGGATAAAAACCTCAATTTTTATTTAGGGTCTGAACGATTCAAACGATTAAATCTCGATTTAAATCTCTCGGTCCAACTATGTCCCCAAGCCCTTCTTTTATAGGCTATAGAAGCTTTCACAAAAGTTTGGTGGAAAGCTTGCAAAAAGCCAAAAAAAAAAAAGCTTGCATTAAACTTAAAAAAGTGATCAGCTTTTGGTGGTTAAAATTTGTTTTTCAGGCTCAAAACTCTACAATCTCTCATTCTGGCCATAGCTAGTTATGAGATTTAGCTTTCCTTGATGTACATGATCTTAGGAATCATATTGTGCAAAAAAACTTTTTGAGCAGAAATTAGGCTTAGGGTTTTCTTGCATTTCTGGATCTTGGATGATTGAATCTTACATACCAAATGAAAGCTCTCCTCAAGTATTATTGGATGAACTTCTAAAAATTTTTGACCTTTTGTGATCAAAATTTGGCTAAGTACCAAAAATTAGGGTTGCTGGAAATTAGGGTTTTGTGCTATTTTGACATTGTTTCCAACACAATCAAGTAGGCATGTATATCTTTTCATACCAAGCACGTGGTGCTTCCTTCAAACCATATAATGCCTTTTTCAACATGCACACTTTTTTTTTCATGCCCTTTTCTGCACAAAACCACGGGGCTAAAAAACATACACTTTTCATGTAAGTCACCATTCAAAAATGTAGTTTCAATGTCCAACTGATGTACATTCCAACCATGATTGGCTGCAATTGCACAAGCTACGAATGATAGTCATTCGACATGTGGGTGCAAAGGTGTCATCAAAATCAATGCCTCTTTCTTGAGCACAACCTTTTGCAACAAGCCTAAACTTATTCCTGTCCACTGTTCCATCAGGTTTACGTTTCAACTTGTATACCCATTTAGTGCCAATGTCTTTTTTGTCAAGAGGCAAATCACATAAAGACTAGGTATCATCCTTCATAATAGCATCATATTCTTATTGCATAGAAGCCATCCAATTTTTTGAATTTTGTGCTTCATCAAAAGAAACTAGCTCATTCTCATCATAGAGACCAGAGGCAGCCATAACATGAGGAATCTGATGCAAAAGAAGTACCATGAGAGCGTGAACGAGTACGATATGACAAAGGTGCATTCAATTTGCTATCTCGCGAAGTCTATACCATTCAATTAGGCATAATTTTTGCCTCATCTATATCAGCCCTTTCATCAACAAGTGCATCATATAAATCTGCATCAGAAATGGAATGGTTTTCATCATCATGTGAAGCCTGTAAAGGCTGAGAAATCGCCTCATTTGGATTGCAAAATGTCATACATATTTTTGGAGCTAATTGATGTCTCTTTAGTACATGAACGTAATGGTTGGATTGCATCTTCCACAAAAATAATATCACGGCTAACCAAAATGTGTTTAGTATGTGGATGATACTGACGATAGCCTTTACTTTCAGAACTATACCCAACAAAAATACATTTCAGAGCTCTATCCTCCAATTTTCTACATTGTTGTTCAGGCACTAATGCATAGGTCAAACAACCAAAGACATGTAGGTATGCAACAGATGGCTTGCAATCATGCCAAGCCTCATATGGAGTGATAGACTGCAGTGCTTTTCGTGGGGCACCTGTTAAGTACATATGCTGCACACATAACCACCTTGAGCCAAAAGCTATGTTGTAAAGCCTCACTTTTGACCATAAACCTTGCCATCTCCATGAGAGACCTGTTCATACTTTCAACAAATCCATTCTGTTGAGGTGTATACAACACTCTACATTGATGTTTTATCTAACTTTCAACCAGAAATGCATTAAAATCAAAAGACATGTATTCCTCCCTTCGATCCGAACAGAGGATGCCGATTTTACATGCTTAGAGATTTTCAGCCAAAACCAAAAACTGTTTGAAGCACATAAACACTTCGGACTTTGCTTTCAATGGATACATCCATGCATGCCTAGAAAAATCATCAATAAAAGCCACCAAGTAAAGATAATTCCCAAAAGAAGGTGTCTGCATAGGACCAATGCAGTTTTTGAGTAGCTCATACTATACCATCTTTTCGGAAGGAGAAATGCTGCAATTTACCCAAAATACAGCCTTCACAAACATGTTTTCTAGGTGCCTTGCATAGTCTAGAAGCTTATATAGCCAACGACATAAAATGCTAGAAGAAATAATGATATGAACTCTACACCTGTCATCAACAGATTTGAAAACCAAACCTGACAATAGATTTTTCTTGATCCCTGGCACAAACAAAGTATCTGACAATGTGAAAGAACTACCATCAATAGTAGTCAGAATGATCTTACCAACTCCCATGACATGATAAGAAGAGTTGTCGGTGCATGTGATATTCCTTTTAGGAACAGGCTCATGTGAACTAAAGAAACTGCGCTTCAAGGTGATATGTTTGGTTGACTGTTGCCCCGCTGTCAAAGTACCAAACATCTGAGTCTACTGCAGATATACACTGTTCATGAGAAGATGGGTCTTAGCTCCAAATAATAGTAAACACCTATTCTTCATTCTGCAGAAGATTAGTAGACTCTCTTTTAGGTGTAAGAGGCCTCTGCAACCACCAATTTAACCTCTTTCTCCTTTGCCTCTTTTGCAGCTAATTTTGAACAACTCTTTATGACATGATCATTTTCTTTAGAGTATTTGTAGAACTGTTTTCTTCTTTTTTGTCTTCTTTTCGTCTTTGTCTTTCCTTTTCGACTTTGCAGAATTAGCATAGGATTGACCTTCCTACAATAGAACAAAGACTAATTTCTCAAATGTTAAGTTATTTGGATTGCCTAGTTATATTTGGATTTCCTTTCATCATCAATAGAAGAGTAGAAGCAAAACTCTTATATGAATCTGAAAGACCATTAAGAACGGTTTGCACAAGTGAACTATCTGGCAAGACTTAATCCGCAAAAATCAATTGCTCCTTCAAATCTTTGATCTTTGTCAAATGACTGTCCATAGAATCTCCTTCATTCATATGTTCACTCTCCAATTGTTGTCGGAGGTAAGCAATAAGAGCCTCATTTCTTGCTTGGAAAAATGGTAAGTGTATCCCAAGTATCCTTTGTTGTTTTGCAAGAGCGAATATGAGAGATGATGGCACGTTTGACAGACAAAGCTATCAATGCATTGCTTGAGCATCTCTACCACCCCAACAAAGTTGCTATGTAGTAGGTGCAAGAAGAATCACAACACGAACAAGAATTCGAAGATCATCATCTTCAACGCCATCTCCATCACCTTCAATAACTATATTTACAAGTGTAGTAGGTCATTTGAACACCTTACACAATATTCCAGAGTCCTTTTGCGACTAATACATGACACATCATATATGCATATAATGGGTAATTGGTACCATCTAACTTGTCCTCAACAACGAACATACGGAATACATCATTGCTTTCAGCCATGACCACCGACTAAAATACTAAAATACCCTGATGCAAAAAAAATGATAAATGATCGTATCTCAAAAAGTTGAATAGAACTACCTTGCCAAGCTCTTCTAAACCTGTAGAAGACTTCGAGGTGCTTGTATTGGCGAAATGAAACTTGTACATATGTTTTGCATAATAGGACGAAATTGCCTGCAGAGGCATTGTGATAGTGCGTTCGGAGGCAGAAACGAGCTCGGATCAAAATTTAGATCCCACATAGCGAAACACTTTTGAACTCCTAATCACCCTTAGTATGTTCAACAAATTTCGTGCAATTTTGAGACGGCGACGGAAGGGGTGTCGACGATGCCCTAGATGAAGGAGCGACCTTCTCTGATACCAATTGTTTGAGTTTGAGGTCTGCGGGAGCATGCAAACATCACAAGGAAGAAGAAGAAGAAGCTTGGAGCACAACACACAATACGGAATGTATTACCAAGTGAATGTACAAAGACAAGTGACCCGTTAGGATTATATGTGTATATATAAGCCGGGGGAAAAAACCTCCTAAAGAGGGAAGAAAGTGCCCCAACAGTCCTAAGTGTGTTCACACACATCATTATCGAAATATATCAACAGAGATGTGGAAGTAGATTGGAAGTAGAAGACTTACTTTTAGGGTATGATTGAGTTTCCTTCTTCTTAATCTCCTTGGTCTTCTTCTTCTTGCCTTTTCATGAAGAAACGATAGCCGCATCATTCTCTTCCATGCTTTTTCTATTGATATTTATGTTGAAGATGCAAAAATTGAAGCTCTTCAAATGTTGTCTCTCTATCTCTTGTGGAAAGACAAAGAGATGTAACAAATGAATGATATGTTGATGGAAGTGAATTGATTAGGGTATTTATTGTCATAAAAAATATTCACACGAACATTGAAAAGTTGATCAAGAATATCTTTTGACTTGCGAATATGTGATTGAACTGATTGACCAACCTTCATACATGTGTTTGCTAACATCCTATTGACATGAGCTTTCCTTGTAGGATTTCTTCTTTGATAGAGATTCTCAAACTCCAACCAAGCTTGACGAGAGGTTTTGCATGACTTGATTTTAGGCATAATATGATCCTTCATACCCATCGCAATAAGAGAGAGAGTGCTTTTGCATCTCTTGAATCCCATCGTGATTGCTCTTTTGTAGGTTGTAGCTTTAATGTGTTTTTGACTCTGAATGATGAGAGAACTTTTTCTTCTTCGTCCTCTGTTTGCTAAGTTGAAAGTGGAGCAACAGGTTTCTTTGAAGAAGATCCGACGTCCTCAACTAATTGTCTTGGTCTTGGAAACTTGCCGTTGACAATACTCCACAAATTTTTGGACACTAAAAGATTCATCATCATAAAGCTCTATATAGGATAGTTAGAAACTCAATTCGCAGAGCTCGTTGTGAGTTCATGATCATGGTGTGTGTGTGTGTTGTGGGGTCTGTGTGTGAACGTGTATTCATTTTGACTTTTGTACCCACATACTATTGAGTCGATAGTGTGCATAATGGAGCTAATATGCCATATAGTCTTGTGGTTGACTACCATGAGCTTATAGTTGCACTTTCATTTGAGGGTGAATTTGGGGTTTGCTTGGATTCATTTTGGTATATATAGGATAGTTAGACATTCCATCAAGTTTATCCTCTTGTTCCAATCTATCTCTATAATGGCTCATCTTGGAAACAAGTGTGTATAAGTGTAATATGCTTTGATACCAAGTGTTGGAAGTAGGTAGGCCCTCACAAGTTCACAGGATCTCCCACACACCAGAAGCCAAGCATATATAGACAAGTTGGTCCAAATAAGATAGATGAGAGAAGATAGAGAATAGAGAAAGAGCCGACATGTAAAGGAGTAGCAAGGGCTATCTTAAAAATAACTTGATATTGATGGAACGACTATAGAATGTGTATATGTACAAAAGAATGTAATAGGCTGAAATTTGAATGGTTCTAGATACATAACATGAGAGAATTATGCTTAAAGTTTCAGAAATAATGTGTGTTTAGAAAGTGATGAAGTATAGGTTGATCAAAGAATAACCAGCTTATGTGTTATGTGTGCATGTAAAATCTGTAGAAAACCTGCAAATAACTTCGTCTCTGATGTAGGCAGCTTCTTGAACTCTTTAAGTGGAAGTATATGGCTATAAAATCTGGTACAACAAGATGAAGTGTGGAACTGAAATAGAGCAGCAAACTTACAATAATCAGCTGTACACACACACGCAAGAGTGTGTATAGAAAAAGATAGAATGTGTGTACAGCAGCATCTGCAAAACTTCACATCAAGTGAGTGAGTGTATTGGTTTGAGCCCTCCATGTGCTTTATATATAGCTATATGCTGCTAGGCGATGGTTGTGCAGAAATTAGCAGAAAGCACTTTTGTTGGCTTTACTTTTCATGCAAGTTGCTGATGTGGCATAATAAAGCTGGTCAGTCAAATCATAACCTTTAAATTAAGAGTTTCATTTGGATTGAATCTAACCCTTGATTCAAAATAAAAGATTATTGACTTTGGAGAATTATCTCCAATTTTCAAGAAGGTACGGAAATGGATTTTACAAACTACGCAAGAGACCAACATAAAGAATTTTAGGAAGAAGAGGAGGAGTCAACACAAGGATAAGCTGACCAAATAAATTTCGTAGGAAGTTATTGATATTCATTCTATTTAGCTCTTACTTCAATTAAGAATGAAGTTGCAAGTGCTCAAGAAGCTTTACATAATCCTGCGTGGAAGAAAGCCATGCAAGAGGAGATTGATTCTATTCACAAGAATCAAACTCGGATTCAAAACCTATGCAAACTTTTATGGATGCTAATGTTTCTTTACGAGTAGGAGGGGATTCAAAACTTGTTGATGCTATTATATATAGTCATGCAATAGGTTGCTTGATATATCTTTGTAATACACCTCAACCACATTTGCAAGGTTCACAATACAATGTCACAACGTTGTGACATTCGCAATGCTTTGCATAAAAATTGAATTTTTTTTTGCCTCAAATGAGCCTGTTTTGTTGAATGGCCTCATGGAGGCATTTCAAACAAAAAACGTGAGAACATTTCCAATCCTGTGCGATTGTGTGCAAGGAGAAAACCAAGGTAAAAGGCCACTAAGGGCTCACTATTCTCATCTTCAAGACTCCCATCTATCTCAATGGTCATCCATATTATCTCCGAGCCTCCTTTCTTGTCATTTCCAAGCTTCCTTATCTTCCTATCATGTTCCATCACCATGCCAAAAGCAAAGCAAGCTTGTTGGCAATATGTCACAAGCCAAGGGAAGTTGGGCTCGAGGGGAAGTGAAAGATGGACTTACAAACTATGTAGCTATAGTGGAGCTGGTGAAGCCGATATAATTAAGGCCCACCTTGCAAAGTTTAGTGATATAGGGTTGCATCTCACAAAGAGCCAATGCTCGAAGCTATCAAGGAAGAGCTATTGGAATGGGTAGCTGAAAAATCTCAAGGTAGAAGGAATGCACCTCCACAATCTTAAGCTAGATCACATTTAAGCAGTTCACATGGCTCATGTGATCATCATACTAAAGCATCTCAAGCTTATGATCCCATAGACATTGACATAGAGCATGGGTCACCTAGAAAAAGTGCAAGAGTAGAGCATGATTATCAAGAGCATTCACATGACTCTCTTGGATCCGCCTCCATACGTGCTATCTTCCAAAAACAACGTAAACAAGAAGCCACACAAGCCATCATGAAGGCTTTTATACAATGTGGGTTGTCTTTCAATGTTGCATGGACACCGACATGGTGAAATGCCATTGGGAAAGTAACTTTGTTAGGGTACCGATGGCAAGGGGCTACCTATGAAGAATTGAGGACAATGGAGCTCAAAAGAACAAAGGAAGCATTAGAGAGAGAGCTTGAGCCCATGATGGAGACATGGGCATAGTATGGATGCATAATCATGTGCGGCAGATGGACAAACATGAGAAAGAGGAATGTGTACAATATTTTGGTGCATTGTTGCAAAGGGAGCGTGTTCCTTCGAGCCATAGATGCATCAGTTGCCGATACTACGGTCAGAGGTGGGTTTACACTATATAGTCTACTCTAATTTCTCAAATTTCAATTTATCATTGATTGAGGATTCATCGATTCATTTCTCGTTCCAAACTGCAATGTGCATCCGATGTCGGAATGTCCATATATCTAAACGCATTATGCACATTGCACATTGCATTATGTAAGATTCCATGAGCGTTAAATTTTAACACATTTTGGCATCATGCACATGCCACAAATTACAATATGTATTATGCACGTTGCACATGTCACATCATACATATGACATTGGAATGTGCATTCTCATTTATGTAATATATTATATGCTTCACAAAGGAAAGTGCTCTGTGAGCTTTGATATATAACATGGCACTAGAAAGTCAACCAAAAGTGAAATCCTAATTTTTGTATTTCATATGCTTTTTACTCATAACCTTTTAATGGCTCAGATTTAATGGATGGAAAACAAATAGATCCAACCCTAAAATCTAGGCAAAAAGATTTTAAGCTTCCATATAATTGTGCACTCCAAATGCTTCTTTTGTAGGCCACGGCGCACAGCTCCTAGCTGCAGCTTTAACATATATTTGTGGTTTCAATACTCAAAGTAGACTTTTCTCCAACATAAAAATGATTGGTATTTGATTTGTTCGAGATGCAGTGATCATGTCATGTGCAAAAAGATTTTAAGCTTCCATATAATTGCGCACTCCAAATGCTTCTTTTGTAGGCCACGGCCCACAGCTCCCAAGCTGCAGCTTTAACATAAATTTGTGGTTTCAATAGTCAAAGTAGACTTTTCTCCAACATAAAAATGATTGGTATTTGGTTTGTTTGAGATGCAGTGATCATGTCATGCACATATATAAATGAATGAACAAATAAATCAATAAATAAAGGTCATTTTAAATGTGCTTTTCTAGATCCATCTTGGTTTCTTGTGTCATCATGAACCTGCTAGTGCGGTGCATCTTTGGTTAAGAAATCTTGTCTTGTATCAGCCATTCAAATCTCTCCCCTTTCTGCATCACTTTTGGTCTTTACGGACATCAGAACCCAAACATTATGTGGATTACTGCGTAGCTGCATTTTTTGATACTCTGGTTTATTTGGCAGTCCCAAAACATGCTTATTTTTGAGTGCTATCACACATCTACTTTCATTTCTACACCAATACTCTAGAGTGCTTGCTCATTACTACCCATTTGCTTGCCATTGTACAATGTTCTAATTCTACCTAGATATCTTCTATTAAAGATCAATGCATGGAACTCTCCTAACACGTCTATCAGATGCCTTGTGAAACTGATGTTTCTCACTCTGTCACAGCTTTTGTTTCCACTGGATGTCACTTTGATGCCCCTTGGTTTCCACTCTCTATACTAGTAATTGGAGCCTTCTTGCCTTTGAGGTCAGAAATTCTGAATTCTCTGATGATTGTTTTAGTTGCATAACACATGCATCTTTATCATATCATCAGCTGTTTTTAGAATGTTGTGATAGCTAGGTTTTTGTTGACTGTCAAGAACTCGATGCTTGATGTTCAAGACTCAAACATATCATCAATCTATTTGTGTTGGTCATATATGATGAAAGGATCCTTTGCACTGCATCTTTTTGGATGAATCATGAGAGTGTGACAAAGAACATGCTGAATCCTACTTTTATAGGCACTACAGCTGCATCATACATGTTATTATGTACATGATGAATACATGTTGCACATGATGAGTACAGTGTATGCTTGTGTTGACGGTTATTTGACCTTATGGGCATCCATAACTTTGTTCCAGGTTGCACCGGAATATATTATTATCTTAGAATGTTATTTATATTCTTTCAAATAAGTATGATAAACTTTCTGACTTCAAATCTTCCCCATTAAGATGAATGACAATGTAATGAAAGATTTTTCTTCTTCCAGATTTAAAAGGAAAAAAAAGGATTTGCACCTTGCTGCAGCATCGTCATCTTTGCCTCAGTTTGAAACACTTTTTTTTTTTTTTGAGTTGAGTAAGTTGTTTACCAGAAACGAACAGTATTTGGAGGTTTTGACCTTTGATGGTTTTGTTTTCCTGAGATGGAGTGAATTGAGGACATGATTGATGCTTGCTGCATTTCATCTATATGAACATCCTTGACTTTTGACTCTTGAGGCTGTACTAAGTCATTATCAAACTATAGAACACAGAAAAGGGTGTGTTTTCAAATATCTGTTTCAATGTGGACATTAAAAACATGTCAGCCTCCACTGTTCACACAAAGCTTGTTCCCATCAAACCTCTAGACTTCTAGAAAAGCTTGGAGAGCAATTTCAGAAGGTCTACATTTTCAAACGAAAAAGGTTTGAAAAATGGTCTTTTACATGTCCTTAAATTGGTTAAAAGAAGTTCATCTCTCTTTAGGTGGGGCGGAATCTGAACAGTGCAAAGGTTGCAATCAAGAGGCTTAATGAAGTTGCTAAAGATGCAAGAGGCAATGAAAGGGTCCAAGCTTTGGCAAGGTGGCTTGCTGCTCTGAAAGAACTGAGGAAAGATCAGAAATCTGTAATATCTGTGGAAGAATCAGGGTCTTTGGATGGTTCTGAATCACCTGTTTCTGTGGCACATGATGAACTTCCTTCACCTAGACTTGCATCAAAGGTCTGTATGTCCTCATGAGGTACATCCTCTTCTAGTAAAGTGTGAATGATTTGAGTTGAGACTGTGAAAGAGTTTCAATTATTTATTTTGAACATGAAAGCCACAGTTCTTGATTTTTAATACTAATGATCCTATCTAGCTAATGACAGGCTGCAGCTCACATTCTAGTGCATAAATGAAGTAAAAAACAAAGGATAAGGCAATTGGAGCCCATTTCTCTGTATTAGTTTCTAATCTTCACTCCAGCCATTTTTTTGTTCCTCCTCTTTTATTCTGTTTCTTGGTCTATATATATTTATCCTCTTTTGTATATGAATGTATGTATATATATATATATGTATAGATATATATATATATATATATATGTATACATATATATATATATATATATATATATATATATATATATATATATATATATATATATATATATATATATACTCACACATATATATATATATATATATATATATATATATATATATATATATATATATATATATATATATATATATACATATACATATACATATACATATACATATACATATACATATACATATACATATACATATACATATACATATA